>JAQFVV010012404.1:14507994-15107994 GCA_028023455.1 Epiperipatus broadwayi | reverse complement strand
ACACAAATTGATTATATATGAAAATTTCAAAAGGACAAAACTTTTTTTTACAAGACAAAACAGTAATTACACACAAATATAATGATTAAAAAAATGTTGACTGTTGATTCCTTATTACCAGCTAAATTTCTGCCCCCTCCCTTCCAAGTTTCTTTTCTTCTACCTTTAACTATTACTTAGGCAAGTTGAACGATTAGATTTTAATTTAACAAGACTTTTTTAAAAAAAAAAAAAAAGATTTATATTTATTATTACGTTTTATTCCTCGCATTTATATTTACATATGCGCAATTTTTCTTACTGGCAGCACGTTTTAAACAAAGCTTCAACTGCAACTCCACATCAATACAACAAATATATTTATACTAATTTCAGAAAAAATACTACGGGCATGATTCACTTTTAAAATTCTCAGGGCACTCGTGTTTATTAAAGATCGAAAATTTCATCATCATCCATTCCCCTTCTCAGGGTCAATCTCTGAGGTAAGGCCACACTTGGGACGCCAATTATAACGATTGAAATGAAAGAGAAGATCGAATCTAACCGCAAAAACAATATCTGCAACTACCAGGGTGTCATCTAGGCATTTGAGCCTAGAAAAATTTATAAAGTAGGCAGATACGCGCTGTTAAGATTCCACTTTATTTAAATATTCCGATCGTTAGCCCAAGTCACTAGCTCAGCGGAGATGCAGAGATAAAAATCTATATCTTAATTTATATCTTAAATATCAATAAATAAAAGCCACTGCCAGAAATTAACACATAAAAATATTTATTTACGCACATATAAAATAACATTAAAATTTTGAGGAATAAGTTTAACATTTTAGATTTTTCTATTAATCTTTTAATTTTACATTTAACTAAGTTTCAATGAGTTTAATATTTTATTTAGATAGTCAAGTATGAATAGACTACATAGATCTGCATTTGAAAAGAAAATATTCTTCCCTGATTTAACCTTAGGCAACAAATTTTGCAATCAACTGGCGCCAATCTATCTGATACATTCATGTATACAATGTAGCATCATACGACAACACAAAATACTATACTGTCGGGAATGGACATCTGAACAGTAAGTAGAATTAGAGAAGACATTGACTCTCCACCAACAGGGATGTTACATCTGTTGGCAAGTAGAACAATAAACAAAAAACTCCATAGGAATGGACTGCGGTCTTCTGCCGACTTACAAACCCATCCATAGGCAAACAGAAGGTGTGTGGCATATATATGCAATCCTGCCCGTAGCGGACCTCATACTACATCTACTAATTACACAAATATATCCAATCCA
Source organism: Epiperipatus broadwayi (assembly GCA_028023455.1). Taxonomy (NCBI): domain Eukaryota; kingdom Metazoa; phylum Onychophora; class Udeonychophora; order Euonychophora; family Peripatidae; genus Epiperipatus; species Epiperipatus broadwayi. The sequence continues at coordinate 15,106,689 of JAQFVV010012404.1, read as the reverse complement.
TTGAGCCAATTCAACCACGAAACGAATAACCTAAGATTACCCTCCCTTAATATAACTTTACAAAACTATATAGCCATTCACGCCCGACTTAAATTTAACATTTAAATACGTTCGCACAGATTATTTTTATAAATTTGCTTTAAAATGTTGAGTACAGATCAGCTGCACAGATTCCACGGTCAAAAACATTCCAAATTAAACACAACCGATCAAAATACAAAGTCATCGATAAACGTCACTTGCATAGGGAATATACAAATCCCATTAGCATTCATCGTAAGATGCTTGCAGTGATATCGTTGACCCATATATTCTAATCGAATGTGAAAACCACAACATAATCAACCGCTAACGAATCTATGCAACGTCTATACCCAACTTAAATGTAATGCATTTAATAATTTCTACAATAAATATTACTACAAATAAAAATAATAAAATGGAAATGATTTTAGCAAAACTTAACTATATAAATTTAAACAATCAATTATTAATTTGAAAATCAAATAAGAGTTCATTTTAAAATTTAAATTAGCTGAATCTTTAAAAAAAATCACTGACAAAAGTTCTTAATTACTTTTTTTGGTTGTTGTTAATTTGTAAAGTTCATAGCTCACGGTAGAAGAGTCCAGGTTTCTGCTTTTAATTCCCGCGATGCCTCCATTGGAAGATAATGTTCTGGAGATGGCAATAGCTGGTTCAAGGTATCACAGTCTTTTCATTTTTCCTTTTTAAATAGAGAGTGTGGTATGTGCGTCCTACCACCTCTCAAACACATAACGCTGGAACTCCAGAAAAAACTGTATTTCCCTTTTTATATTATCCACACGGATTCAATTAACAAAACGTCACTAATCCATCACTTTCGTTAGGGTCCAAGCCAAGGCTTAGTGCTTCCATTGGTCAAGCTAATTTCTCTTTATTTTCTTATCTATCTTTCATCAGATCATTTTAATCATACAAGAGCCCAAGGCTAGCTTGGTTTTCGATAATTCATAAACAATCATTTCCATTTACAGATTACATTAATTAATACCTGTTTTTATTTTTAAATCTTGTACTTTTTTTTTATAAAAAAAGTACGTTCAAATACTTATTTGTTTTTTTAAAAAAAAAAATTTTTAAAGTTTGGCATCTGTGCGAATGTATATACGTTTAACAAACATTTTAATTTTAGCGTTTAGTTTTTTTACTTTTATTTGCGCACTTTTAAGTTTTTATTTTAAATTAATGTAACGACATATTTATATATCGTTACAATATATATATATATATATTACCAACTTCACACATATACACTTTCTTTTATTTACAAGCAGTTGCCAATCCTAAATCAATTCTTTATGGATTGACAGGTTTAGATATAGTGCAGTATTACAATAAACAAATATCTTTGGAATTTAGATTTTATTTAGATTTACATGAGATATTTATCTGGGTGGATGGTGGAAGTTCTACACATTGTGAAATTACATATATATATATATATACATACATACGCTTACGGGGTTTTGCTATTTTTATAACTTTGATAGTTTGCCCTTGGCATTATAATATAGAGATTTATTTAGTATTTATTGCACTTTATTTACAACATTTGAAAAGAATACATCGGAATTTGTAAGTATACGAACATGAGTATTTATTATTCATTTTAAACATTTAGAGATCAAATACTTAGTGAAACTTTATAAATATAATAATAGCTAATTTAAAAGAAGGGGAGAACAACTTTAGAATGGTTGGATCCAAAAATTTCAATGAAAAATATTTAAAGATATAAATGGCTCATTATCACATATCATTACGATTTATTTTATTGAACAGGCAAGGAAGTGAAATATAAAGAATTGTGGTACTAGCATATATATCAGTGAAAGGAAATATGGCATTGTTGGTCAATAAAACTTCATCATTCTTCTATTTGACAAGGGTATGCCCATGCTTCATGTGGAGCGATACCTTATGGAGGGTTAGATAGGAAGTTGCTATGGTCCGGTGTACAGCAACCCATGCAAAGCTTTGCTCTTCTAACTAGCTTGTTCCAGGGTGTACCTGTATATCCCTGTTTTGAATAATAAAAGGAACTTTGAGATTCTCCGAAGTGATAGTATGGACAAATCCAAGCAAAACAATATATAACACATAATTGGAAGAAGAATACAAAATAACAAGAGAGTTTGGAATCCTCAGGAGCAACGGCACAGATGGACCCGAACAAAACAATGAAATATACATGTGTGACATATGCTAGCAATGCGACTATCAAGACCTGAAATTATTTGATTTAATAATGAAATAAAGCCGTAAATGGTTTAATAAATTATGTATTGACATGTTTTAACTAATGACCCATATAGTATACAATAATTATTATTAAACAAAGATAATTTATATTATTAAAAACTTATGCCCCCCCCACCTTCTTAAATCAGTTCCATTTAATTTAAACATATAAGAAAATAAATTAGCGCACATAAGATTTCTACTAATAAATCAATTAATCGCCTGCATTTTGGAAATGATTTAAAATTAAAGCCATAAAACAAAACCGACACTAAAGTCCACCCAGATTGGAAAATTATATTTCTAAATCTTAAACACATTAACAATAAACTATTTTGAACACATATATTTATCAGAAAGAAAAACTCAAACTTACAAGCTATTTAGAAATGAATAAAAAAACTAATTATTTTCTTCCACAGTGGGATATATATGAAGTTCGTAAGACCATTTGATTGGCATTTACACTTATAAATTGAGCAAAAATATAAAAATATCAGCAATGAGAAATTATTACCACACTACATTACAAGAATAATAAGAAGCATGAGTTGGATAATTAAATATATATTATGATTAGTTAGGGTTACAGAGAATCGATATACAGAAATTAGAAAGTTAGGTTAAAGTACTCACTGGTCAGCGGATTAATAGAGATTCAACATTAAAAGAAAAAGGCATTAATTTTAAGATTAATTAATTATAAATCAGGTAAAGCAACTAAGATGACTTTTGGGCTTATTACCTCGTGATTCTCTGGAGGGATGATCTGGACAAGTCTTGTCTTGAGGCAGTATACTTTGATTTTCTGGACAGACAGATTCTAATTAGATTGAAAGCATTTCTTCTTGGCCTCGGTGGTTCGCTAACAGTTCGGACACTTTTAATTGGAAGGAGCTGCAGCGCGGCATGGTGAGGAGATGGTCTCAGACATAAGGAAAGGTGGCTTGGGACCTCTACTCGAATACCATTTTCAAAACTTACACTGGTGTGAAAATATGTTGGCAACAGCTCATAATTCTTTCTCTCTTTTTTTTGCTAAAATTTGGCCCTATTCATACAGCTTTCAAAGTATTTAAAAAATACTTTTAATTAAATTCCTAGCCCAAATGTAATCTGTAATCTAAAAAAACTCCTTCATGCATTGTTTTTGGAGATGCATCCATTAGATAACTGATCGAATATAAATTTAAATCTATTTCCAGATTGGAAATAGATTTGATGTAAATGTTCCCAATCAAAGTAAAATTCATTAGCTTTGTTTCAATTTTACTTTCAATAAAAACGTTAATTAAACATTCTTTTACAATCCCTGAAACAATATATTTCCACTCATTTAATTATTTTTGGACAATTAATGGGTGCATCTTCCATCTTAGATTTTTACATAACTATATAATTTAATAAAAAAATATGTACTTGAGTATTAACTAAGCTATAACGTACTACACCGAAGGCATACTATTCTAATTTTATAATCTTTAAGATAACTTCTCCTAGTGATTTGCAAACAAACTTCATCGATAATGTTTGCCTGCAGATCATGTGGAGAAGTCACCTTGAAGATCGCACGATTAGAATAGTATGCTTATGGGGTAGTACATCATAGCATAGTTAATAGCAAAGAAGGAGACGTCAAACGTCACCATGTTTGGTCATTGCGAAAAAATAACTGATAATTTACTACAAAAAAAAAAATTATCAAAAAATGAATATTATAAAGAATCATCATAATTTTTAACGATATTTAACTAATCATTTGACCTTGAAAATGATAAAAAAAATCAAAAATTAATATTATAAATAATCATTACCCAATTTTTAATGATATTTAACTAATCATTTGACCCCAAAAACAAAGAAATTAACTAATCATATATTTTATCAGACTAGAAGCCGTTGCAAAATAATAACTAATAATTTACTACGATAAAAAATTAGTATCAAAAATGAATATTACAAATAATCAAAACAATTTTTAATGAAAACGATAAAATAAAAAAAAATTATTAAAAAATGAATATTATAAATAATTATTACAATTTTTTGGAGGGATATTTAACTAATCATTCGAACCTGAAACAAAGAAATGAACTAATCATTCGAATTTTTTTCAGACTAAATTTTCAGTCCAAAAATTAGACACATTTATTTTCAGAACAGCAGTAATAATTTACTCTGATAAGAAATGCGATAATAAGTCATAATTTATTACAGTAACATATTATCAAAAATAAATATTATAATCGGCATAGCAAAGTTAATACCAAAGAGGGAGACGTGTCGAACGTCGCCATGTTGGCCGTTGCAAAATAATAACTAATAATTTACTACGATAAAAAGTTTATCAAAAATGAATATTATAATTTTTAACGGTTTTTAAGTAAATCATTTGACCCTGAAACAAAGAAATGAACTAATCATTATAATTTTTTGTCAGACTAAAGTATGTATTGGCAGTGCCTTTTGAAAGGGAAAAATCATCGGAGAATATCCCCCCCTCCTGCCAGTTTTCAATCCAAAAAAATGAGACATTTCATTTCAGAACCGCAGTAATAATTTACTCCGATAATAAATGGACTAATAAGTAATATTTTATTACAGTAAAATATTATCAACAATAAGTATTATAAATAATCTTTATAATTTTTAATGGTATTTAACTAATTATTTATATTTTTTTTTTAAAAAAACAAACAAGCAAATTGTTCTCAATTATTAACTACAAATAATTGCCTTTATGAGATAGTGCGATACTGAAATCGCTTCTTTTTCGGAAAAGACGGTAAGTCCCAATAACTTAATATGGCTTTCTTTTCCTGTTCTTGGTTAGACATTTTGTTTAATTAGTCATAAATGGTAATTAGTGATACAATTAGATAAATTAGTAATAAAATCAGTAATATAAAATAAGCAATCAAAATATTCAATTCTTACAATGGTTAATCAGACACAGTAAAAAAAATGGTCTCACTTGGTCAATGCAAGCAGGTAAAAGACACATATTTACCCAGAATTCACCACAGTATTCCAAAATATTGAACGTGACCACGAACCCACCTTCACCACTCCTATCGATTAGTCATGCATATGTTTCAGTTACCATGCAATTGCTTTGATTCATCACCGATCATATCTACCAGTGGGTTGTGTAGTACGTCAAAGATTTTTTTTTTTACAAATGTACAATAAATTTATTCACAACATTAATATTTTTTATTATATATGCTCCTGTAGCATATACACATCTGAGCCACACCTATGGACTTTAATAATAATAAAATAATTAAAAAATTTTATCTCAACTTTATATTTATAAATTTTTAGACATGATTCTCAGAGACACATATACAACTTATAGATACATGACTAAAGGAGTGGGATGGAACATGGGATTTGATGTTAGGCTAGTGCTTGTTAAGTGATAGAATAATTGAGCTCAATCATGCGCTAAGATTAACTGCTTTAATATATACATTCTATTTTTGTCATAGAGTTCACCAATTAATTTTCTGTACTTGACCATAGGCTATAATTATTTCCTATAATATTTACATTCTAATATCTAAGATAAAAAAAGAAAAGGTGAAGAGACAATAGATTTAAAAAGTGGACATGTACTCTACTATAAAGGCACAAATATTGGAAATACAAATGGAGTAGCATTCATTATAAATATAAAAAAATGAAAGAACAATATTGTGGAGATTGATGGTGTATCAGACAGAGTGGCAAGATTAGTTATATAACTTAATAGCAGATACCAAATGCAGATAATTCAAGGTTTATGCCCCAACAAGTTTTCATACTGATGAAGTAGTAGAAGATTTTTATATGGATGTACAAAAGGTTTTGGGAGCTTTTAATGCTAGAATTGGTAAACAAATGAAAGATGAAAATGCTGTAGGTAATTTTGGTTATGGCAATAGAAATGAGAGAGGACACAGATTTGTGGAGTTGGCAGAAAAAGAAAAACTTTACATTATGAATTCTTTTTTTGAGAAAAATGTTAAAAGTAAATGAACATGGAAGCATCCAAATGAAGATATAGCAGAATTGGATTATATTTTGACTAACCGAAAATACATATTTCAAGATTGTAATGTTTTTAATAAATTTAACACAGGAAGTGATCATTGATTAGTAAGATATAAGATATGTGTTAATGCAAAACTAGACAGACAAAAATTATTAAGCAAAACAATATTTACAGTTGATATTCCTAATCTTCAAAAACATTCTAATGAATTTAAATTAGAACTTACAAATCAGTTTCAAGTATTAGTAGATTTTGAACATGATTTACATTTGAATGAAATTAATATGAAAATAACAGATATACTTTTAGAACTGGTAGAAAAAAGCAGCAATTAACCAATAAAATTTATACTGAGACTAGAGAATTTATAAAGAAAAAAAAGGGATATGAAGATAGACAAAAATGATGCGTTAAATAGGATTGAATATCTCGAATTTTGTAAAATGGTGTGGAAAAGAGTTGAAAATGATATAAGAAAGTATTACTGTGAACTAGCAAGGAAAGCTGTAAAAGAGAATAAAAGTCTCAAGAGTGTAAAAGAACATTTTGGTATTGGTAGGAAATGTATATCTGCAATAAGAACAAACAGGTGTTACTGACCTCATTGAAAAAATTAAAAGACTGAAGTGGAGTTGGCTGGACATATTTCTAGAAGAGATGATAATAGATGGACAATTGAAATCTTAAACGGAATTCCAAGAGATTTTAAAAGATCCCAAAAGAGAGCACATGTGAGATGGATGGATGAAATAAGAAAGGGTGCAGGGGTGATGTGGAGAAAAGAAGCTAAAGATCAGAGAAGATGTATTGAACTTGGACAGACCTTCATCCTGCAGTGGATTGATAATGTTTGATGATGATGATGATATAATATATGTATAGATTCGCATATAATTTCTTACTAAAGTCTTTTTTCTTTAGTTTATGCAGCCAATGAGCTTAGAAAATCATAATAATGTCAGAGGGACATGTTTATTTCCTTAGTTGGCTTGATGACTTTTAGAAGCCAAGATCTTATGAAAGAAGATGACACCACTGTTTTTTTTTTACTGCTTTATATCACTTGCTTTAAAACTGATCTCAAATATGAAGCAGCAGAGAGTGTTTCTTTTTGCTATAGGTTTATATAACTATTTCAGCCAGTGGACTGGTTATAAATAAAGTGATAATCAATTCCATTGGTTTAGATCCACTTTTGTAAACTTAATTAGTATAGATAGTTTGCATTAATTACGCTTCTTCTAAAAAATATTTTCCTTTCGATAACAATAGATTTCGCATTCTTAGAAAATATATTTTTATACAGCGTTTTATAACAAAGGATAATTAATCCAAAGACTATTTTCACTTTATTTTGATTTAGTTCCTCAAAATATTTACTTTTTCTTTAGTTTTAAATTTGTTCAGTAGTTCAATAAGTGTCAATCCTTCAGTGCCCTAAATGATTTATTATTAACACAACAATAAAAATACTTGAAAAAGTAAATAAAAAATGTAGATAAAAATAACTTTACAATGGTAATGAAAAAAATGAAATGCTATTAAGATCAGAGAAAGAAAATCAGATTGGATTGTAGATGATTATGAACAAGTATTACAAAATAAAAAAGATAAAATGTTAATAAAAAAATTTTTTGTAAAATGTTAGTAAAAAAGACATAGTGATAAAAATAAATTTCAATTAAACCATTGTAATTCTTAAAAAAAAATAACAAAGATGAAAAAAAATACAGAGTACAAAAAATGAAAAGAAAATGAAATTAGAATTACTCTGCATGTAATTAAAAAAATTAAATGTCGTTGTACAAGCACACATCCCATTGTCATAGTTTAGAGAGATGATTTCTTATATGAAAAGTTCATGTTGACCAAATTCATGATGACTGTGCTTTATTCTAGATGATAAGTGATGACATCAGAGAGATAATGAAGTAAAAGAAAATAAAAATGAAAGAAAAAATGATTAAAGATAAAAAAATTTGTAATAAAATATTAAATAACAATATTTAAATATCGATTTAATACATATTTATCTTTTTAATGAAATATTTTGAAGGCTATAAAGTAGCATTCCATTAGTGAATGTCCATATAGAACTTGGAGAGATCTTCATCCTATAGTGGATCAATACCGTTTGAAAATCATGATGATATATATATTTATAAATATATCTAATGAGATTATTCATAGGCCTACATTTTTATATTTTATTATTTTATCAGCATTGAAAATATATATATGCATTCTAGAGCTTACTCAGATACACATCATTACTTAATAAGGCTGAATTAAAAATAAATTTTAAAAGAATAAGAAGTTTTGAATCAAAAAATGAGGTTTTAATAGAAGACATTGATATGATGAAATTTTTTGGATTGCAAAATAAGTATTAAAACAATGAAGATAATTCATATGAATAGCAACAATATTCAAAAAATGAATAGCAAAAAATATTTTACAAAATCACAGCAGAGAAATTAATTATAAAGTTTAAAAAAAAGTGGTTAACAAACATTAAGAATTAATGTGCTAGTAAACACAAAAAATGAGAAAAAAGTTATCAACAATAAATTGAAACAAATAGTATATAAAGTAAGTATACCTAGAAAAGAAATGTAGTGAAAAAAAGAAAGTAAAAAAAAAAAAGATAATTTGGATTAAATTTATAACAAAATGTAACTCTTCTGTTGAGAAAAGCAAGATTTTAAAAATAAATCAAATGGAAATGGAGATTTTAGCAATGGAAATGTTAGCAATACAGAATCTATATGGAAAGATTCCATAAATAGCTTGTGTAATTAATTCTCATCTATATTGTAATGGTTTATATTGGTAGAAAATATTTACTTCAGGTAAAAATTTGATTTTGCCAATTTACCATCTTAATTTATAATTTTAAAAAAAATTTTTTGTCCTACATTCATATCTACTGTTTCATTATGCTCATATGATTGGATACCTCCAGATTACAATGAAATCTAGCACTCATGACACATTGAATCTTTAGTTATTTGTTTGAAGAATGCATTAATAAATAAAACCACTCATTCCAGCATACTATAATATCAAAAAAAATTTTTGCCTGATCTTCAAAATGCTTCCATTACCAATACTCACCTCACACACAATAAATTGTCAATGTTGATATATTCAGCAGATATAATTAAGCAATTACAGTACACCTGTTATTAAATTGGTTGTATCATTACATCGCAACAAAAGAAACCACAAAATCTAATCAAATACTTTTATTAAACTAGGTTGTCCGCACTCTATTTTCTTACTCAACAATCCTGTGACCTTGATTTATTTAATACTCAATTTCTCGTTATATAGTCATGACATTATCATATATACTGAAAATCTACCTTTGCATCATTCATCCTACTGAATCCTTTAGCACTAATCCATACACACACATACATATATATATATATTACAAACACATTTTTGCATGCATACATATAAGTATAACTCTTTCTTAAATAATTTTAACATTTATTGAACTTTTATTTAAATTTTAATTTACAACTTAATATTATATAATTAATTATTTTATTTACAATTCTGTTTTAATTTCAACTAGATTTTAGACATATTTATTAAGAATATGGCTTTTATAATAATTAATACTATTTCTTTTGTATATATATTCTGTGGTGTTAATAGGAGTTACACTTTTCTACATGTGTCATGTTCACAAAATATTATTTTTTCCAGCAAAAAAAGTAACTATATAAGATTGTAATATAAATAATCATTTATTTTAGAATGGAAAATTTAATTTCATCTTTTCTCATGATTCATAAAACAAATTAATAATCCCATGCAGCCCATATAGTAATGAACAAGATTTTACAATCTAAAAATTAACATATAACATTTTACCCATAAATAATTTGACTAAAAATCTAAATCTTCTAATAACTACAAAATAACTATTTCTATTTGATATTTATATACGAACAAATATTATTAATGTATTTTTAAAAAAAAAATTTTTTTTTCTTTGGCAATTCTAAAGAATAATAAAAGAAATATTTAATATCTGGCTTCTTAAATTAATTTAAACATATTGAAAATGTAAGAGTTCTTTTTTTTTTATCAAACTATAAAAATGTATAGTATTTGTATTTCTTCTTTTTGAAAGAAGGCAGGTAATAATCACTGTTTGATTTCACTTCTTGTAGGTCAGCAATAAGAGATTAAACATAAGCACATTTTCCCTCCTTGATTATTGATACATGACTTTTTAGGCACTGTTTGACAAGAAAAGATATATTTTATTTTTTTGAACACTTTCTTTATGCCATGAAGACAGGTAGAGTGCAATATTTATTTCCTTCTGTACACATTTTAATTTATCCAAGCTTTATATTATGAGCTAAAATATATTTATGTTCCACTGCTCTGCTAAATGATATAAACATTCACAAAATCTGAACCGTTCAGCAGCCAACCAGCACAGAAAAACACAAGAAAAAATTTCTTTATTTGGTCCTTTAGAACATTGAACAATCAAATTTGATTATTAAGTTTTAACACTAATAACAGTTACATGAAAAGTTGAAAACTTCTAATCCCCTTTTTTTTCTCTTGACATTTCATCTCATAAAAAGACCCACTGTAACATTAATTAACTTTAGAAAAAAATATTTTTTTTGTTTATAAAACTATTTTGAATTTTAATTAAAACATAACCATTCTTATTAAAACAGGAAAAACTAATAACTATTGTTATTTAATTATATAACAAAATAAAATTTACATCATTATAAAATTATAACTTTTGCTCAAATTATTTATTATTACTTATTAAACATCACATGATCACCACTATGCTTACACAAGCTAATAAAACAGTAGCAAACTCTCCATAATCAATAGTTGCAAGAGGGTTACATAAATTCCCTATCTGGTGCCTACCCATCCATTATCCCCAGATGAGTTTCTAGCTTGTGGATTTTATCTGTGAGGAGTCTTGGATCTGAGAGCATTGCACTTAGACCTTAGAATCCATTGCAACTCTCCAGCAGCCACTTTTTACTTATTCATAAGTATAAAGCTATGAGGCCAAAATGAAAATAAAATAATGTTTTTAATTCAAGCTCTGTCACTTTCATAGTCATATAAATCTGAATCCAATTCAGTATCTATACATTTTGGTATCATTGTTTTTTAGAAAAAAAAAGTTGTTATAATTCTATGGGCAAGATTGATATAAAACTAATACATGATTACTATTTCATATGTTTACACAAGCTGCTGGAGGGTTGCATTGGATCCTAAGATCTAGGTGCAGTGATTTCAAATCCAAGACTCTTCACTGATGAAGCCACAAGCTATAAATTAATCTGGGAATAATGGATGAGTGTACACTATTATATTTAACTCATGTAGTATGACTTCTTTGGTCAACTACTTTATAGCATGGGATTAGCACAATTCATTTTCAAAACTAGTCATTTTTTGCTGCTTATGTAGTGTCTACTTTTATAATCTGTACTTCATAATTATTTTTCCATTTTCATATAGCATGTACCCTTTTAACAAGTCCGGAATCACCAACTTAGAAACATCCTTATCACAGAAGGAATAAATTTTGTCTCTCTCTCTCTAAATATTTTTTAATAATATGCAGGCTCTCATTCAGAATGACCTTAAATACCTTTTATTTACCACATGATAATTCTGATTCATCTCTAGACATTTTTTTTTCCTCTACTTTTTACTTTAGCTCTCATATAATAAGTTCTTGAATTTAATTTTTTATTGGACTATGTACCTAGCTTAATTACTTGCCTTAACTCTGGGTTTATATTCTCTAATTCTTTAACTTTTAATCCTAGTAGTTTCCTGGTACTTTTTCTTTTATACATTCTATCAAGTAAAATACTTTTATATTTAATTCTATTAAAATGACTTTCTTGATCATCAATTTCTATCATATTTAAGTAACCTAATTCATTTTCCAAATTAATCATTTCTTCACATTTGCATTTATTTATGTTATTTGTACTTTGAAACACATAATACATTATAACACTGCTATAAATGTCCCAAAATTGTGCGTCAACTCTAAACTTATTTAGACTATTAATATCATGATCATCTTTAACTAATGCACTCTGGTATTTATCATTAATTATATTTATTCCATCTAACTTAGACATATCTATCTCCTGGGGTTCTGAAATTCTATCACAATTAGTTTTATCTATTTGCTCAGCTACCACAACATCTTCATTAGTTTCTCTAATTTCTTTTATCAAATGGGCTCTATTATCTTTTTATTTCTGTAAATACATTTTCCTTTGTTTTATTATTTCACTTCATCTTTTGACTAGGTCTTCAAATTGTTTTTTTACTATCTCACCTTATTGTTCAATTGTCCTGTGAACATGTTCATAAATATGCTCATAAATTCTTTCATAGAGACCTTTTATAACAATTTTAAAAACATATATATATATATAAACTCTAATAATTTTTTTCTTACTTTATTTATTTGATAATTAGAATGCCCACCCCTCTGATAATTAGAATGCCCACCCCTCTTTCCATCATGTAACCTTTCTATCATTGCAGTGAATTCTATTTTTCATGCCTTATTTTATTTATTTGATTATTAACCTATTTTTATTATTACCACTGTTTAGTGACACTTATAAGTTTATTTACTGATTTATTTATTTTTTACAACAAAATAAATTCTCATATTCCTCATCCAACCAAGTATTTTATATTATATATTTCAATGGCTAATTTATTTATTTTTTCAAATGCTAATAAAAAACTTTTTTTTTAAACTATACTGTTTTCAATTCGTTTGTTTTGATCGAGATTATCTCAGATTGGACCCCAAATGTAACAGGCAACCATGTATGTGGTGGAGTGGCTAAACAATTCTTGTTTTTAGTAATTAATTTGTAATAGTCATGGATAGTGACCAGACTAGACACACATAAAAGACAAGCCTTTATGCAGGTCCAGCCATGTTTCCTGATATTCTCTCAACATTAATATTATTATTATATGACAAACATAAAATAATAAATTTAAAATTTGGATGAGAAATAAACAAGAAACAAAAGTATTAATAATAACAATAATTTTAATTAACAAACACAATGAGAATAATATAACAAATCATATTTACATCTAAATATTGATATGGAGAGCATACTAATAGGAAAAATCTTTGTTGATGCACAATAATTGATAAAAAGAAAATTTTATATCAAGTTTATTCAATTATCTATTTATGTCTAAGTGAGCTCATGTTTCATTAACCTTTGAATGTAGATATATAACCATAAAAATTTTCCTGTTTTAAAGTCTGCAAGCAATTTTTAATATTGTAATTTCTCATGGTTTGTTTCTGTAAAAATTTTCGACTTAATATAACTAAATAATTTCACTTATTTCCAATTTATAATGAATGCGAAATTTACATTAAAGTCATTTCAAATGTTTAACCCCTATAAGTAATCTGCTGCTGCCAAAAGCTTCACTATTTCCCTTCATCACTCACCTAGTCTTACAAACCACCTCTATCATATTTTCTCTCTGTTATTCTCTTACCATTCATCAAACAAGTCACATAAAATATCTTATTTCAATATTGTAAAAAAGATTAAATCGGATAAGAATGAAATAAGTTGTGGAATGATTGGGGGGGGGGGGGATGTAAATTGAGAGAAAAGGATTGGGAAAAAAATTTTAAAAATTAAAATTCCAGTTAAATTACTAAAAGTTTTAATGATAGATTAGTTGACATTTGAAATGTAAAGCAGATCTCAGGAGAATAACCAATAGATATTATTTTAATAACTATGAATCCTTTTAATGAAAGAAACAATAAATTTAATCCTATATAAAGGTAAAGTGTTGTTGACAGTACTGAAATACACTAACATCTGAAGAACAATTTGTATTTAAAAAAAATAAAGATACTAGAGATATTGGATAGAGAGAACTATTGTTGAGAAAAAGTTATAGAAAAAGAAAAATGTTAATATTAATTTTACTAATTTGGAAAAATAATTTGACAGACTAAATTAAGTTATTTTTTAGATATTTAGAAGAAAAAAAAATTACAATAGGAAAAGAATGGCTATTAAGAACTTGAATATATATTAAAAAGTATTTGTAAGCCTAAATTATTATTTTTCATAAGAAAAGAATATAAGACACAGGCATTGTGTATTTTCTGCTTTGTTTATTATTTATTAATATTTTTGAAAGGCACTTATAAAATTGAAAGAAGAGATTTGAGATATCTATACAAAACATTTGTGAATTACAACAAATTTATGTATATATTTATATATCACATCCTAATCCTAAAGATTTCAATGGCATATTAAATTGTATTTTTCCCATTATATTTTATCCTCAGCCACATCTTTAATAAAAGCAATCAATACTGCATCTCTTTAGAATGTAGTTGAGATAACATTTGTAATATAAATGAGAATTATTTCTCTCACAAAAACTATGACCAAGTTCATCATAAGGATTTTTAAAAAAAATGTTCAAGGCAATGAAAACATAATATTACAGTAGTACTAATATCAACTCAGCCAATAAATTGAAGGAAAAAAACATGGATTGACCTTTGATTTTGCCAACAAATTCTAAAATGAAAATTTTCAGCTATCTTTAAGTAACAGCTGTAAGAAATTTATCTTTCATTTCCATACAACAAATTTGGCAGAATAATAATAGTATTATTACAATTAATTTAAAAGGAGCTGTTTTTAAATGTAAGTGGCAATGACATACTGGGACAAAGTTTCTGTCACTAACAAGATATATAAAATGATTGTCATTATTAAGATGATTAGACAACATGAAAGTTTCTGAAAATTTGTCATCCATTATTATTTAATAAGTTACATGGGAACATTAATTCCAAAATAAATATTTTATAGGCTGCATTCAAAACATTAGAAACATTATGTAAATTATTTTTTTAGTTGAAATGAATATAAAATAATCAGTATTCTGTAAATCTATAAACGAAAAAACTAAAGTTTCTTTTTGATTATTTCAAGTTGTAAATATTGACAATTTATATATTCCATTTTGATTATCCTTCATAAAACCATTTATAAAGTAACGCAAAACCGACACCGCTTTTATAAAAATGGAAAAAAAATCTTAACACCAATTTTAATTTCAAGCAACTTAGATTTTTTATTTGCCATAATAATATTTCTACTATCATTATGCAAAACCATATAATATGAATATACTTTAGAGATAAACCAGTTAATTTCCATCAGTGCCAATCCCTTTTTAATAGCCTGATTTTAAATACCTTGATTAATGTGATAATAGCAATATATGAATTACAATTTTGCTCATGAAATTTGTTGTGTGTTTGTTTGACAAAAAAACAAACAAGTTTCTAGAACCACACAGAAACTCTGAAAAGTGTTAATTTATGATTGCAATTAATTCAATAAATCATTGAAAGTAATTTTGCTAAAATAGATCATTGTATTCCTAAATAATTACTGCAGGCTTTATCTCCATTTTTTTTAATAAATTAGGATGGCATGACTTCAAGGTCCCATGCATTAGCAATCATTTTAAAGTTAATCTATCATTACTATATTTTAAAACTTTTTCAAATGTTCATCAGAATCTGCGCTTTTTCCTTTGTAAAATTGCATAAAAAATTTGAACCATCACCGTACAAATCTAAATAAGTTAATAAAAGATTTATAATTAAATGGAATTATTTGAACTCTCAAACTATTATTGAAAGATGATCAAAATACTCCATTTATCCATTTCAATATCACTGTTATATTAAGATAGAGTTTAGCTATCTCAATATCAAACTCACATCCAAATATTTTATGTTGACAAAGCAGAAGCTTAATTTCAACTTTAAATTTTTTTTATGTAAATATTGTATTATATATACATGCACACATTAATATATTTGTGTTTATTATGTTGGTCAAGATTATTATTAGTTTTTAAAAAAAATTAAAATATATAATTTGTAACTAACATTATTATCAATCTGTAAAAAAAGAAAAAAATACATTACAGGAACAATATTTAATCTATAAAACTTTTTATCTATCAATAATTTGTTTGTTTTTATTAATTAAAAACTTTTAAGAAAAGAATTATTAAGTACTGATTTTAACATTCTGCTATATGTAATCCCCCAGATTGATCTAATTAAAAATTTGGTAAGTCTGTTATTAGTGGTTATCTGAGTTAAAAAATGCAATCACTGACATTGCCAATTCAATAAAATTAAAATGAGTGGGCTAATTAATTAAATTTAGTGCTACAAAAAGAGCAGCTCAGATTTATATTTTTATTCTATTTTCTGCATTCAGTTTCAGTCTTTTCTAATCTGCTGTTGATTTATTCTACTCTGTTATAATTCCAATTTAATTCATGACTGTTATTTTGCCTGTTTAGCATGTGGTATCTAAACTTCTACCAGTGTCCATGTTTAAAATTATGAGCAACCAAAACACCAGGAAATGACCTCCTCTCTTCAGTATGTAGCTTAGCCATCAAATGTATAACCTTGCTTATTGAAATGCCAACAATCTAGTCACTACTACCTTCAAATATGTCATAAAAGTAAATGCTCTTCTTAATATGATGAAAGCAATTCCAAGATAAACTCTTATCCCAAATCAAAGAAGCCAGTAAAAAACATAGAAACCCCTATCTAAATTTGCATTAACATACATTTATCTAATACAAGTTTTATGGAAAATAGTATCCCTTTACCAAATCCTCTCTGGACTTAAGGTAATTTTTTTCTTATAACTGTTTATTAAGACATTGTCAGTAAGCTAGTGATATATAAGTTAAAGGATTAATTTTATATCTATACTGTGGTCTGTTTTATAAACAATATATCATTTATATCATGATATCTCTATGTATTATATTATTACCCTTAACATATATTTAATACAACTGAGTTTGAATCTAGTTTTAAAGTTTAATCTTTTGATTTTTCACATAAAAAAAATTTTTTTGGGAAAAAAATTAAAGCAACATTTGTTTATCCTATTCCCTCATAAGGTTAAGATAAAAAAAAATTTCCCCAAGTGTTGTTAATTGCAATCCATACTTTTAGTGATATCTTTTAAATTTGAATTATAAAATAAATAGTAATTTTAAAAATATAGATTTTATTTTATTATTTGTAATCATTAATAATTTTATGAAGACTTTTCTTAATCATTTATATATCTGTGCATGACATCATGCATGTATGTATACCTTTATAAATTATTTGATGGCAATTTTCCTGTTTATTATGTGTCAAAAGTAAAGAAATAGCAATGCATGTGTGTGCATTATATAGAGAGATCCTAGATATTTATATATCATGCAAAGATATTCTTATATGTTTTGGCTTACTATGAATTTTTTTATTATTCTTGCTTGATATATTCACAGTTATTGGTATGTTAATAGATGAGTAGAGTGACTTTTCTTCCCATGAGTTCTGGCTTGCGATATTCACAGACATGTATGTTCTACAATGGGTAAAAAGACATTCCTTCCCATGATAATGCATATAATTTTTGCTTTTTTACACAGGGTATTAACAGGCCTAGTTATTGTTGCTCATTGTTTCTTTTTATGGTTGAATTCAAATGCACTGCATATAAGCATTGTTGGTCATAGACTGAGTGTATAACTATATATATATAGGAGGAAGACTGCTTGAATATTCATTGTTTGAAATGTCAATATGAAAGATATATATGTGTGCATATCTGAATAAATTGTCAAGACTTTGTAAACTTCAGGGATTATTACTAGTTCTAAAAGTAAAATTTATGAAAAGTGTAATATTTAAACTATCAGCTAGAAGATATCTACATACTTTTAAAAAATTAATAGTCAATCTCTGTTTAAAATAATTCTAGTGTTTAAAACCTACCATTAAATTGTATAACATGTTGTTAAATCATTAACAAATATTATTTTGTTAATTGTTAGATTTGTTCAGCATTTTGTTTACTGTTGTCTACACTGCCAATTGTTATTTTTCTCGGAATCTTTGTCCTCTGTGATCTAGAGATATTAAATATGAGTGATAGTACTGCTGAGATAAACACCCAAACTTGATATATTCATCAATAAATCATAAATTTTCTAGACCAGAGGTCTAATGGCACCCTCTGACAATGGATATTAGGTGCCAGCTGTCCATTACAATTTATAAAATATAATCACTCAGTGAATATTAAGATTATATTTTTGAAAATTATGTTACTTTCAATTCACTAATTATTCACAAATATTTTTGTTAGTTACAGAACTTTTGCCTTTTAAAACCATAAGTTGCTTATGAACTTCATATTTATTTTGTTGTTCTGCAAAGCAATTTAGATACCATGCTTTTTAATCATCTCATTAATTAATATTACAATCATTGTTAGAGAACCAATCAAAATGTTTCTTTCTAATGAACTCACATCCATAATACATAATAATTGTTAAAAAATAAGTATTGTTTTGATAAAAATTCAGTCAACATGCATTGAGTGTAAGAATATTCACAAGTTTCATCCTGCAGAATCATTAGACATTTTGAACCAAGCAAATTTGTTTAAAAGTGCTAAGACTAAAAATTTATGAATTGATTCTTAACTAAAACAAAAAAAGTGAAACAAAAATCCCTATCTGGTTAACTGAATGAATTTTGTTTTTAATTTATCTCATTTGGTACTCTTTTATCATTATTACTATTTCTAACATACACTGAAAAATTAATAGCATGGTTAAGTACTTAAAAAATCATATGGTACTCAGGCAACTAATTTAACGAAAATAACAATTCATTTCACTGAACTACAATACTTTTTATTTATCCTTTACAGTTGAGAGACAATCCAGAATCTTATGCTCCGCCACGTTTCACCTGTCACTAAATTGTACTAAACAAATATAGACATAATTGCACTTTTGACTTATAATTCCTATCAATTAATTTAAATTCGAAATATATGCAATTACATTAAATATATTTATATATACGTATATTAATAACCTAGTTTTAAAAATTCAAAAGATAAGTAAATATTTAATAATTTTAAAAAATCACTTTTGAAATAATTTTTTTTTTAAAACAAGTATTTTTTTAAAAAATCTTTTTAATAAAAGCAAAGTAAATTTCTTGTAATTTAAATGCATTTTTTTGGTTCCAGTCTTCTCATTTATAAAAATTTTAAATAATTTTATAAAATAAAATTTAAAAAATTAAGATAATGCATTTCATTATTGATTTGTCTATCTTTTTCTCTTTTAAAATCACGTCAAAAATTCAATTTTTAATTAAAGAATAAAATGAGATAATTCTTAAATTATATAAATATATAACACCCATTTATATAAAACTAGGCAGAATTTGAATTAACATATATACATTAGGACCATTATAGCCATCCATTCGATCAAAATTTTGCATGAATACTAAAATTTTCAAATAATAAAGCCATTAAATAATATACTTTTGGCTCAGACTTTCATTCAGAAATATACTACAGCTATTGTCAGTAGTATACATTATACAATATAAAATATCAAAAGGTAAAAGCTAAACTAGGCAATACAAATAAACAAATTGTACCAAAATCAACCTTAAAAAACAAAAAAAAATAAAAATCTTTCAAATGCAAAGCAACACAAACACAACACAAGTATTCACTAAATAAATTTCCTATAATTTTTCAAATATATTCTAATTACTTTTAATATCAAAAGAATTCTTAAATAAGTTAATAGCTTCAGTATAAAATTTTTCAGTAATAAAGATTCTTTAACTCTTCTCTTTAACTCATTTTTTTTTAAAGAAAACCATGGTCTCCTCAAACATACTCATATTGTCTGCATTTCTTTAACTTAATCATTCTCATATTTGTTTAGAAGCATTGAGTGTTTCCCTCAGAAAAAGCATGGCTTTAGAATGCAGCTTTACTGTTATTGTAACTGTATTAATGTAGAATGTTTTAATATAAATTTCATCATATTGCTTTTATTAACTTTTTTACTGACAAAAAAGATGTAAAGAAGCCAGTATCTTACACATAATCAACAAGTATCAATTGTCTTGACTCTTTTGCTGTCTAAAAGAAAGATCTATTTTAAGGAATTCTTTTCTTCTTGATGATGATACATGTGAAACTCATTGCTAATATCATCACCTGTCAGAATTAACATGGTGTTAAATTTTTTTTCAAATATATTAATAATTATAAAGTAAATATCAGATTTTAAAACAGAATTTGATACATTTATCATTACAAAAAAAAAACCTCATTTATTTTCTGAAAGAATGTTTACATTAGTTTAGTTGATGATGTTTAGGGCATATTGTTCTTATTTGCAAGTCAGTTTTTAAATATAGAAAAAGGTCAAATGTGACATTTAAAAATATTATTCATTTATAAAATTAAATTTAAAAGAAATCAATTTATTGAGTTTTAGTATAAAGACTTTATATAGAAGTGAAGCCTTGAGCATTTTCGAAAACCCTCACCAGGTAAAACAATAGAAAATATCAAATTGTTAATGGGTTAATGATTATATAATACAAATCTAAAATATTTACTTTTTCACTCTACTTTTATTAACTTTTATTCCGCTAACCTATATTTCTTTTTACAAAAACCAAGAAATAAAAAAATATAATATATCCATTAATTTTGAAGAAAGATTTGTGTTAATATTCTCATTCCACACTAAGTTTTCAATCTGATTCCTTGGAAAAATATAGTAGCAAATGAGGGATGGATCCCTCCTTCAATCTTATTATCTTAGAAATCCAGGTTTTTGGTTTCTGAGTTATTAAAATATATAAATAATCTGATAATAACTTTTAAACCAAAGAAATTTAAAAAAAGTTTCTTTCTACTTGTATCTCAGTTCGATGTCTGATTTCTCTGTAATTTTTTTATTTTAAAAAAGGCACTCTTTTATCAATAAGGCAGACATTTCATGAAACTTTTATGAATTTATCCACATTTTGTCTAGTGTTCTTTTAAAATAAACT
Source organism: Epiperipatus broadwayi (assembly GCA_028023455.1). Classification (NCBI taxonomy): domain Eukaryota; kingdom Metazoa; phylum Onychophora; class Udeonychophora; order Euonychophora; family Peripatidae; genus Epiperipatus; species Epiperipatus broadwayi. The sequence continues at coordinate 15,085,303 of JAQFVV010012404.1, read as the reverse complement.
CATTCACATAAATAAAAATATAAAAAATAATATTTTATAAATTGTGATAATTATTAACAATCAATAACAACATATTACTTTTATTACTTGTTTTAATTAACAATTAATTTAGATATTAATAATTTATATAAATTATTGAAATATTGATGTGTAATTTTTTAAATTTAATTAATTATTTATTTATTATAATATGCATTTATTGACTACAGTGTTTATCCATAGTTAATGCAAATCATAAAATTGTATTAATGTAAATTTCTTAAATAGTAATACTAGAACTTGTCTTATTTTTTAACTTTTTAGCCTTCTTATGGCCTTTCTAGTTACAATCCCACTTTGTTCTGAAAAAATATATACATCTGGTTTCTTCCAGTGTTTTCTTTTATCTCTACATGTTATTTTGTCTGGTTATCCATTAATTTATCAATATTAAAAATTCTAAGTATCTTTAACTATAGAGATAAAGATTAACATTAATATTAACATTTTATAAATAATTTTAAAGTAAAACTACAATATTTTTATTTTTATATTTTAGTTAAAATAATTTTAATATTGCATGCTTTCAGAGGGATTCTTACACATTATAATTATTTCTAATATATGAATAACCATACACCTTTTAGGTGTTAATAATGTTCAAAAAACTTTATTTGAAACAATCCTGTTTCTAGAGAATTTTACATATAGTCACTTTTTCCACATTCTGAAATAATTTTATATGGGTCCTCAAACAATGGAAAAAATTTCTTATACTCTTGTAACAGATTTGCTTGCATGAAGTGTTTTGCTCAAAACCAGAACTATGTTAAATTGATATGGATTATAATTTTGCTACATCTTTTACCCCAATTTTATTTAAATTCTCCCTTGCTTTATTTTGATCTTGAATTGGATTAACTTCTTACTCTACTACAGATAAAGAATTTCCAAAAGAAGTGAAGCCTGTCTGCTAAAATGTAACTGAAAAGAAGTGAAACCAATGGACTCATTTTTTGTCTAATATTATATAATTAACTACTTGTTTCAAGCAATTTTCCCAACCATGATGTTTTTCACACACATAAATTCTGAAAAGTCTATTGAGCTCCCATTTGCATGGGATGGACTAAGTTTCTTATGGATGATAATGTCTGCTTAATATTATATTTAACAATGCCTTCCATTCATTAGAAAAAGAAGGAGTTTCATGATCAGCAATAATGGACTGAGGTTTTTCAATCATTGGAATTTGATGATTTTTTTAGCATGTTTATAGTGTTTTTTAATGTCTGCTCTCCTAATTGGATGAAAAGACATTATACATTACCACCAAGAAATGAAGTTGCCTATAAGGTGGCAATGGTCTGTAAAAATCCAGAGTGAGTAATTCATTAGATATTTTTGGAATAATAGGCTGCATAATACTGCTTAAGTTTATTAGGTGATTTAGATACTATACATTCATTACAAGATTTTAATATAAACATAATTCTTGCATGCATTCCTGGCCAGTAAAAGATTTTCTGTATAACCTGTTCAATTGGCCATATGTATTATGAATGTATTTAATCAATCTTTTTCTTATGAGAGGGGGCATTAATATTTTCCAAGGTTTTCTAAATATCTAGTTTTAAACATTTATATATCCATAGAAAAAATGACCTTCATCTACTTTTTCATTTAAATAAAAATGTATTATGGGTCCTCCCTTTGAATTTGGTCAATTTTTTTATAAGTCTTTCTCCACTGATTCATCCACAGGTAAAGTTTCTGCCAACAATACATGTATTTTCAATGAATAAATGTTGTTGGTCATCTTGTATAGGATTTTTACTTAATATATTAGCCACATGTTCCTTTCCTGGGTAGTAAATGATGGTAAACTGGAATTTTGGAGGTAGGTTAAATAGCTGTAGTTTAAAAATTATAGGTATTTATGGTCAGTAATGATTATGACCTTTGATCATAGAAGAAAATATTTTAGCTTACTAATTGCATATAATCACTAATGCCTCTTTTTCAGTCACTACATAATTGAATTCCACTCCTTATGGCTGAAAAATATGGTAACTTTGATTGTTGGATCTCATTAAGAGGATATAAAATTACTCCCAGATCAAAGTCACTGCTATCTGACTGGAGATAAAATGGTTCCTTAAAATTTAGATAATCCAAAACAATTTGTTCAAGAAATATTTATTTAATAGATTGAAAATTTTGTTCTTGAAATTCTGCCACAGCTATTTTTGTCTTTTCTCAATAACTGAAACAAAAATGAAGAATCTTTAGTGAAATTCTTGTAAAATTTATTGTAAAACTTGCATAAACCTAGAAATACTTTTGTTTTTTATTACTTAGTGTCATGAATTGCTTTATACATTGGATCATCTAAGATTTAATTACTTCTTTGTTAATGGCATGACCTAAAAAACAATTTCATTTGTTATGAACCAACTATTACTTAAATTAATTTTGGCTTTTTCCTTCTGGCATTCTTATAAAAATAAATATTCTACATGTTTATGTAAGTTGTCTTCACACCAAACTAAACCAGCGTCACAGTTGATAAGACCAGAAGGCATTCTTTTAAATATATAAATGTAACCAATGCATAGGAAGGTAGTAAACAGTATTTTCCAATTGGTGGTAGTATGATCTACTAACAGTAAAAAATTATTTACTTTCAAATGTAATGGATGGGGGTTGTCTGGCATTCAAACATCTAGTTCAATGGTTGGTGAGGATTAGAGATCCCTGAACTGACACTAATATCGGATAATGAATTAACTTAAGATACTTTTTTAAATCGAATCATATGTATATGTTTGGGTTGCCAACACAGACAGCAAGCATTAACATTAAAATAATTATTGAATAAGATAATTAAGAAACTAAGAAACCAAGTGTGTTTAGAAAATAATTAATAATAATAGTTGTTGTTTGAATTTTAATAATGATTATATTAATTAATTCTAGTCCTTAACAAAGTTTATAATTATAACCAGAGTGGCAGTCCTTATTATATGCCAATGAGTATTACGCAATATTTGAAAGTTTATGTCTATGCCCCCTCCCCCACAAGAAATAAAAGGCAGATAAAGGTATTTATTAGTAAAGGAAATTATTACTCTAATTTTATACGAAAGAATGTGATATTTATTTCACATTCGCAAATCCATTTGTGAAGAGCAAGATACGTATTTTAGGGCATAACTTTTAATCTTTATTAGAAAACTTATTTTGAGATATAACGGAGAATTTGTTGGACTTTAATTTAAATCACTTCATCACGAATTACGAGCATCAGAGCGGGCTTTACTGGAACAGAGAGGTAACGGTGCTGACGAATTATGAGCTATAAAGTGAAATTGAAAGACAATGGCTAGTCGATAATCGAAGTCCTATGGCGGCTTGATCTGACAAGTCTTATGCCCTTTGACTAATATGAACAGGAGAGGAAGTGCTTTCTTCCTTGATAATTTAAAATAACAGAAATTATCACTGACCAGCCTAACGGAGTGGAAGATTGCCCTACGTCAGCAACGTTCGAAGATGATGACTTGACAGTCATCGTTTGAATACTAAAACCCATATAGAATGCTCTACGTGATGACTTGATCAATTAATTAAAGTCAAACAAGCTTTTAACTAACATTATTTTAAAGTATTTGTAAATCATATTAATTATGCCCCAATCATCAAGCCCTTCCTGAATCTTAATAGAATATAACAAAGTTGAATTAGAATATATTTAATCCCTTATTGGCCCTTTTGCAATAAAAACATTTTAAGATTATATATGAATAAATACATATTGGTGAATACAAAAAAAATAACTGGGGCATAGATTAAAAATGGAGCTAATAATTTATTATTAGCCAATTATAAAAATAACACACATTTAATAATTTCTTTCGACTCGATAATTGATAGAACGGTAAATCTAGTCCTAATGGTGAGAATTACTATTAGAATTAATATATTATTATTTGCACAAGGCAAAGGAAACAAAGGAGATCATCGAGTTGAAAGATTATTGGCATATAATTAAAAATAAATGACATTAATAAATCACACGATAAATATATATAATATAGTAAATGAACCGCCATAGTAATGAAAAGAGAAAGTTTAAAGACTAGAGGTTGAGAGAACTACGATATAAATTTACAGTAGCATGAATAAAAGGTTTTATAAAGATTGTTACATTAAAGAATAAAAGAGCTCTAAAAGGGAGTGTAAAGTAAAGTTCGAAACTGGCCAGAAAGTTATAGGTTCATTTGGAAACATTACCCATTTCTTCTGGGGCTGGTTCTTATTTTACACGTCCAGGTTGGTAAAAACGTAGGCATGCATTTAGTCGATTACTTTGAACAGCATTTTAGTGGCTTTTCATAATTTTAGCAGCATGATTGGTCTGGAGAAGATTCAGCAGCTCCATTGAAGATTTTCAGGGGACTTCAGGAACCGATAGCCAGATTCCTGACATTTAGCCCTTTACCATGATAGGAACACTATTTGATTTTATAATTTAAAAATGCACAGAGTGTACTGCACTTCTCTACAACAAAGATGGCTTTTTTTCTCCAAACTTTTCAGACCTATATATACTGTCCTCTGATGCCTTTAGGCTAGCGCTTCTTTCATTATCAATATTTTTAGATTTACTGGTTGTTTTTAGATATTACTCATTAACTTGAATTCATTTTCTAATTAGAAAATGAATTGTTAAAATCAGAAAATGATTTTAATTAGGAAATCCTTATCTTTTTTTTTTTCTAATTAATAAAACTTTAACTGTTGTTTTTGGAAAGGGAAAATCTGAAAGCTTATCGAAAGAATGTAGCTTTTAATCAATAAAACTTTAGCAAATTATTTAAAAATAAAATCAAACATTCCTGACACAATGAAACTTTCAAACAATTATATATATTTAAAATTTACAAATATATATGCACAATCCACGCGGTTATAATATATAAATTCATGAATAATTCTATCATGAATTTATTAATAGAATTGATCAATTTAAATCTGAAACTAATTAATTTTAATATGCATTTATGATATAAGTTATTCTTTATGGAAATTAGCGTGGATTGAACGTATAAAACTCCATTGCATCAGAAACTTAAGATTAGTATTGTGGGCTTGAAGTGGACTTATGGCTAGATGTCATGAAGCTAGGATCGAACTCAGATCCAACTGCTTCAATATGGATAGGTACAAAGACAGTTCATTCAACTGGAATAAGAACTTTGATTTTAGCTCTAAAATGTTGTTTATAAGATGAAACCCAATTATCTAAATGTCTGCATAGGAAAATTTACTTTCATCTGCAGCTGAGTAAAACTGCACAGGTCTTTTGGGCAAAGTATTGGTCACATGGATATGCAGTTGCAGAGTCAGCCATAGGAAAATCGTTCCCAGGAGGATTCACAGTTGTACTAACCAGACATCATCATATTGCTACTTCTTTAAGAAAACAAATTAGTCACTTTTCTTAAAAGCAAAACTTTTTTGTACATTTTTATACTTTATACCCTTCTACTTCCACTAGCATTTTCTTATTCAACCTTTAACACTTTTTTCCAAATTTAGCATAATCAACAATAGACAGAAAGTAAACATTTTTTCCCCTCATCACTTCTACTCTGAATCTAATTTCCTTTTCTACATTTCTTTTAGCAGAAATTTTCTTTATAAATTTATCAATAATTGTTTTTATGTGTAATTACAAACTCATTTGATTGACAAATTTAAATTAAAACTCTTTTCTTTAGTGTTTACTGTTCTTTTTTTATAATGGAGCTTATCACTCGCCTCCCCCATTAATATACCAAAGTATAATTAAATTTTAATTCAAGCAGATTTTGATCACTCTATACATAGCATTATCAATCTACTTTTATCAATCTATTTATACATTATATAGGTTTCGTTAATAAATATATATAAAATTATAACTTAATACAAATAAAGTATAATATTTTATAATGAGGTGGAAAAATGTCACCTCAGTACATATATGTATTTTAGTAATTATATTTATTGTATTGTAAATAATATGCATTTGTTGGAGTTGCTGTAGAATAGTTTTTTTTTTTTTTAAGTGTCATAGCATCGGCCAGGACGCGAACCCACAACCCGGGCAACTGCCTGCAAGTGCAAGGCAGTCGCGCTGACCTCTCGACACCAATGCAAGATTGCATTATATATATATATGTTAAGAAGAGAGTGAAAAGATTGATGACTGATATAAAGTAAAATCTGAATATCTATTATTAAAAAATATTTATTATCTGAACAAAATTTCAAAGACAATATTTAATCTTTTAAAATTAATTAATTTATATGTACATTTACAAACAAAATTTAAAAAAAAAAAATGTAGTAAATATCTATAAATTAATAAGACTAATTTTATTAAACTGACTTGTATTTACAATATGGAATCTGAAATTTTTGTAAATCCAAAATACCATTAGAACCAGGAATGTTATATTAATGGTGTTTTATTCATGTTATTAAATTCATTGTATATAATAATACTGTTATGAAAAGTAGTTACTTTGAGCAGATATTCATGTTAATGCTACACTGATGAAAAGCAAATGTTTCTGATTTGATAGCCATCTAAAAAAATTGGTCTGGCTAATTGAAATAAAACTTCTGAATTGTATTTTGATAAGTATTTTAAATCCAGCTTGTTGATTTAGTTTTAATAGCAGACATCTTTTTCACATCTCTATTCTCAAATGCAAATTAAATGTAAACTAGAAAAGTCATTATATTACTTTAATTCACTTTTATTTCATTTGTTAAAATTAAATTTTTGTTTGAAGATATCAATCTTGCAGCATATAATCTGAAATACTGCCAACATATTTGCATTGTAAGCTAAAAAATAGTTTAGTATAAATTAGAAAAATTTATATGACATTTAACAATTTTATCTACATCCATTTTGAATAAGACATGTTGTAAAGGAATTGTTCTGATAAACAATGCTCTGTGTGTAATTTAGCATGATATTTCTGAAACAATTTTAAGCTGAGTAAAATTTACAAAATTTAATTAAATCAATTGACTAAGATTGTAGTGCTCAACCTGTCATTTTTGTGTTTGAACATCAAACTATCTTAAAGCAACTGACTACATGTGATTCGATTACTGGTAAACAATATAATTAATAGTAAAAAAATAAATATTAATGGCTTTTAATTAGAAAGATTTATATATTTAAGAATGACTACTTTGGGAAGAATATACTTTAATTTATATTAATGATTTATGAAAAATTCATATTAAACAATCACAAAATATGAACTATACATATATATAATCGACAGTCTGTTATACTTTTTGCAGCTATTATAAAATCAAAATGATCTGTTAACATCTTTACTGTCCCCCAACGCAATCTGTCATACATATTTCTAAAAAAAGATTTCAGTGATATTTTTCTGATATGTCTGACCTGTCATACTATGGATCAGTAACAATCTCATAAATCACGTGATTCAAATCTGCTGTTGGCATACTGCAGAAACGCATCTCTGATAGAAAAGATACCAATGAAAAGAACAAATTAATTTTTCATTCTCAATTATATAACAAGTTTTCAATACGGAGATATTTCATAATAGACATTTACAATAATATTTTTTTTAAATTAAGTCAAAACATTTTATAATAAAACTTTATATTATTATTCGTTATTCTGCTTTTTTATAGGTGTACGTATGAGTGTTGTTATGCGCACTTGGTTATATACATAAATTCAAACAAAATCTTGTAAATATATAATCAATGCTATATTTCTATTATAAAGTTTATAATGTTGCTTTAAAATTGGAAGCTACAAAATGTTATTCTATTGCTTAGTAACTCTATCTATATTGGGTGAAAAAATTAATATACATACTTAAATATTTGGAAAATGTGTGTATACATATACATTAAATATAATGGCTAATTTCGATGAGAATGTTCGAGTCACTAATAAAAAAATAAATAAAAATTAAAATCATAGAGAAACATTAAGCTTAAAATTTTTTTTTGAGAATATCACACCTGAAAATAAAGCTATACTTATCATTGTTTTAAGCTTAATATATGTGTATACTTTTCATCCAAAATTAAGAGTTCTATTGAAACTAAAATATCTTCATGCTCTTTTCTTCTTTATTAATAATCTACAAGTTCTTTTTTTCCATGTGTCATAGCATCGGCCGGGACGCGAACCCACAACCGTCTGCAACCAACTACTTGCTTGCATGGCAGCTGCGATACCTCTCGGCTTTTTATGACATAATATCAAAAAAAAAAAAAAGATTTTAGAAATGATAATCATGGTCCCTTAATGTGCACAATTACTTCATTTCCTCTAGAGCATAACAAATACTGGGATCTTATAGCTCAGATACTAATAATAAGAAAACATAAATCATTCAAACATAATTGTTACCAATTTTTTACAATGTAACTTTTAGTGTAAATTATTCACTTCCTTACTTGTCATATATTTGAGATCAATTGGTTTTATTCATGAAAATAAATTTCTTAATAATCAGAAAACAGAATTGATAAATACATTTTTAAATGTAAATTTAAATATGATTTTGAGGATTTTAGTAATGTTCCTTATAAATTTAATTCTAACAATAAATCTTACTCTCATATCTTGAGTGAATTGAGTGATTATTGGCATCATACTTTCTGCTGTGTCCAGCGGCACTCTATTGCTCGCTGGATTGCGAATATCAACAACACAAATATATAATAATTAATGAGGCAACTCGGCAAGTAATTTTAAATAATGAGGATTTATTAACAGAATTATATATGAGTTAATCACTCTTAATATATACAAAATATGACTATTATACACACGCTATTATTATATATAAATAAGGGGCCCAAAGGCGTAGCAAAATAATAATGAGATCAATATGACATGTTGTATAGTGCCTAGGTTTACTTTGGGACTCCAGAGGTAAACCTCTCCGCAAGGTTAAGTGAAGGAAGGCCTGACTGGAGCACCCGAGGAAGTGGCACATCTACCTTTCAATAGCTTCACTTAGCAAGTGTCCGGTCTCAGTTCAATTTTAGATCCATTACTGCTCACGCCTTGATTTTTAGAGTAACCTCCTTTAATTGGCCATCCGCTGTCCATGTGGTGGTCATCTCTTTAATTCCTATTCGATCCCTGATTAGATAATGTCATGACTTTAGAATTGTCTATTTTAAGCAATGACTTTGTTTACATTATCTAATCCTTCTTGATAAATTACTTTATAGTTTCTCCTTAATTAAACTATTTAATTAGTCTAATGCTTTATCAAATATTGTGAATGCCCATGGCATCCACGCACATACTTTTAGCTTAACCTTAATATATCATTTATTACTCATAATACACAATTAGCAATCCATTAGTTTTACATTTATAATTATTACTAGTTATACGTATTTTGGGTATATATACATATACACACACATTTAGTATACCTCTCCCAAGTTCGAAGATAGTGTTTTAGTTGGGTTTTTTTCTCTGAACTTAGCACATAATCACAGAGGTGGCAGGGAAATTTACTTTCCATCTTAGAACATTGGGGGATGTCCAATTCCACATCTGGAGTGTCATCTTTTTTTGGAAATGGCTGCAGCGTTTGTTGTATGCTTTTGCTTTTATGCAATTGATTTGTGTGTTTGCATAACTCTCTTCCGTCCTCCATTCACAGAGCAACTACTTGCTTACTTAAATGTCGCACAATTTCCACTTTAATCCAGAATCTGTCCTGATTATTTCTAACCCATATGCGGTTTTGTGGTGAGAATTTATAGTTTCTGCCTGAAGGTACTGCGGTGTCCTTCGATGGTATAATTTTGTCAAGTTTTGTTCGCAGTCTACGACCTAAATATTTCTCTGCAGGTAATTTACCTGACTTAGTGGTAGGCATAGAGTGTTGATAAAGAAGCATGTTAAAGACCACTTCATGCAGACTTTGTTTTCCCATTTTATTGATGGTGGATTTTAAATTTTGTACAGTTTTTTCAACCAGTCCATTTGATTGGGGGTGGTATGGTGGAGTAAATATATGGTTAATTCCCCAATCATGCATCAAATAAGCAAACTTATCTGATGTAAAACCTGTGCCATTGTCGGATACTAAGGTTTCTGGGAAACCGTGGTATGCGAACATTTCCATCAGTTTGTCGATGGTTTCATCCGAAGGGGTGTTTTTAACTATTTTATATTCAACCCATCCTGAATAAGCATCCACTGCTACTAGAAATAATTGTCTTTGAATAGGACCGCAGTGATCTATATGAATTCTCTGCCATGGTTTATCTGCTTCTTGCCAAGACTCAAATTTGGCTGAGGGCGCATTTGCACATGACTGGCAGTTTGTGCAGCTTTTTATGCATTGTTCTATGTCACTGTTAACTTTCGGCCACCAAACATAACTACGAGCTAACGCTTTCGCCCTTACAATGCTCGGATGACCTTCGTGTTATAAATTAAGTATTTGCGACCTGCCGCTTATGGGAATTAGTACTTGGTCGCCTCTGAGTAAACAGTCTTTGCAGATGGACAGTTGTTCTCGAGCTTTCCATAGCTCTATATGCAAAAAAGATGGTCTTTGTTTTGGCCAACCTTTGCTGATTTTTTCCATGATCCATCTGTAGCCAGCGTCTTCTCTGGTCCACGCGAGCATCTTCTCTGGTCCATGCGAGCGTCTTCTCTGGTCCACGTGGCTACCTTTGCACTATTAAGTGTCTGGCTTTTTAGTGCGTCAATATAGTTAATTTCTACATCATTTACTTCTTTCTCGAGCTGATCTGGCATTCGCGATAACGTGTTGGCATGATCGATTTTCATGCCTTTTTTCTATTCGAGGTTATAATTGTAACCTGCGAGTATGTTAAGCCATCTCAACATATGAGGGCTTAAATGTTCAGGCATCTATTTCGCACCTAGAATTCCCAAGAGTGGCTTATGGTCAGTTATTAATTGGAAAGTACATCCATATTGTAACAGGCACAGACGTCTTTACATTGTTTTTTTTATTAGTAAACATGAAAAAAAATAAAAGTTCGTCAATAAAAACTTCTTTTTTAAGAATTAAAATAAAAAAATCATCTTAAACTCGCATATATATAAAATCGCACAGATAAATAATTATTAAAATAAAACTTTATTAAAGAAAAAGTATTTTAAAACTAAATTTTCAGAAAAGGTTTAGAGATAAAAATATATGTTTAAGTTTGAAAACAGATTAATTAATCTTTTGTAAAATGGAAATGATTATTTTAATTAGTAAACTAGCCTTGGGCATCTAAAATGTATAAGCAATGGTCAGATAGGAAAACAATAGGAACAGAATGGCCAATGAAAGAAATCCATCGGGGAAATCGGACCTCAATGGAAGGATCATCATCATCGATGATGTAACATCCATTGGATCCTAAAGTTATGTATAAAAGAAAAAATTTGGAAATAAAAAGAGATTTGGTTTAATTATTAAGAGAGGACTGAGATGTGTTAAGTCGGAGAGTTGAAGGTGAAGGGATTGAAAGACGCACTTTCAATTCCTTCAGTTGTTATAAAAATGGAAAAATGAAACATCGCTTTTCTTATACTGAGGACAAGAGGATCGTCGGGGGATTTAATGTGGCTTCCAAACGGCATGCAATGAATAAAGAGGAACGTTGAAAAAAAAATCGTAAGAACTTTAAAAACATTTTGAAACACTAAGAACTTTAAAATATAAACTTTCTCAGTCTTTAATTTATAAGAAATAGAATCCTATCTGACGAACATTATATATTAATTAGTTATAATTTTATTCAATGTATTTCTTTTGTAAAATCATTTCCATTTAGTTTTTTTTTGTTCTTTAAGTTTATTATGATTTCTGTTTTCTGATAAATGAAAATATATCAATGTTAAACTTAAGTCAGGCATGAATGGCTGTATAGATTTGTAAAGTTATATTAAGGGAGGGTAATCTTAGGTTATTTGTTTCGTAGTTAAATAGGGTCAATGGATTGGATATATTGGTGTAGTTAGTAGATGTAATGCAAGATTCGCTACGGGCAGAATCATTTGTATATGCTGCACTCACCCATTTGCCTATGGAAGGAATTATAAGTCAGAGACCACAGTTCCTTTCTATGGAGTTTTTTTTATTGCTCTTCTTGTCAGATAGATGTAGTATTCCTATCTGACGAGAGGCAATTTCTTCTCTTAACTTTTTGTGCTGCCGTATTTCATATTACATTGAATACATCGATATATCAGATGAATTGGCGTTAGTTCGACTGTGAACTTTTGGCCTAAGGTTAAATAAGGATAGAATATTTTCTTTTCAAATGCAAATCTATGTAGTCTATTCATACTTGACACTAAATAAAAATGCATTAAATTTAAGTTGTTTATAGACGCTTGCATGGATTGGTTATCAGTTAATTATGTTTTGGGTATTCATATTTGATCAAAATATATAGACATTCGATAAATAATGATACCTTATGGTGAGTATCTAAAATGTATTTATTCGGATGTCTTTTAAGTTATTGGTGTCAATGCAAGCATCTTATATGTGAATGCTAATGAGTTACTTATAAATTTCCCTCTGCAATTGACGGTATCAATGACTTTATATTTTGATCATTTATGTTTATTTTGAAATGTCTTTAACCGTGAAATCTATGTAACCGATCTATACTCAACATGTTTTAAAACAAACTTTTTTAAATCCATTTGTGCGAACTAATAATAGTATAAAATTTAAAATGTAAATTAAAAATCTAAAATAAAAGTTAAAAATAAAGTTAAATGTTAAAGTAAACATATTAAAATAAAAATGTTAAATGTTATATATATGTATGCGTAAATAAATTTTTGTATGTTAATTACTGGCAGTGGCTTATTTTATTCTTTTTTATATATTCTTAGATAAGAATTTATATTATATTATTTAATCTCTGCTATTCCTTGAGCTAGTGACAATGGGCTAATGACCGGAATCAAAATTTAAAAAAAAATAAAATTTTTTTTTGACTTGCGTATCTGCCTACATTATAAATTTTTCTAGGTTCAAATGCCTAGATGGCGCCCTGTAGTGCAGATCACGTTAAGATCTCTTTCTCTGTATCGTTATAATATAGATATTGGTGGAAGTTACAAATTCCGAATATTATGGCGAGGGCTTCCTTGTCTAGCTGGCTGTAGTTCTTTTCCACCTTGGGCAAGGTGCATGATGTGTATGCTATAGGACATTCTCCAAAGTAAAATAAATGGCATATCACTGCCCCCATGCCATTTTCTGATGCATTATATGTCACAGTTACTTCATGCTTACTGTCATAATGGACCAGTAGTTTATTTGATGTGAGAAGGGTTTTGGTGTGGAGAAATGCTTGATTTCTTGTGCTACTTCCCAATTCCATTTCTGGTTTTTTTTAATAAATCATACAGCGTCTTCGCTATGTGAGCTTTGCCATTCAGGAAGTTTTCAAAATAGTTCACCAGGCCCAAAAAGGCCTGTAGTTGTTTTACATTATTCGGTCTTCTTGTGTCAGATATGGCTTTGACTTTTTCAGAGGAGAGGCTTATTCCTGAGTTTGACACTATGTGACCCAAGAATTTTATTTCAGTAGCCTTCCAAACACCTTTTTTCACATTTAATTTTGCTCCAAATTCCTCCAGTCTTTGGCAAACTTTTGAGATACAAGTGCTCAATTCGTTTTCTGAATTAGCAGTAACCAATATATCATCAAAGTAGGAGATGATGCCTTCGAGTCTGCTTAGAAGAGTCTCCACTTTTGCTTGGAATATACTCAGTGCTGAAGCTATTCCGAATGGAAGACGTTTACATCTAAATAAACCTATGTGTGTAGTAAGTGTTAGAATGTTCACAGCTTTGTTGGTCACTGGGATTTGGTGGAAGGCCAAGTTGAGGTCTAACTTTGAAAAATATTTAGGCTTTTGCAGCAATGTTATGATTTCTCCAGAATTAGGAATGGGGTATATGTGTTTGTTTAATGCTTTATTGACTGATATGTGGTAATCACTGCACAAACATATCTGTCCATTTGCCTTGGTTATTAAAACCAGTGGAGTAGCCCACTCGGCTTCTTCTGTTGCTTCAAGCATGCTGTCTTTAACCAATTGCTTTATTTCCTCCGCTATTTTTTCTTTCTGTGCATATGGAATCTTTTGCGGTCTACAAATTATAGGTTCTGCTTCGGGTGATAATTCTAATGAAACTGGTTTTGTTTTTATCGTTCCCGGTTCTCCGTCGAAAAGTTTAGGACAACGCTGTTTGGTGTTTTTTTCAATATCAATATTTTTGACCCAAGCAATTTTTATTCCCAGTTGCTGATATCAATCACGGCCAATGAGAGGATTTATAGGGGTGTGGACTATATATAATGACAATGTAACTATTTTTTCACGTTGTTTGAAGTAATTGGAGCCTGAATTATTCCTTTCATTTTTATAGTGTTACCATTGACATCTCAAGCTTTCAGATTCATATGCATAAGTCTAGGTGGCTGTCTCATCTGCCACAATGGTTTTCCAATCTTTAATGGAAAGTAAAGACACCCCACTACCACTGTCAATTTCCATCGATAGGGGTTTTCTGTAAATTTTGACAGTTATTTCAAATTTCTGTGAATGGTCCAAAGACACATTATTAATCGCCGAAAATTTCTCTTGTTTAGGTTTTCTCGTGACATGCTCTTGGTTGTTATTTTTTGTATAGTTATCAAATTTTTTATTTCTGCACATTTTTTCGCAGTGGCCAAATTTATTGTAGTGTTTACAAAAGCATTGGTCTTTATAAAAAACGTCACGTGCCATGTGACCTAGTTTTCCACAGCAAAAGCATTTAATTCAACTTTTATTAGTCAGTTGTTCCACTTTGGTCAGGCACCCTTCTATCTGGTTTGTCGACTTTGTGGATTTCATAAGGATCGTTGTCCGCAATTTTCATAGCCGCAAATTCTTTTGCTTGCTGTAACACAAGTTCATGAGCTATGCCATGTTTGATAGCTATTTATAGTTGATATCCATATCTGCCAATAACTGCTGTCTCAGACTGTCACTGCTCATTTCACATGAATATTGTTCGAGGAGAGCTTCCTCCAGGTATGAATCGTAGATGCAGTTTTTTGCGAGTTCCCGCAGGGCAGTATCATAATCTTGGGTCCACTCAGTCTTGCCTTGGCGGAAATTTCTAAAGTGGAGTCTGGCAATGTGTCTAGACTCACAAGGATTAAAATTGTTGGTCAAATGAGCTTTGACCTGTTCAAATGTTAATTCTTCTGGGGTTTTAGGTTCACAAAGCCTATTTGCAATTTGGATTACTCCTTTTCCAATGAAACACAATGTCGCTGTTTTGCTTTTATTGTCCTTTACTCTATTAATAATTAAAAGTTTTTCAATTTGTTGGACATACAGGGGCAACTCATTTGCCTCTCTGATGTCAAATTCAGATATTGCCGGCTGCATTACGATAATTTAGTCAATTTAACGAAAAATATAGAAATATATTTTTTAGTAGTTTATCTCCTCACGAAATCAAATAATTAGATGCCAATGTATTTAGCTGTCAATGTGTTGATTGTGATTATTGACAATTCCGCAATTTGCTGGAGATTAAGACCATTGAGGTTCATAATCAAAACTGTAACTGCACCAATTTGCTGTGTCCAGCAGCACTCTATTGCTCACTGGATTGCAAATATCAATAACACAAATATACAATAATTAATGAGGCAGCTCAGCAAGTAATTTTAAATAACAAGGATTTATTTACAGAATTATATATGAGTTAATCACTCTTAATATATACAAAATATGACTATTATACACATGCTATTATTATATATAAATAAGGAGCCCAAAGGTGTAGCAAAATAATAATGAGATCAATACGACCTGTTGTATAGTTCCTAGGTATACTTTGGAACGTTTGGAGATAAACCTGTCCACAAGGTTAAGTGAAGGAAGGCCTGACTGGAGCACCCGAGGAAGTAGCACATCCTTTCAAGAGCTTCACTTAGCAAGTGTCTGGTCTCAGTTCAATTTTAGATCCATTACTGCTCACGCCTTGATTTTAGAGTAGCCTCCCTTAATTGGCCATCTGCTGTCCATGTGGTGGTCATCTCTTTAGTTCCTATTCGATCCCTGATTAGATAATGCCATGACTTTAGAATTATTATTTTAAGCAATGGCTTTGTTTACATTATCTAATCCTTCTTGATAAATTACTTATAGTTTCTCCTTAATTAAACTATTTAATTAGTCTAATGCTTTATCAAATATTGTGAATGCCTTCTGGCATCAACACACATACTTTTAGTTTAGCTTTAATATATCATTTATTACTTATAATACACAATTAGCAATCCGTTAGTTTTACATTTATAATTATTACTAGTTATACATATTTTGTGTATACATACATATACACACATATTTAGCATTTTCTTAAGCTGCTTATATCATTATTGAAGGCTATTCTTTATTATATATCATTTGTAGCTGGATATTGGATTAAATTGAATAAATATATCTACAGTTAATTTTGTTGGTAAATCTATATTCATAAATTATTTTACCAGTAAGTTATGTGGCAATAAAACAATTAAAAAATGCTAAGATGATCTGGTCTATTGAAGAATACTAATGCTTTTATATGTTGCTACATATTATATACTTCACTATACTTGTGAAATCTTCCAGTTTAGTATTACAAATAAACCCAATTCACTGGTTATTGCTCAATAGATCTTTAAGATCCACCCAAATGTGTGGATAGTTATTCTCAAGATAAAGAAAGTGTAATCCACAAATGAATTACATTATCACATAACTATGGAATATATTTCAATTAGTTTCACTACTCATAGCCTGTCATTTTGCTTTAAAAGTGCCACTTTTGATCACATTGTTATTCAATATAATGAAAACAACACAATAAAATAAATTAAATCATCTCTATATTAAATGTTTGTGATTTAAAATACATACTATCATCATCACTAATAATGCTATAGTTGCTTCTCTATTAATTCTATTTCAGAACAATATTTCTTGCTTGACAAAATGACATTAAAGCAAGGACATGACAGAATATATTAACAAACAGCATTATGGACTTTCTCTTAATTATTATATAAAAAAAATATAAACTTCTTTATTAATAATTAAACTATACTATATTAAAAATGGCAAAAACTGTCATTACCTATTTCACAAATATACATATGTTTTTTTTTTCCACGGTGCCATCTTGGAACAATATAAAAGTTTATGCTATTTCTTAATGCTAAACTATATTTTTAAAAAAATTTCATTACATATCTACACAATTCTATATTTTTACTTAAATCAGATTGTAAAACTAAAAATAATTCTGGTATATTACACATAGTTCAGTGCAAATTTGTGAACACATTTGTAGGAATTGAATTTATAGTGATGAACTTTTTACAAACTAAATTTATTCATGTAGCATTAGAAATTATTTTTTCACTCAATTCATATGACTGATCATCTTTTCAGATAGTTGTAGATTCTCACTCATCAAATTCTTCTAGTAAATATCTAATCATAATTCATCAATTCCTGACCACTAATGTTTCCCTAAATTGATTTACTACCCTTTATGACAACAGCTCTCCGAATTTGTCCATTGATCACTACAATTTTAATTATATAAAATAATATTTAGGATTAAAAATAGATTTTACTTATAATCCAGTCAAATCCCCCCCCCCCAATTTCAATGAGTAGTTAGTGGCTTATTTTATTATATTGAAATTAAAATCTTTTTTAAAAATTTTGTTTAACAAAAAAAAAAAAAAAAACTACTTTTAAAATTTTATTTCCAGTGTTGTTAGGTTTTTTAAAAAAAATAATGGAAAAAATCCATATATATTTAAGATAAATAACATTCAATATTGTTAACAATATGAAGTATATGTAAAAAGTTAAAATTGCAGTTGCATGGGTTATATTGAATGCATTATTAGGTATTGCCTGAGAATGAGCACAAAATTCAAATAAGATTAGTAATACAGGTTAAAAAGCAATAGTAATTAACTATAGCTTTTTTTTATATATATGTAATTGATATAAAAAGAAAGAGCCAACAATTTATTTAAACAGTAGAATTAGATTGTGTTTTGGCACTCACAGTCCACTTTCACTCTATTTATAATGAATAAGGTGCTGAACCACCACATCTATTTTCTTTTAAAGTACATAGGAATGTACATAAAAATAGATTCAAATACATTACATAACAATAATAAAATATTTCAATCAAATATATTACAATAATTGCAAAAATAATGTCTTCTATTTTTGATAAAGGGAATTATTAAAAAAACTGTCAAAATTAAAAGTGAGTGAGCAGAGTTGTTCTAAAGACACTGGCTTGTTGAGTATAAATCAATCATTAAAAAAAATCTTCTTTTTAATATGTTCTTAGACCTGACAGCCTTGATAATATATAAACATTACTGTTCACAAGATTCTCTGATTCTATTAATAAACCTAGGTTAGTTCAACAGACATTATATTTTTGATTCTGTACATGTGAATTTATCAACTAATAACATTTAAAGTAAACAAAGATAAATTATTTTACGTGGAATTATTTGTTTTAAGAGATTTCAGTATAGCAATTGGATTTGACCACCAGTTCCAACTACCATGCCTTGTTCACTATAGCATTCATCGATAAAAATAAATGAAAACGATGAAAGTAATCTTGGAATTAATTCTTTATTATGAAAATGTTTATGCAATCAAAACCTTATTTATTATTACTATGTTTATTCATTATTATTTTTCTTTTTTTTTTTTAAGACTAGGATAAAAAAAAAAATTCTACTAAAAATAGCTAAATGTCAAGCAGAGTTTCGTTCAATTAAAAGTTGCAAAATACTTTCCTATTCCATTGAAACATTTATAATGGAAAAGCTAGTGCAATTATTTTTTAAGATATCCATTCAATAGTCAAGTGACATTTATTTTGAGACAATTTTTTTCTCTCACTTTTATAAAAGCAGGAAAGAATGGAGAAAGTAGAGAATAATATCACATAAATTAGTTGCTTTTGCGGAAATTCTTACTTGAAAAAAATTTTAAAAAAAAATATCTGTGGGCAAACAAGGTTGCACTCTGAACTAATGAATATCCCCTTCTCAAAAAAAAAAACTATATATATATGCCTCTATTCATTGTAATGAATTTTAAAACTGCATCTATTATTAATTACGGTGGAAATAATGGGTGAAAAAAACTAATAATAATAATATATGTACTGCTTGAGTTATTAAAAATATCTAAATATTCTTTTTACGATTTAAAAATGCATATATTTGACCAATCTGTATGATTTTTTTAGTGTTTATTTGTGTATGTAAATTGCAAACTCTGCCACTTTCAGAATTTGAATGTTACGTGATCTCTTGAGTCTTTATAAGACTTTTTAATATTTAGATTTAAAGCATATTTTATTGCACAATACATTTTAAATGAGCTAATATATATATATTATAACGATAATAATTTAAAGTCTAATAATTACAGCAGTTTTGTTAGCCAACCAAACTCCGTGTAGCTGAAAAAATGTCAGGTGGAATGAGTGCTTAATCTCTTTTCTTTATTTTAGAAAGTTTTTTTTTTATATGTTTTTTTTTTATTTTAGAAAGTTTGTTATGTAAAAGTGATTGAAGCTTCTAAGATGTCGGAATAAAACAAATAATGACACCTCAGAAACCAAAGTGTAAAAGGAATACATGTTAGGGAAAAGCCCTCTACTTATACTTCTTATTAAATAAGTGAAAGAAGGGACTTTAGATCTAGTAAGTGAAAATTATTATGTTTCCATATATCTGTAATGGTGAACAATTATTAAGGAAGTGTTTGGTAGTTTCTTCTTCCTTGAGAACATATCTGTCTGCATTTGCAAAAAACTTTTTTGAGAGTAAAAAAACATTGGTAGGAAGAGTCTCAAGATTGATTTTAATTTAAAAATCCAAATATTTTAGCTCCAAATACAAAAATTTAAATCTTTGAATTAATCTTTGAATTATTTGTTTATTAGTAAATTTAGCTCTTCTTTATGTACTATTGCATACGCATTCAGTACTTAAATTTTGTTGCAAATAATTTTTGACCTGGAGCAGCATATTTAACTATGGATGTGATTAATTCTTTAATAAAAAATTTGTGATTGGTGGTGGACTATCCAATAGATTGATCAATATGAAGCCTGTTACTTAAGGGCATGAGTTAAAAATCTGGTAATCTCATTTATTGCTCTCTGAACATAGTATATTGAGATGCAGTATAATGAGAGCCCATTGTGTTCGTCGTGCTTTTGCATTGATTTGGCACTAATTGATATCATTTCTTGTTCCAGATCAATTTATTGTATAATGAATTTATTTTTTTCATAAAGGATACAGTGTATTTGATAGTATGCATATAACAGGATGTTTTGGAAAAGATCCAAATATTGGTGATAATTTGTATGTATAGACAGATATGTTTTCAATAATGAATTAATTGTTTTTTTTTTCTATAGAGGTAAGGAGTTTACTTTGAATTTCAGATCTTATAGCATTTGTAAAAATATAAATAGGGAAACCTAATAATTTATGTGATAAGACAATAAAAGGAGACTTTATTTTACTGCCTGAAAGAATGTTCCAAAAAGAGAATTTATCTTTGTTGAATTTGAGATAGTAGTTCTCTGTAAGAATGTCAATTAGTTGACAGATATACTCTTTTGATGAATAATATTATGTTATGTGATTAATTATTTGATATATAAAAATGCTATAAATTCCTAGGAGTTTATTCTGGATACTTGATAATAATAAGTTAATGTAAATCAGAAAAAGAAGTAAGCTTAGGGGTGAACTCAGTGGTATAGAGTGATGTGGAAGAAACTGGGGAGGTTTGTCCATTTAATGTAATGTGCATTTGTAGGTTGAGTAGGTTTGCTATTATTAGAGAATAGAAATAGATACATTATGTTCTTTAAGGATTTTGTAAGAAGTTGTCTGTAGGAATTGATTCAAAGCTGCAATGGTATCAAGTTGCCTGGCAATAGACCCTGATTTTCTGGAGTACCTGATATCATATGTAGTCATTTTAAAAAGGATAATTGCAGCAGAGACAGAACAATCTGTTTTGGCAAAATGAAAACATGACAGATGGGGAAGAATGAGAGGCTCAATTATAGTGATTCTATAGTTTTAATTAACATGGGGGTCATTAATATAGGTCAAATATTATTAAGCAGTAATGGGATCATATTTTTCTTAAAGAAAGGTACCATTGGGACAGAATACAGATTAGCTATATTACAGATTTGGTCTAAAAGGTAGACAAGTATATATTGAATAATAGGAAAATGGCTGAGATGTCTAAATATAAATTTTGAAATTGATATGTGATCCTGGGTGTATTCTATTAGAAAAAATTTCTAATTTAAGTATGATATTTTGTAATGTTAGGTCTTTCTTTATAGTTATCAAAATGCAAAGGAGAAATTGTGATTTATTTGATGCTTGTAGTTTACTTTTGAAGTGATAAAAAACTTAGGGGCAGTATGTTTTTTCCAGTGATAAGTTTATTGTTTTTAACAATTGAAGAAGCTGTTATTTTATTAGTCCTATAACAAGCACCCAGTTGATATAGCCTTGACTAGTTATGAGATCAACTTAAAAATATTTTAAGATTTTTTTTTTGTAAAGTAATA
Organism: Epiperipatus broadwayi; assembly: GCA_028023455.1. Lineage (NCBI taxonomy): Eukaryota > Metazoa > Onychophora > Udeonychophora > Euonychophora > Peripatidae > Epiperipatus > Epiperipatus broadwayi. The sequence goes on along the minus strand of JAQFVV010012404.1, from coordinate 15,063,515 downwards.
TTCTCCTAGAATTTTCTTTTTATATATATATGCTTGTTTTAAGAACATTATTGAAGTAATGGAAAAAGGGTGATATAAAATAATTTTAAGTTTTATATTTATTGAATCCAAGTCTCAAATTAATGTAGTAGAAGATTTATTTTTATGAGTGTAGGATTTAATTATATATGTGATAATAATTATAAAAGCAAACAATGCTTCAATTCAGTGTAAAGTCAGAATATCTATTTTTTGAAATAAATATATATTTCAGAAATAACAGCTTCTGGGAAGGAGGTGTTGAGAAGCAGACTCAGAGTATTATTAGTTGGAGCACTGGTTGATTGCGAAAGTCTACTTTTAATTTAACACTGAATTCTAGATGATGAGAGAAGACTATGGAATAAGTAATCGATTGATAATATAATGAAGGCTGGGGAATAGAAAAGTTAATAAGTATATTAGTGTGACATGTTTTTATATATAATTCTATAATTAAAACACTTCAAACAATTAAAAGTCTCATTTTCCTCTTTTCTTTACAAAAACTTTATTTCTTGTGTGTGTATATATATATATAAACATTACAAGCATAAAGCTAAACTAGTCAATATATAATTAAAATTACCCCAAATCCAAAAACTTATTTAAGAGTTCTTTTAATAATAAGGGTGGATGGAAAGTTAAATGTTTTTGTGGGTAATGGTTAATATTATATATATTGTATACTTTTTGTAGTTCTTTACACTTGAGAAGTCTGCTTGTAGCAGTGAAACCTTTGGTTGTGATTTAATATTATTTTTATGCTGGTCTAGTTGAATTTTGGATTTGGAGTAATTTTAATTATATATATAATATCCACTTGTTCCAACGTTTCAACTATTTTTAATTTATAGTCATTTTCAAGGAGCTAGAAAAAACATATTACATTATAACAATCTCCACATAATAAAAACAAAAAGATCAAAAATATATATAAAAAATATTTTAAAAAATATAAAAAAACAAAAAAATATATATAAACCCCATAAAAATTAAAATAAATAAAATACATTAAAAATAAATTAAATTAAAAATAAAATATACATGTTTTTAGTGTAGAAAGAGAATGTGTTATTTGGGGGAAATCTGCACTTATGAGTTTTCTATTGATTAAGTGTAAGTATTTACAGATGAAATTTGCATAGCTCATATTAAAACCTAATAACAAAAGAACTGGAAAAGATTTAGAACTTAGTATTAGATTAATTTGATTGATTAAATTATATATTGATGTTATCTTAATATAAAGATATGGTGATTATATATAGCATAAATGCATATTTTCATTAAAACATAGTATTTTAAATGATTGAAAGACTGAATGATTATGTAGTATTACTCCTACTCCAACTCCTGCTGCAGAAGTGTTAGATTGAAATAGTTGTGTAAAATCTAATTTACCAAGATATTTATATTTCATTGCTGTAGAATGTAATGAGTGGAAAGAATTGTGTCATCCAGTTTTTAATAGCAAAGAGACTTTGAAGTGAATTTATATCTCTCACATTAATCTCAGTGATGTTTATAGTCATAATGGATGTATATAGGTGTTTTTAATGTTAATATAAGAGATCATTGATTAAAGAGTGATGTATTTATGTGTTGTGTTTACCATCATAACTTAAATGCATACATTATCTGTTAAATTATATGTAAATTTAATTAAACACCACTGCTATTTTTTATAAGACTTACCTGTATTAAATAATCCTGGTAAGTGAACTAATTCTAATTTTCCATTAATATAATGAAAGTCCAGATTCTGCCATTTAATTGGAACAATTTTTTTTCTAAAGAAGCATCAGTATATTTATGAAGTTTTAATCTTCCATTTCAATATTCTTTGCATTTGTTGACAGTTTTATTGACTCATTGCATGAATTATCAGAATTTTGTAAAGCATTTTTTTTTTTCATTTTTATATTATCTATTGCAGAGTTGTTATCCTTTTTTCTTTTTTTTTCTTTTTAGTGTATCCACTCCTGTGACGTATTGAAATTGTTCTTGTGTAAGAGGAGAATTATTATCAGTGTTTTTCCTAGTCCATTACACAAAATTAATATTTCCAAAAGGACTGGACTGTCTTCTAAAGGTGAGTTATTTGTTTTGTTTTTTGATAGTAAGCATGGGGACTTCTGTTGAAAGTTTTTTCTTAATGTTGGAGTTTGTTTATACATTGATTTAAATTCTTTATTTATTGAAATCGTATTTATTTATTTTTTTTATTTTTCATTACTAATTAAAAAACTGTTTTCTTCCCCTGAAGAGATATGCATCTTCTTGCTCATCTTTTTCTGTTTCTCCTCATAAATTGATATTAAAGTCACCACATCATCAAGCATTATTTTTTCCACTTATATTTATTCCTGAGATGTATCATTACTAATAGCAATGCAATCCTCTGGGACATAATATTGCTGATTTGTGGTTGTTAAAAAGTTGCTTGATCTGCTTTTCATTAGCTAAATGTCATTTAACTGTATTTTCTTGTATTGTTATTGCTTTTGTGGCACACTAATGAGTTCTAAAATTTTTGTCCATAATTTTTACAAAATCTATTTGGGCAATCTTTAATGATTCCTGGATTCACAATAAAATCACTAAGGTGGTATACCTCTAAATTAAACAGGCAAAACTCTCCATACAGTAGTGCCACTCTATGCCAACCACAATAATCAGTGGATGCCAGAAGGCTTATGCATAAAATCCCCATCTAGTGCCTACTCATCCAATATCCCCAGACTAGTTTCTGGTTTGTGGCCAATAAAGTGCAAAATTGGTATGTCTAATGGTTGAATGCATTTATTCAATAAGATGTTAAACAATGCAGTGATAGTTAGTACTGGTATTGTTGCTTTTTTCCTAACTTACCTCTGAATTCACAGATATCCTCATATTTATCAAATATGTTTTGAAGATTCTGTCTTGTGAAATTTACATGACAGTTTTTAATCTGGCCTGCTAGCTTGATCTATGTGTTAATGTTAATATAGCAGACAATTTATCATTGACAAAATGAGCATGCTTCTAGAATAATTGCTTTTAAGTTAAGTTGTTAAACTCTATTACTAAGTATCCATTATTAGGATAATTTAGTACCTTATAAAGCATTTCCCATATTTTCTTTTCAATAAAAAATTCATAAAACTTATCTATGGAAATTTCATAACTGTAATGTTTAAATCTGTCATTGCTATAATGAGTGTCTCCTCATTTGTGAATTTTTGAAAAGATTTCAGAATTGTAATTGGAATTGTTAATTTAAATTGGTTTGTTATATCATGATATTCTTCAGCATTTACAAGATTAGTATTAGTAAAGTTTTTAGTTGCTAAATTTGATTGATTACTTTCTATGAAATCTGAATTAAAAAATCTCATTCATATTTTCTTGACTAATTTAATTAAATTAGTTTCTTTTTCAGCATTAGTTTTAACTATATCAAACTTCTGAGCTGTAATTGCTACTTTTCTACATTGTTTTAAAGTATATGTATAACTTTATTACAGTATGCAAAGGTCTGCAGCAGTTCTGCATTATGAAGCTTACATTTTAATGTATTAATTTTTTAAAAAATTCTCAAGATGTCAGCATAATACAGACCTATACAGATCTGTGTGTGTGATTGACAGTGCCTTCTGTTGTGATGCCAAAGCTATGAAGAAGGTGGCTTAGAAATGAGATTTGGGATTGGCTGATGCTTTAGATTTTACCTTGGGGCTAAATAAGGCAAAATATGTGATTTTTGGTAATTGTTAATGATTATGACACAATATTTTTGGAAAAGACTTATTACTAAACCAAAAACTATTTCACTAGTATAGGAGATTGTCTTTGGAAACATTTTATTTTTAAAAAAGACCACTCTTAGAAAGTATCTTACAAAGTCCCTAGCGAAAACCTACTAGTACCAGAGATTTCCTCTACCAGTAAAAAGAAAATTGCTTTTGTTAAAGCTGTAAGTAAAATATTTAATAACAATATGTAATTTATTAATCTTTAGAATTTTTTTGTTTCTTTAATGTTAACTAATTGTAAATATACCATTTTAATAACCTAAAAATCTAATGTCTAATATTTAATTGTTCTAACTTTTTCAATAAGATATGTGCAGCCAATGACCATGTGCTCCTTTGTTATCAGTAAGAACTTCATTTAGTTATTTATTTTCATAATTTTAAAATATTAAAAATATTTTTTTTCAATTGTCATTATTAGAAAGCTTAAATAAATTTGTTAAATAATATACATACAAAAAAAAAATCAAACATGGAGATGTGTTTAACATAATATTCAAATTCCCTATACTGAATTCAAAAATTTAACAAACATAGTTGACAAATGGATTAAGTACGGTTGCATAAATATTTTTATTTTCATTTTCAAATTTTGTAAAGATCATACTACCAGATTATCTGGAGCTAGTTTCTGAAATAGTTAGGTTTGAAGTTTCATATTCCCTTATCAATATCAAAAATAAAACTTCAAAATCTGATAATATCTTAGATTTATCTTTAGAATTTACATTCATTATACTTTTAACTAAATCAAAATTAAGATTAAATCTTTTAATTTAAAAGGTCTTTAGCATTACCTGAATTGAAATTAAAGCTAGAACTTTCTAGCATTTTACAAAAATACTTTCAATATTTATAATTATTAACCAAAATAGCTCTTTAAAGAACTTACTTTACACAGAAGAGTTTAACTATATTCACTGTTACAATTTTCACTGCCAAATTCTCAATAGAATTGTTACAAAAAATGTTTCAAGGAGGAACTGATTTGATAGCTGATTTTCTCTAATAAGCACCAGTATACATTGTGAACTGTCATTTCCGCAGTTTGAATGTAACATGACATTTCCGATACAAACTATTATTTTTATATTATGACAACAAATCCCACATCTATAATCATACACATATACAAACTTTTCTAAAAGTTATCTTTCATGGATTTAAAAAAATCCCTATTCCTGCTACAAGTAGCTTTTAAATTCTTTTATTTTTGTTGTTTTTTTTTTATCTAGCCCTTTTCTGGAAATAAACTTGTTTAAATATTTGAAAAGTTGATAGATTAATTTCATGTCTGATTAGTAGAGAAAAAAAACAATATGATGAAATCAAAGAGCTATTAATTTTCTACATTCATTAGTCATATTGCTTGACATGTATTCTTTCCTGAGCCACAGAAAATGTTAAGGTTCACTTCAAATGATTCTTCCAATAATTCACACATTATTCAAATATCATATATACAAATAATTGTTAAGAACTTTCACAAATTTCTACAAGAATTTAATCTCTATATATAAAGTTTACATACACAAGGTTATAAAATGAGTGCATTATTTTACCTCTGTGAAAAATTATACTCTTTATTCAAAAAATATAGTACATATAAAAACAAATGTCTAATACAAAATGAAAAGCACTCACACTGAACAATAACTTTTTGCAATTATCAACATGAAGACTATCTCTTCTTCTTCATACTAGTATGTAAAATAATCAATTGAAAAACAAGTTTTGTGATTTCAAAGAACCACTTGGCAAAGCAAACTAAGCAATAAAAAACACCTAATCATCAAATAAAGAATGTTTTCTACAAATCAAATATCTAAATATTAGTACAATGGGACTGCAAACTTACATTTTCTTTCAAGTGTCCCTCACATTCAAATGTATATAGCATGTTTTGTTGATAAACATTGGCGACATAGCTGCATTAAAAATAATTAGATAGTTGGCAGCATGTTCCTCAAGTTTAGTTTAGGGTTATTTAATTAATGGGGGAAATAATATTTGATTTTCCCAAGGAAATATTTTTTTATAATAATAATGAGTCTTCAATGTAGTCCCAATATGATAGTATGAGAATTATCAAACATTAAATTTGTTAAATAATAATACGATTTTAATATGTAAATATTTTAGTGTATTAATGATTGTAGAGGGGAGAGAAATTTATAAAACAATGTAAACAAGTTTTTTAAACTCTCTCTCACTCTCTTTTTCTTGGGTAATTATATTTAATTAGTAGTTTTAATTTAAACTATAAAAATATACAAAAAAAAATTATTTTCTTTTTTTTTTGTAAATTACTTAATAGATATGAATTTTAATTTTAAAAGAGAAATAAAGTTTTATTTTAATACTATTTTTTAAAAAAAGGAATAATAAGATTTTACTACTTGTGATAAATTTTGTTTTTACTTGGAATTGTTATTTTTCTTTCTCTTTATCTCTCTTCGTTACAGAAAATCAAATCAGTGTAATTAATTGATTGCCTTGCTTTTCTTTTTGAAAAAATTTTTGTATAATTAAAAAGAAATGCCAATAATTTTAGCATATTAATTTAAATTTGTGACCTATTTTAATGTCTATGATTAAGAACAAAAATATCCAAACAATTGTATCAGTCAAAGTTTACCTAATTGGTTGTTATATAATTATCAGATAAACACAGACTGTAATTGACTTGTAGGCCAGATTGTTCTAGAACAAAATAATAATAGGTGAATAGGTCAGAAGACCCAATTGTCTGGTAATAAGAAATTCTTAACTAAGCTGTTGAAAAGAGAGCAGTCAAGTCTTAATCCAGCTGATAAAAGAAGAGATAAGCAGAAATCTTCACCAAGCTGTTGCAAATAATAGCAGAAGTTTTAACTAAACTTTTAGCATACTATGAGTTTATTTATAAAAAGGGTTTCTAGAATGAAAACCATATACTAAGGTCAGCTGAAAGATAAATATCATCTTCCTCCATGTAACTTACCTTCACTGGAATAAAATGTAAAAAATGAAGTTACCCCCTAAAGTGATCTGCAACCTTATCTTTAACCAAGAGCATGAGTCTCTGTCTATATTAGTCATATCTGGGAGATTTATTATAATAAAATAAATAAAATTTTGCTGATGTTAACCTGAAAATGAAATACTGCATACCAGAAAAAGAACAACTGAATCATGTTCTTGTGTAGAAGCTTTCAAGAAGAAAATTTAACTGGAAATTATAATTGAAAAGTAGGAATTTACAAAACAATTAAACCATGGTCAAAGGTATTTTTTGTGTGTGCACATTAAATTTTCATTTATAGTAAAAAAAGATATTTTTGTAAGAATTGATAATTTTACATATTACCATTAAGTTTAATATTTTTAAATTGTGAAAAAAAAAATTTTTTAAAATCCAGTGATTTTTTTATTTAAAATTATGAATTAGTTTTTAGAAAATTTATTTTTTTTATAAATTTAAATTTCTTTTTTTGAATCATGCTTTCCTATTTTTATTTATTTTCCCTCCTAATAACTTAGCAAAAGATTAAGATAAATCAAAAATTGTTATCTTTAATTTTGAAAATGTTGTTTTTCCAACATCTTAGTTATTTCAAAGGAATAGCTTATTAATTTTATGAAATTATATTTTTTAATGAAATGAATGTTTCAAATTTCATACTGTCATGTCATTTTTGTTTATTGTTAATAAATTAAATATTAAATAATAATTTTAAAAATATATTTGTCTTAATTTCTTTATTCTATCCAATTCCTGTTTCATAAATTGCAGTGTTTGTGATTTTATTTCCTGACTACTTAATGTTCTAGAATTTTTTGTACAGATATCATTCTTTAAGTATATTTCCATATGTCTTCATTTGTTGCTCTGAAGATGGTAGTTATCCTCCTAGTGAACTTGTGATGTTAGATAATAATATAGAAGCATTGATGATGTTATATATGTTATAGTATAAATAGGTTTTGGGTCATTCTTAGAGCACTATCCACTTTTTTCTTCAAGACATTATTAAAGCAGGAAATGATTGGTTTTGGTAAACACTAGCATTAGTTTCTGGATCTGACTGCATTTCCAGATGTTATGACTGGTATGGTTTTCAGTTGTCTAGCCAAAAATATTTGTTGCTCTTCTGTTAGATAAAATCATCATATTTGCTCTCATAAATGAAATTTTGAAACATACAGTAAAAGAGTCAGCAAGATATTGCTATCTAAGTTATAGTGGAAAACAGTTTTAAACAGAGGTTTCTCTTCTCAGCATAGAATCACTGCAACACTGTTTATTGAGTTGAGTCATTCAGATAAAATAAAAAACTGGACTACCTGACTAGATTGTACTGCCTTACTTGCTTGTTTCATATCTATTTATCCTTATTAGATGTTGTTCAACAACATGTTTTCCTAACAAAAGATTTATCATCAACTAGTTATAAGATTTGACTCTGTTTCTTTTCAACATGTTTTTGGAAAACATATTCTTTATTCCCTTAACAATATGTTGTGGCAGGAATTTTATAGATATATACTTAAATGAACAAAAAAAAGTTTTTTCTCTCCCTTTTTCTTTACATTAGTTACTGATAGGAAGAGACAAAAAATCATGGTCAACTTTTAAAATTTAATTCATTATTTTAAAAATATTAATAACTCCAAAATTTTAATATCATATTTATACTTGCCATAAAATTTACTTTAAAAACCGAGGAGTTGTTTAATTAAAATTCATTCAGAAAAAGTAGATGAGAGAAGGTACAAAATGCTTAATATTTTTATAAAGTACACAATTCAAAATTGTTGCATATATCTAACTATTTTTCTTTATTCCTTTACAGTGCAATTTGTCATTTTATTGTTTCTCATTTATTACAAAGTAATTTTACAAAATATTTAATATGATTAAATGCATAAACTAATTTGTTTTTTAATTTTTTAGGGATTTTTTATTTTTATTTCTCAACTTGGACAAATTCTTAATTAAACTTTTTTTTCATGCAGCTTTATAATATAACTAATTAATGCTGCTATCAAATTTGTTTTAGTTATAAATCCCATCCTTTTACAATAAGCCAATGAGATAGTGTAACTTTTTATTTCTCATTTCTAAGCTCACTGCAAAAATTTTATTTTAATTTATGGTATTGCTCTAATAACTTTTGAATTTTGGTCATTTTTATAAATGCTTTACAAAATACATATAACCATGATTTCAATGCTCAAACATTTGCTTGAAGTTAAACTGTTTACAGCATGAATTCTTATACAACTTGTGGAGTAAATCACCCACATTTTCCATTTATATCCTTTGTTGCTAAAGATTCTGTTCAAGCCTTAAACAGTAAATTACTGTCCTTGCTATTATCATAAATTACCTGCACCCAATACTGCTTACTTCTATGTATATATTTAAACTCTTTTTATTCTCTATACTAGTTCTCCATCTCTCCAACTCCCTATTCTTCATTAATATATCCATTCTTCTATCCGTTCCTTAACACTCAACAATTCTAAAACAATCATCACATTTTTGTATAAGCATACTGACAAATTCTTTATCCAAATCTTCTGCATATCACTTTATCTTTCTCACCCACCATATTGCCTACCCTTTATTCATAACCCAATTAAATACTATTTTGGCTATTCTTTTATTATCCATAAACTGCAATCTATTGAACATTTTCATTTTCCTTTTTGCATCGTTGAACTGCCTCCTTTGCCATCAACACATCTGCATCTAGTACATGTCTTTCTACTTCTCTTTGTACTTTTTCTAAATAATCTCATACTTTTTCAATGCACCATTACCATATGTTAACCTTGCTACTGCCACTCCCTTCCATAGAATTCTGGCTACTGGCCACCTATTAATGGTATCTCCACCCCTCTTCCTAGTCTTTCCATTCCTTTCTCCATTTCTTTCAAATACAGCAAAAACAAAATAGGTGACATAGCACATTGTTGCCTTAGTCCTACCCCATTTTTGACTTTAACTGATTATATATTCCCTAATTGATACATATAGTAATTATTTTCATATAATTTCTTAAAAGCTCCATCCATTCCCAAATTTACTAAACTTATCTATAATCTATTTCTATTTACACTATCATACATCTCTATATCTATAAAAACCATATATAACTGTTTACCTCTATTCCTACTCATATTCATAAATTGTTAAACTACAAATAAACTATATCCTATATGCCTATCTGATTGAAAACCTCCTTGCATTTCTCCCACTATATTATTTTCTGCCATCCATTTTGCAACCCTTCCAGCCTCCATATATAAGAAAATATTATACATCTGGGTCTCATTTTATGTGGTAGATAGGTGCCTCAGAAAACCACACAAAAATAAACTTAACTTGCCTTGAAAAATGGGGGATAGGTTTCTGTAATTTTCAAAAATTGCATAAAAGCAAATCAACAATGTAAAATTACTTTAAAATTTGCACACAAAAAAAGGAAATAAAATATGACTAATAAAAATTTTCAAATTTGAAAAAAATTGATACAAGACAAACTTTTTTACTTATTGATTAACTACAGTATTTAATTTTATTCAAAACAATATATTTTTATGCATAATTTACAGTATTTTTCATTTTTTCATACGTGTATAGTATTGACGATAAGAAAGTTCATTTGTAAACTAGTAAGAGATTTGTTGTGATGTGATGTACTGTAGGTTCTCCTTAAACAAAGTCAAGAATATTTCAGCAATTATGCCCAGAGAAACCTGTTAGCTATTTCACAAGAGGAAATACAACTAGCGCCAACTTCATTTTTTTAATTGCTTTTATTGTGGAATCACCAAAACTAAATGTTTTCCAATTGCTGTTGATCCTTCAGATTTCGCTAAGCAATCTAAAATTGAAATTTTTGTTTCCAAAGAAATTCATTTTCTTAGGTGTTTTTTTTCTTCTCCATTAGAGTAAACTAAAAGTTTAAAATAAAAGTAAGAACTTAGACGTACGATAATAAAAAGACACTGACTCACCATTGTTGGACAAAATTTAATTAAAACTAACAATTAAAGATTAAATTCTTATTTTTGTCTTTAATTTTTCAATTTTCAATTCCGTTTAAAAATCAATTTTCATTGTTTTGCATCACATTAATTTCAGATCATGTTACATAATTTTTAAATTGTTAATTATAATTAAAAATCAGATTTTAATTGTCAAATTTAATTGTGCCCAACACTATAAACTCACTTTTTAAAAATAAACTTGTGGACACTAAATGATTAATTGATTATGTACTCTTTTTAAAAAAAAGCAAAAATAGAATGTTTTAAATTGCAAAAACAACAACATGCATACTAAAGGCATCTATAGTGTTTGAACAGATTTACATTATTATCTTGTAAAATTTAGTTTGTGTATATAAAATGGGGAAATCCTGATTTAAAGTGAATTATGAACTTCTTTATTGCATAAAATCTATTACAGTACTATTATAAAGTGCTGAAAATATTGCAATTATTAGAGAGAAGTTGAACTCTGCTAATACGCTATTACTTTAAATTTGACGTGTGAGTGGGCAAAATTTATATTTAAAGTAATAGCGCATTAATGGAGCTTGACTTCTGATCTAATAATTTTTATCACATAAAAGAAAACCGTATACAAAGATATTAAGAAGAAACATGAACAGCATACCTTCAAAATCGCATTAAATAAATCTGCATAAAATGAGACCTGGGTATATAGCACTGACATTATTGCTAACGGTCTATAATTGTTTAACTTCCTATGATCCTTATCCTTTCCTTTAAATAGTAGCCTTACTCTTGTATTACTCCAACTACCCAGAAAATCTCTTCTGTGCATCTTATTAAAACATGATAATCATTTTAATTTTGCCCTATGCCCTAAATTCATTAGCATGTCTGCTGCCCATCTAAATAAACCACTTGCCTTTCCATTTTTCAATTTTTTACCTGCTCATTCAGTTCACTTTCTGTAAACCTAATATTCCAATTTACTATATACTTTCATGTTTGCTATCACCCTATTCTTCACATCTAACATTTTTTCTATAACCATTACATACTTATTTAAGATTATCTCTAATTATTCTCTAAAATTACATTCTATTCCCTCATCATCTAGTAATACTATTTCTATCTCCCCTACATTCTTTCTTTTAATGTATTTCCTAAAATTTTTACTCCCATCCTTTGTACTTTTATTAATATCCTCCAACAATTTACTATTCAATTTCATTCTCTCTATATAATTATCTATTTTAGCCAACTTCTTTTTTTCTAAGTACTTTTCCCATTTAGCATTAACATCTTTTTCACTTTCTTTGTTCTTAATAACTTACTTATATTCTCTGCATGCTTTTTTCCTCTCTTTTACACATTTACTAACTCTCACTTAAAACCCTATTTACTCATCCACAACCAACACTTCCATGGTTTCTTCAACTTTTGTTTTATGCTCTTCTAACTTATTCTTATCATTCCCTCTTGATCCACATCTTTCACCATCATTTCTACTTTTATTATTTATTTCCCATCATATTACTAACCATTTCTATTATAAAGAGGTTATGATCACTATTACATACTCTCCTTCACTATCGAATACCTTATTTTTTCCATATTTTATTCATTTCTTCTTTCTCAACATAATATATTGTGTGGAATATATTATTTCTAAACATGTGAACTGACCCTCATAAATATTTGATAAATTTCCAATGCTCAAATTCATTCTCTGACAAACCTTCTTTAAAAGCTATCCATTCTTATTATCTACATCAGCAATTTCTTCAATATGCCCATTCATACCCCCTATAACCATTATTATCTTCGCCTTTTCTTTGAAACTCTTTATATCCTTAACTAGGCTTTCATATATACTACTGTTTCACTCCATTATAGTTTGACTATCTCCAGTGGCTATAGTATATATATATATATATATATATATATATATATATATATATATATATATATATTTACTATAGCCACTCTCCATTCTTGTCTTCCTAACCTTATCTCAAACCACAAAAATGTTCTTGACATTTAACAGTAGTTAAATATTTTTTGACATAACTTTTATACCATACCCCTTTTTTCTTTTTCTTTTCTATTTATACCCTGCCATAACAAGTCTTCTAGAATAGGTTATTCTTCTTCTCTTAGATGTGTTTCCATTACTGCTAATACCTCAAGTTCTTCATTTTTAATTGCTTTATTTAATTCCAGCTAGTTTTCTGGTCTCGTACCACCTTGCATAGTCAAATAACCAATTTTAACAATTCCTTCTTTCCTAATTACTCTTTTATAAATTATTTTGACTCTTTCTTCTCCATTACAATTATAAATAAATTGGTTACCATTAATTTTACAGACCCATTCCCTCTCCACATCTACATTTATATCTAAATCAGCTACCCTTTGATTATTTCTTACATCCAGTCCATTCTTCTTTCCGATAACACTGTCACTTAAAGTTGTCCCCCCCTTTTTTATAAGTTTCCGGAATTATATTTATTATAAATCAAACTCCTTAAAATTTCCCTTTTTTGTTTTTCTAAGTCAATCCATCTTAATTATATAACTCCTTCTTTCCAATAAAAAAAATACTACACATCCTCAAACATGACATAATTTATCTCACACAAGTTTTTCAATTTCTCATTTATAGAACATGCCCTATCTAACATATACCTCTTGTCAAATCTTAGTAATAATCCAACTAATCCTACTCTTCCTTTAATCTTACTCAAATTTCTAAATCAATCCATTACTCTCTCTGATGACTGAGAAATTATTATTCCTTACCATAACATGCCCATCTCTACTCTTTTGCTTCTTTACTATATATGTAACACTTCTAAATCTAGCTCCAGGCAAACACACTATTCCATACCTGTTTCTATTTTCCCTTACAATTATATCTCCAGATTATCTAATTAGTGAATCTCCTATCAATACTGTCTCATAGTCTATTTTCTCTGCCTCATCCATAACATTCTCTATCACCTTCTGGACTTTCTTACCTACTTTTTCCTTATCATTCCTATCCAATAATTCCTTTATCTGCTCACAATTCATCTCTAACAATTTTAATTTTGCTTCTACATTCTTTATGTCTTTCTCTATCTTACTTATTCTTTGGCTAACCATCTCCATTGTACTGCTAATTTTTCCTTTCGTATCTTCTATCACTCCCCTAAAACCACACTCTATCCTATCTTCATCAATTACATTTTGTTCCATTTCTTCTGACATTCTCTTTACACTATCTATACTTAGAAACCTCTTTTCACCTCTTTTATCACATTTATACACTACCTACATAACCATAGACCTGTTACATCATTCCTAGTCTTATTTAAACATTTCAAGTGATAAGCTTCATCACATACAGTACACTTTACCACAGCCTGCCTAATTTCTTTCTGACTTATTATATATGCATTGTGGAATACAAATGCAATCCATATTCCTTATTTTCCAAGTCACCTACTCTATATTTAATTTATACTTCATCTCCTACTCTTCAAAACCCTTTGCCTAGAATGACAAACTTTCTTTCAAAGATGATTGATCGATAACATGTTTTCTGACCATAGGCCTCCAAAACTTTATCTTTTTTTCTCAAATAAATCACTCCCTTTCTAAACTAAAAAAATTCTTTAATAGAAAACTTACTAAAAAACCAACTAATCTTACATACAACTTAATTATAAAATATCCTTACATTAACAAACATTCAATAAAATAATTTTTTTACTTCTATATTTAAAATGGGGAATGACTCCTAAACGTTAACAATTCCCGATCTTTCTAAATCCATTTAAATCTGTCTCTCTTGATCACAATTTACTCTCCACATTCAAACAACAAGAAAAAAGTATTTGAATCTATGATCTCAGATGATTAATCACATAAAAAAAGCTTTAACTTAGCTTTCAGTACAGAATAAACATGTCAGCACAGCTGAATGATGCTATCACCTTAAGATATTTTTACAATTAATAAATCAATAATATTTAAATTTAGTGTCATAACAATAAAATAAAGTTTGACTTTCAAGGTGCTGATTGTTTGTTTCTTGTTCTTCAGAAGAGTGCCTATTAAGGATTATGACTGTTCTATTTTTTGCTTTTAATTTTCAAAGTGAAAATGTATGTTTTAGAATCTTTTTTTACACACTTATTATTTTTTTCACAAAATTTTTGTGAAATGTTAATTGTTTTCAAAGAATAATTCAGACTTTTGTAGAAAATCTTTACTTTTACATGAAGACAAATTGACAATAACAAATGGCTACAATTTATAATTAAATGATGAATAAACATTTTATGTTTATTTCTATAAATTATTTTCATCAATTATAAAAAGAATTTTACTTTTTTAAAATTTACATTTATTTTAATAATCTCACTAATTATTAATTTGCATTTTAGAAACTAAAGTAAAATATATATAGTTTTAAAACATAAATATATATTTTTGCTTCTGATTCTGTAATTGACCAATCAACAGTGTGAAACTTTAATTCAATCTACCAATAGGGATTTTGTACTAAGAGAGGGTTAAAATATATTTCCTAACTTATATATATATATTAGTAATCTCTTTATTTTTCTAGCTGTATTATCACCATTGTTAAAACAGTTTGATAATTAAAGTATATTTATGTATTCCACATTCAATCTCTAACTGTACTCTCATCTTGGTACAAAGTTTGAAAATTAAAATATATTTATGTATTCCCCTTGTAATTTTTGATGTACTAAATACCAGATAAAAATTTTACTTGCTAATTCTCTCCATTTCTCTAACTGTTCCTTTGCAATAGTACAAAATTTGTTAATCAAAATATATTTAAGTAATATTTACATGAAACAATAATCAAGAGCAATATTGCAAAAAATATATCTTTATTAAATAAAATAAACAATAACTTAAAAATAAATTATTTTATATTTATTATTTGATAATTTTTAAAATTGCTATAAAATTTGGTACTTTAGTATTTTTCTTGCTATGATGTATTACCCCAAAGACATACTACTCTAATCATCCAATCTTTAAGATAGCATTTCCTAGTGATTTTTGGACAATGTTAATCACTAAATTTGCCCAAAGATCATGTGGAGGTGTTGTGTTAAAGATCAAAAGATTAGAGTAGCACGTCTTCGGAATAATACGTCATACCAAGAAAAATAATAAAGAAACCAGCCATTTGGTAGACATCAGACACCATGTTTCTCCTTTCTGAAAAAAAAATTACTATAATATTATTTCAGCAGATGTAGCAAGAATAATAGCAAAGAAGAAATCTAATAGCAAGAATATGAAAAAAGACATCTAATAGCAAGAATAAAACTAAAGAGAACATATAATAGCAACAAAAATATATGAAAGAAGACATCTAATAGTAAGAATAATACTAAAGAGAACATCTAAAGAAAACATCTAATAGCAAGAAAAATATGAAAGGCATCTAATAGCAAGAAAAATATAAAGAAGACATCTAATAGCAAGAAAAATATGAAAAAAGACATCTAATACCAAGAAAAATACGAAAGAAGACATCTAATAGCAAGAATAAAACTAAAGAGGACATCTAATAGCAAAAAAAATATGAAAGATATCTAACAGCAAGAAAAATATGAAAGAAGACATGTAATAGCAAGAAAAATATGAAAGAAGACATCTAATAGCAAGAATAATAGAAAGAAGACATCTAATAATAAGAATAATACTAAAGAGGACATATAATAGCAAGAAAAATATGAAAGACATCTAATAGCAAGAATAATACGAAAGAAGACATCTAATAGCAAGAAAAATATGAAAAAAGACATATAATAGCAAGAATAATACTAAAGAGTACATCTAAAGAAAACATCTAATAGCAAGAAAATTGCGAAAGAACACATCTAAAAGCAAGAAAAATACGAAAGAAAACATTTTTTTTCTAAAGTTATTGTAAATTCAAATTGACTACAAAATAATTGCCAAAAAATTTTTTAAAAAAAATTGTAATTTTAAAATTAAAGACAGTAAAAAAAAAAAAAATTACATGCACCAAAAAAATACATAAATTAATAGTAATTTACTAAAATTATTGCAAATTCAAATTGACTACAAAATAATTGCAAAAAAATTTCTAAAAAATATTTATAATTTTAAAATTAAAGACAATAAAAAACACTTTTCATGATATAGTACAAATCTGTTATACAGTGGAAATGGTGGACATAAAAAAAACCATCTCATAGGGAAAAAATATCGGACGGTGCCATGTTTGTCGTTCCTCAGAAAAAGAAAAATAATTACATGCACCAAAAAAAATACATAAATTAATAGTAATTTATTAAAATATTACAAATTCAAACTGACTACAAAATAATTGCAAAAAAAAATTCTAAAAAATTCTGTAATTTTAAAATTAAAGACAATAAAAAAACACTTTTCCAGATATAGTGCGAATCTGTCATACAGTGAAAATGGTGGATGTAAAACACATCTTAATTAAAATGTATTATACAAAATTATGAAATTAAAAGTATAGACTTTTTTTAATGAAAATAAGGATAATTTATAAGAAAATGGAAAGAAGATGACCCAAAAGAAGCAAAATAAAAAATAACCTAAAAGGTAGTACATAAGATTATGAATTTTTTTTTAATGAAAATTAGAATAATTTCTAAGGAAAATGTAAAAGAAGCAAGCATTAAATATATATGGAAATACATACAACTATGTTTAACATAATACCACAATTATCACTACAAATTTAAAAAAAACCTGTAATGGTGACATATGAGTCTTAAATGCTATTATATTTAATTATTAACCCTTAAACCGCTAATTATATTATTGGTTGTATGAGATAAAAATCAAATCTTTTAATTGGCCAACTCACAAACTGAAGACAAAGCCTATTGTTAAAACATATTCGCCTATAATATTAAATTCAACTCAGATACGTTTATAAAAAGTATATTACTAATTTTTCAGGTTATGTAAGAGAATGAAAGTTCTTTCAAAAATAAATTGCTATTTATTTATTATAAAATATATTCAATTTCGGCAAATATAAAGCGAATGTCTAAACAAAAAAGTGATGACGCAAACGCTTTTTTTCAATGTTACGTTATTGAAAAGTAAAGATTTCTTTTTGCTAAATCTTAAATATTTTTACTAAAATCTTCAATATTTTTCGAAAATAATTTTGTTTTTTTAGTTTATTTTTTAAAAATTATTTTAATTTCTCAAATTATACTGTTTTAAATACTTAAATCACATTCGAAATGAAAATCTCAGCGTTTTTCTTTATTTTCTTTGATCAGGCGGTTTCTTTGTTCTTTCCAGCCAATCAGAATGTCTTTTTCAGCTGAGAGCTCGCTGACAACCAATGACTGACAATGTTCTTTCTTTGTTTAGGTTTAAATGTGTTTTTTTTTATTTTTTACTTGTAAAATAATTCAAAAGAGGCACCATCTTACAGAACTTTTAAAAACCTAATCAATACCTGTCAAACGAATATTTTAGCATAAGAACTGGCAGAGTTAGAGTGACGTCAGATGTCGACGAGAGACCTCATAAGAGGCGGGAAAAGGGTTAAGAAACAAAATGAACATTACTTACAAATAATGGCGATAGAAAATTATTGTAATATCATCAAATCGACAGTTAAAAATTCACTCTATATAATATGATCAAAAAAATCACTGGGCTCACACCAATATCAAAACCACAAAAGACAGAGGAATAACAAAATTTCCCATAGGTCTCTGGACTTTTTAAATCTCGCGGGACACCAAAATCAAAAAATCACTATTCCCATGGATTAGTCATGCCAGTGTCTTTGTTGCCATGACATCATTTATCTAATCTTCAATGAAATCTTACCAGCAAAAAACATATTAAGCATAATACACCATAGCTTATAAAATACTAAACTACCTAAAATTTTAATACCATAATACATCAGTGAAAAATTAAATAAGTGGTACAAATGAAGTTTAAAATAATTTATATTATATTTACTCAATAAAATGTTTTTACCAAAAACTAATATTTCTCTTTTTCTCTAGTATGTATTTCAATATGCTGACCACATATGAGAATATATTTAAAGGAAAATATTAGTAAAAGTTTATCAAATTCAATATACTTTTTTACATGTTATATACATTTAAACTGACATCTTAAATGTTTATCAATTTCAAAGTAAAGGTTTAACAAATTAAATAGAATTTCTTTTGCTGTACCAGTAACATTTTAAATTTTACTTTAATATATCTAATTAAATATATATTTTAAACTGAAACTCTAAAAGTTTAACAAATTTATTACTATAACTAATCTACATTGTCATTATTCAAATGAGAAAGTAAATAAACAGTTACAAAAGCAATTTAATTAATTTAAAAAATCAAATTTTATCTTGCTTTACAAAACTATATACTTTTTGTTTAATTAAAAAAATTTCCATGTCTTGCGTTGTTAGCCGAGAGGTATCGCAGCCGCCATGCAAGCAAGTAGTTGTTTGCAGACGGTTGTGGATTCGCGTCCCGGCCGATGCTATGACACATGGAAAAAAAAAAAAAAATTCCAACTTGCTAATCTTTTAATTAGTGGTGCCCTCTTTTTGCTTTGTTTTTTTTTTTTTTAAATAATGCCATTAGAAAAGACTTAAGATATAGATTTTCCATGCATTTTTATATTGCAAATTATAAAGTTTTTTAAAACAATTAAAGCAATATATGCTATTAAAATTCTATACAAAAAAAAAGAAAAAAAAATCATGCAATATTTTTCAAGATTAGGGCAAAGATAAATAATGAAAATATATCATTCATATCACTGATTAGTGACTTCTGATGAGAAGAGAATATTTTTCTTTTATCTAGTTACCTATTTACAGATTGAAAACTAAATGACAATGGTCCGACTTCTTAAATTTGTTTGAAATATACAAAAAAAAATATGAAAAGTTATTAAAAAGTTGGAAAACATTTATCAAGATTCATTATTAAAATGATTACTTAGGTAATTCACAAAAAATCTGATGCAACAGTCTTCCTTACCCATAGTTATTGATTTAAAAATTATTAAATAAAAAATTAAAATTCATACATTTGAGTTCATAAGATGTAAATCTATCTGAATGAGATGACTTGGTAAAAATTAAAACAGCCATTACTTTATCTTGCATATTCAGTTTCTCATGTGGTTATTCTTGCTTTTTCAACTCTAAATGCATTATTCTATTTTTTTTCTACTTATATATATATATATTAGAACAAATAGTTCGCTATTATCCATGGGAAAACTTGGAATCAAGTGAAGTGGATAAAACAATCTATATGCTATTCATATAAATTAAAATCGTTTATGAATTATTATGATGATGATTATTACTAATAATAATTATTAATAGTGTATAATTATTAATTATTTAAACAAATGACTCTTGTAATGTAGTGACTATGCTTTTGCATGCCATGTTTACTGTGTTTTCCCCCAAATATAGACAGAATTGCTGATCAATAAAATATTACATCAAGTATTAAGACATAATCATCATCAGTGGCATTTTGTCATGGTTTGTCATCCTCTTGAAAATTTATTACATTTCAGTTTTAATATCATGTAAAGTTTAATGAATTCTTACATTATTAAGACACAATCTGGAGATCAAATCTAGTTAGAAATTCAATTACGGATAAAGGTAAACTAAATGATTTTCTTAGCTGAAGAGTATATCTGATAAAGAAAATCTCAGCAATCATAACCGATAAAGGAGTATCATAGTACTACGGGTGCTCAACCTATTGCTGCCAACCATGTTATTCGTATCAACTTGTGTGATTATTTTACTTACATACCATAATTAAAGTGATAATTATATCATCTTTTAGTTATCCGCAATAATAAAAGAAGTTATGTTTATTTTTTTATCATATTATTTCGCAACATATATATGAATAGCCTAGCTATACGCTTAATCAAAGCAATGTAAGTGGATAAAATGTTCAGCTAATAAACATTTTTTTTAATCCCATTATTTTTTTAAAGTTTTTTCCAAATCTGTTAGTTTCATTCTGAACTTGATAAAAATTCATCAGAATAATTTAAATAATCATAGAAAATTTATTTAAAAGTAAATTGTTTTTTTTTTTAATATTTCTTTTTTATATATATAATTTAACTATTTACTTCACTCAGCAGTGCTGGAGGCTTCCAAAACAAACGGCGGAGAAATCAATTTATTCGTTGAAAACCAACCGATATAATTCAAAGAGAGATTTTATATGAATAAAGAGAATGTGGCAAAATAGAAAAACCGAAATGAGCATATGACAGCATGCACTTACAATTAATAGATTTATTTTTAAAAAAACGATTTATTTATGTAAATTAAAATAAAATATGAAAAACGTCATTGATAAAAATACTTTATTACAACAATGTCTTAGATTTTTTCTTAATCCTAAATTTTTGTTGTTGCTATTAAAATTATATTTCTTTCAGATAAATTGTAAATAATTATAAGCACAATTATTTGCTTCATATATACGCAGATATACTTAGATTATTCTTAAGACTGCTGAATTATATACAAAATAAAAAGATTATTAATATCAATATTGAGAAAATAAAATAAACGACTGAAACGAATAAATTATTATCGGAATGGCACTAAATAAAACTAGTCAGCACTTTATCAAAATAATTTCAGCAGAAAATTTGATATGTTCTACAAACATCATTTTAAATCTTAAATGTAAATTAAATATTTATAGCAATTTAGAATGTGTAAAAAGTACTATTAATGATTCTCTATGTGTATATACAATATATATTGAACCAGAAATCTGAAGCCAAACACAGTGATAAATCAAATATTTCATTTAATCTTCTATTTTAACTACATACATCTATACTTTTTTTTTTTTTAAAGTATCATAGCATCGGCCGGGACGCGAACCCGCAACCTGGGCAACTGCTTGTAAGGCAGTCGCGCTGACCTCTCGACCACCAATGCAAGACATCTATACTTCTTCCCCATTTTTCGAATTTGATCATTTCTTCTGTAGTCTAAATTCTAACTTTATTTCTATTTTTTTTTCCTATTCTTCCCCCGATCTACTTATTAAAATGTTTAAGTCTGATATGGTCAATCATTTTCAAACAGTGAACCTTAAAAATGATTACTCATTTAAATTGGGTCACATCATTGTAAGAAAATTTTCACAAATATTATATTTAATATGAAGCAAACCAAAGTTAAATGACTTAAAAAACCATTTATACAAATTTTATAGAATGGCTTTAAGCTGCAGATTGTTCAAGGCTAGTTCAAATGATTCTTTATCACAAAGCTCATATACATCAAAATTACTAATTTATTTATAACAGTCACATTGCTCCTCAAAACAAATTTTATTTACTTTTACTTTAAAATTGGGTTTTACATATTTATACAATTTTACAGATAATTACCATTCAGAAAATAATCACTTAAACTATGAAAATACTTACAATTTAATATTCAATTCAGTAATCTATTGATCATAGTTTTCAAGTCACTTTTTTTTTCTGTAATAAACATTAATTTCTCTAAAATTCTCAAAAACAATGTTCCCATTGCATTTAGGAAAACAATAATTACATGCAATATCAAAATAATACACTAGCTTAATGCCACC
This sequence comes from Epiperipatus broadwayi, assembly GCA_028023455.1. NCBI lineage: Eukaryota > Metazoa > Onychophora > Udeonychophora > Euonychophora > Peripatidae > Epiperipatus > Epiperipatus broadwayi. The sequence continues at coordinate 15,040,990 of JAQFVV010012404.1, read as the reverse complement.
AAATTTGATAGTGATGATAAATTATATAAAGCATAAAATCCATATGTGCATAAAGTTTCATTGGACAAAATATAATAATTTCCACAAACTTATTATCAGATAAGGCCAAGTGAACTACTACCACTATTTATAGCCTAACAATATTTTCTTCTGTCAATACCACAACTAATATATAGGTTGTAAAGCCAAAGAAGCTTGATGATAAACAAAAGATATCTAATACCCATTCTGAACTGAACAATCCAAAGCATTTTGAGAAAAAATACCCACAATAAAAATAACCAACAAGAATGCATAAATCAGCACTCTGCATTAAAGGGCCTCATAACTGTTTTATAGAAGTATAACCATAGAAAAGACTTTTAGAGAAAAATTTACATTTTGAACTCATATTTAAGATATTAAGCTACACATAAATCTATTTGGATTAAATATATCATTGTTTTTATTATTGCTATCTGACATACAAAGGTGTAGGGTAGAATGATGTACATAAAATTTCTTTTACATTATCGTACCCTAAGAGAAATGGATAAACTTTGCATCCATATATTCATTTTTCTTATTTTATGTAATTATTTATAATTGATTCCTAACCCTGAGATAAATCATTAGTCAACATTATTTTTAAAATTGCTAACTGTAGTTTAAACACAAATCAATGTATACTTAATTAGCTCTTTTAATAAGAAATATTATATTAGAAAATATTTTCTTAAAATTTATTTAGAATAGTATAACACTAATCTGAAAAAGCCTGAGAAAATTATTCATTTCAAATTTTATAGACTATTAAAGTATAAAATAGCATTATCTTTTGTTTTATGTGGAAGTAGGACATCTATGCATACCACTTAGAACATCCATCTCAACCTAGAGATATTGGGCTCAGACTCCTTTTTGTTCCTTATAATATATATATAAATGAAATTACACAAGAAAAAAATATTCTTTTTTTTTAACAGCTCCATAAAATAATAATCAAATAATTTATATTTTTATTCAAATGCCTTACATTTTATTGAATGAATATTTCACATATGTTAATCTTTTAATAAGTCTAAGTTAAATAAATTCTTATTTAACAGATAAGTTAGCCTGCAGCGAATCTAAGAAAAAATAATTATTTTTATTCCCTACTTAAATGGAAATAAAATGATTGATCCCAATGAGAAGAATATCTCATCTTGTCTATTTTCCTATTCATTTTATTTTTATTTATATCTTAAAATATAAGCCTATTATTGATATTTTTGTTCTGGAAATAGTTTCTGGAGCTAGGTATTATAGATACCCTTTATTCTTTCATCTTTTAAACATGGAAGCATTTTTTTCATAATTCTAGCAATACTGTAAGGACCCTATATGTCTGAAAACTTATATTTTTCTCTGGATGATTAACTGGATATCTTGACAAACACCTTATCATCAACATTGTACTTATGGGAACTCCATATCTCTCTTGTTTCTGTTTAATCTCTTTTGTCATATTGAGTTTTTTCCCTATTGTGTTATGTGTTTATAATTTCATGTATACTGTGTATTGTAATTTTTAATAATATAATAGTATGATATTTAAAATACAACCCAGTTGGGTGTAAATCTGCAGTCTCATTCTGAGTCCTTCATGTGATAACTTATATGACCAATCAACTGATCGCCTATAAACATAATTTGTATATACTTTGAATAATGGGCCCATTTTCCACATGACATGCTTGCAAGGTTTAAACTGAGAATCCCCTGTGCCAGAATATGACAGATATCCATTTCAAATATTCAATATGGTCATTCAGAGAATATAAAGAGTGTACTATGATCTGTTGAACTTGTTTTGGGCTTCCTATAATGGGAAGTTGTTGCACTATTAAAACCTGATTTTTGACCCTGGTATTAGCTTTCTGCAAAGAATATGCAACCACATACTTGGTAAGAAATTTATAGGTCACAACTAAATAATACATGCTTTTGCATATAAGCAATTGTCCATATTAATTAATGGGTAAGCACTAAAATTTATGGGTCACACAATATTTTCTCAAGATTTTGTTTGATGGTTTGAATCTTATATAAACTTCATAATTGTCTATAAGCAATAAATATCATTATATATCTGAGTCTCAAAATGCCATGAGAATCAACTGCTCCATTTTACTAGGTCTATAACAGCCATATAAGCAGTGCATGTAGATAATAGCTGCAGATATCCTTTCTATTTTCATTGATATATTAGTAACTTATCTTTCAATTTACAATGGTGTTTTTATATAAATCATCGCCTGTATTTGTCGCTGTATTTTTTGCAAACTTGGTACATCATCTTGTACTGAATCAGCCACAACATTCTTTCATTCCAGTACATATCTACAGTTTAGTTAAATTCTTGTAATAGTAAATTCCATCAAACTAGCTGACTGCAGGTCAATTAATTGTGATTTTAAAAATTCCAGGTTTTTGTATTTTCTGATGTCAATCATTTCTGAACCTAAAGAAAACTGCTGAAACTTTTGGAATGCTTTATATAAAAGACAAGCATTTTCCCCATTCCCCATTTAATTCAACTCTGAATGCAGTCACATTCTACTGATAACATCTTTGGAAAGTGTTGTTGAATTTTAACAACATTGTCTCTATCTATAGATAGTGCTGTCCATTTGACATTAGAAAGATTTCATGATGTCAAAATAATATAATTTCTTTCAGAAATTTTTTGTTAATATTTCGAAGACTTGATAATATTACGACCACTTCCATGAGAAATGATGCCCTATCAACCTTTGGGTTTTTAATAGATATGGAGTCTATGTTAAAAATTATACAACCCAAAAAAAGACCCAATTTATTTCCAATTCCTTAATGTAAAAAGGTGACTTAATAGTATTTCTTTTATCTGAATGCATTTATACACCTCTTCTAATGAAATGCCACAAAAACAGTATTTCACTATTCTCAAAGACATTTGAATTTGATCCTGACTCATATAATATGGTATTCATTGAAAAACTCTTAAGTGTTTAATAATTTATAAACATTGTTGTAACATTCTTAATCTCAGGAAATAGAACATAATATAGCATCTTAACAGACCAGTCCCACTATGTGTAAATCCAAAAGGCATCCTATTGAACTGGCATGAAAAACCAGTATAGCAAATTACTGGATACTTTGTATCCTCTGGAAGAAATTCTATCTACAAATAACTGAATATAGTGCACAGTTTTTCTTTTAAATTTCACTTAGAAGTTATGAATTGGAATGTTATTATTTGGTATGGTTATTTTATTAAACCATCTAATTCCAAGCACAGTTGGAAGAGCTATCTTTTTTTTTTATTACACTAATGGGTAATTGCATGGGAATGACATTTGGAAGTGACTAATCATTCATTATTTAATACAACTCCCTCAAATTTTGCTTGGTACTGGTATGGCACTGGATAACATTTAATCTGATATATTTTGTCATTTGTTACATATGGTATTGTATATAATAGTGAATAATTCCAACCCTATCAGAAAAATAATTATATCTGGGTAGTACTGCTTTCAATCTAGCTGCTTTTCTCTGGTGGCCAACTTGGACAGCTTCAATTTCCCTTAAATCTTCTGATAATCTAAGATGCCTTACAAGCAGATGATTTTGTGGGATTGGTAAAAATGAGAGAATAAAACTAATGACTTCCACTTCCCAGCTCAAATGCCAAAAAATAAAGTAATTGAAATAGGTATTCAAAACAATCTGTTTGATTTGTTGTTATTCTGGATGACAGGAATGCATTTGAAATAATATAAAATTCGCAAATATAAAAAAAGTAATGAATTGAAATATGTAATCAGAACAATAGCTTTTCCTTTTTTATCTTGGATGTTAAAAATATAGTTTTGAATAAAATAATTTATTTAAACTTCATTGTTATCACTAGAATAAATCTTTATAAATATATAAAGCAACAAAATTATGTTTTAAAATTTATTTTAAAAAAGAATCTTAATTAACAATTAACATATTATTGATATATTGCCAATAACAATTTCTTGTTTAACATTACTACATTTTTCTTGACTTGAATTTTTCATATAAAAAAAGCAACAAATATTAAAATCTTATCTAAATATTATACTGTTATTTTGAACATTTCCTTCATTTAATTTTACAAAAACATATATATACAGTGAAGCCATGAACTACATTCTATTTAACTATTTCAATTATATAATAACCAAAGAAAAAAAATATATAAATAAATAAACAAAAGATCATTAAAATTCACAAATTTTATTATATTTGAGGAGCCTTTTTTTCTCTGAGCACTGTACACAATTATATATATATATTAACAAAAATTTATTTGATTTACATTAAAAACACATACATTAAAATATTCCTTTATTATTCTTGTCAAATTTGATGTGTAGTATTTTGCATAATAAATTATTTTCTAACAGAAATTACTTAAAAATAATGCTAACTTAAAAAAAAAAGAGAGAGATCATAATATCTTGTTAAAGAGATTAGATTATTCTATTTCTATAAGAAAGAAAAAAGTTACTGAAAAGTAAATTGCCTATATCACATTTAATTAATAGTGAGAAAAATCAGACATTTTTCTATTTACTTATTTAAAAAATAAAAATATGGTAATTAGTTTCTTTTTGGAATTTTTCTTCTTTCAGTGAATGCCTGACAGAATACATATTCAGGAAAAGATATTTAAGTATGATCCTCTCAATTTTTCATTAATAATTAATTATAGTATTACTTTTTAAATTTTTGTTAATACATATATATAAAGTATCTGTGTTATATATATTGAGAATTATTTCTTCTCATGTTTTTTTGTTCAGAATAGCAATTATTACCTTATTGAAAGAATTATATTTCTTAATTGATCATATGGCAAATGGCAACCATTTTAAATAATGAGAATATAAATAATTAATATTTGTTAAGAATATTTGTTATAAAAGAGAAAGAAGAGTATAAGAAAAAAGTAAAAAAAATAATTTTTTGCCTATAAGTTTATTTTTCTTTTTTAAAAAAAAATTTTTTAAAGTAGATAAAATCTTTAAATAATGTTTAGCAATTATAAACCTTTTTAGAAAAAATCCTGTATTTAATTAATTAAGATAGATTTGTTTTTTTCTCTCTATCTGTCTATAGAAATGAAAGAATATTTAACTAATTAAAGAATTATTTATTTCTAATAATTAAGAAGGAAATAACTGCAAAGGAATTCTAATAATTACTGTATAATTAAAATTTTTAATTAAATAAAAAAGGGAAATATTTTTGTAAAATGACAATTGATCCAGACTTACTAATATCATATCTAAGATAGCCTCTGATTGGGTGGATATAGGACCTGTGTTAAATATTAGGGGCAAGCATTAGACTTCCATGTTTTGTCAGTAGCAGAAGTCTTAATCCAATTGTTGAGATAAGAACAGAAATAGAAGATTGAGTCTAGCTGTTGAAAAAAACAGTAGTGGCAGCTCACCTTATGAGAGAAGAACAATAAGAAGTTAAGTTGTAGTCTAAATTTAGAGTGACTTCACTACTAGTTTTGAAAAATGATTTTTGAAATGGAGTTGGAAAAAACCATGAACTAAGCTTTGACTAAGAGATTAGCATTATCAATTCAACCACACAACCTGTTTCACTAAAAGAAGATAAAGAAGGAAAACATGCCTGGAAAAAATTTGCAACAAGTCTTGTGTGTCCATTTAAAATCATGATTTCTAGACTGTGCTGGTATAATCTGGAAAACTGTGTTTATCTAAAAATCATTATCATTATGGACAAATTCAACTAGTGTTAACCTTATCTTGAAAATAATTATTATAATTTCAAACTGAACTTTTGGAGCTACAAAAAAAAAAGAAATTGATGGAAGAACTTTTAATTGAAATAGTGAATACCCATATTGATGGGACCTGAAAATTATTACACAAAAAAGGTATAAAAAAATAAGCTAACCAAAGGAAAAAATAATTAATAAACTGCTCCTGTCTTCACTTGAAAGGAAATAACTATTAATTTCAAAATGAGTGATGCAAAAAGAAAAGTTAATGGAAGAACAATAAATGATTGTTTAAACTGAATACTTGAAGTTATAAAAAGAAAAAGCTAATTTAAAATGAAATAGAACTAGTTAAATATAAAAAGATTAAAAAAGAAAAATTCATGTCTACAAGTTATTGTAATATGCAGACCTGCATATAAATATGTTTTATAATATAGATAATAATTAGAGAAATGAATAATTTTGATTTTAAGTTGCTTTGTTAAAATATGTTTTGTTTAATTTTATTTTTTCTTCTCAAAATGAAAAAATGTATAGGGCCTTTCCATTTTCAAGAAAAGAAAGATTTAGTTAACTTAATTTTTTTTCTTTTGTTGTCTAATGGTTTTTTTTTTTCAGATTTAATTATTAAAAAAGGAAGAATAACTCAGTTAAAGCATATCTTAACTAATTAGTAAAAATCAATAGGAAATAAACTTGTCTGCTAAATGCAATTATATTTCTTATATAAAATGTGTTAAATTTGGATCTGTCACATTATCATACTTTTCTGAAAATTCTTATTAATTAGTTCAATTTTTTAAATAATTGTTAAAAGCAGATTCTGAATTTATTTTTTGTGTTGATGTTTATATTAATCCAGCAATCTACTCTGTGAATTGGAAGTGTGTAACTTGATTTCATCCTAGCATTGTACTTTAAGCAATTTGTAGCTTGCCCCAGTAAAACTATTTTCCATATACTAGATTAAACCATGAAACATCACATGATCACCATTTCTTATGCTTTCTCATAACTGTTATTAAAACAGGCAACTCTCCATACAGTAGTGCAAGTCAGAGTAATCAATGGATTCCAGAAGGCTTGTGCATAAAATCCCCATATATTGCCTACTCATCCAATATCCCTGGGCTAGTTTCTGGCTTGTGGTCTTTGTCAATGAGGAGTTTTGTATCTAAGAACACTGCATGATCTGGTGCAGTGCTCTCAAATCCAAGGCTCCTCACTGATGAAGGCCACAAGCCAAAATCTAGTGTGTAAATATTGATGAGTAGGCACTAGATAGGGATTTTATGCATAAGCCTTCTGGTATCCATTGATTATTCTGGCTGGCACTGAATGGCACTACTGGATGGAGAGTTTTGTCTGTTTTAATAGTGGATTAAACATACTTTTATACTTTCTTTTATTCAGACATTGTCACTATGTTGCTTGTGAGTCTGAGCTAATTCATGAGCAACAATGGTTAATGGATATGTCTGTGTTTCAACATCTATATAATTCTCTGAATAGTGTACAGGTCAAGATCACCCTTCCCATTCATTGCACTTTTCATTTGAAATTATTCTATAGACTCTCAGTATATTCATGATACCATATGGCCAGGCCATTGATGATCATATCAAAATTTTTATTATGATAGACGTTTTAGTTCTTAAGTATGTGCAGATAGATGATTGCTTTTATATTTTGCCCTAAGTCTGGCATTGGCTAGATAATTAGCTTATATTTTGATAGTGAACTTCTTATATCTAATTATAAAAGATAACTCTTGATTATCTTACTAATGTTTAATGTTGTTGATGTAGGTTTATAACTTATAATAGTTATATATAACTTATTTTTACACAGTACTAATTCTCTAATGTTCATTGACAAATGTTAATTGAGATGATTGTGATATTTGGGAATGATGATGATTACCATCTTTGCATATTATCCTTTTTTACATTTGGTTACAATATATATGTGTATGTTGAAAACTACTTTACACTTGAACCTCAATACCAATAGGTATTCTATTCTAATAAATATGTATCAACAAAATGTGGCTATTATACATTATATACATTAATGGTGAGGGAAGCTTGAAACAAAATATGACATAGTTCATGGCTCAACTATACACACACTATTGTACACTTAAGACTTTCAATTTTTAAACAAAAACTTAATTCACATAAACACACTTAACTATTTTTAAAATGAAGGCTTTTTACTTGAAAGCATATTCACCCATTTCTTTTGAAATTCCATTTTTTGTCTTTTGTTAAATCCATATGATACTGATGTCTAGAGATTTTATTTGAAATTAATATATCAGTTTATATTTTAGTTCAAGTTTTTACTATCAAATAAATGCCTTAAGGAAAAAATGTTATAAATACAATTGAGCAACATTCAGCAATAAGATTTCAACACCACAATTAATCTGAAAGACTTCTGTTTATAAAAAGCTAAAAAATGTTACAAATTAATAAATTCATCATAAATATGCAATATTAGAATTGAACAGTGCCAATTAATTAAATATATAATAAAAGGGGCTAGAAAAGTTCATCATTACTATATTATATAAATATTAAAAAATATTCTCTAAATGGTGATATAAGTGTGTAATATATTGATTAAAATATTCAATTAATTAATTAGAAATTAAAACTTCTACGCCAAATTAAAAGTGCTACACCATAAATCTAAAGTAGGAGAAGATTTCATGAATTATGCAATTAATAATCAACTTTATAAGATCAAAACTTATTAAATCTGAATTAAAATATTTACTTGTCAGATTTTAAATGACAATCCAGTAATTTGTTTCTGACATATCAAAGATAGTGCCAGAATTATAGTATCACAAAAATACAAATTTCATTCAACATAAAAATTAAAATAAATTTTGGTAACATATTATTAATAATTAATTTTAAATTGTATACTGTATATATATTAGTTAAAATATTTAATTGGGCAATTTTAAAATGAAATCTTTATGAAGGTTAATGTCAGTCAAATCAAATCTGCTATTATCATATGTATATTATGATTCAAAGGAGGGAAATGTTTTCATGCAGCATACGTTTAATAATAAATTTTGTATGATAAAAATGCAATACAAATAAATTGAAGAAGTTTCATGTTTTCAATGTTTATATAAATAGCCAGTATTGCTGACATTATAAAGTATTACTCAAAAAATTTCTAGGACATTTCAAGAAAATGACTACCATGCACATTAAAATGTGACATTTCATACCATTAAAAAAGACCAAATCTAGCACATTTGTATTAAAAGTGTTGTTTATTTAAATTTATCACATAAGGATTAATAACAAAATTAATCTACCTAATCTGTAAGTCTTTGATTTGATGTCTAAAAGCTTAACCTTGCCAACATTGGTAGAAATTCAAGAGGAACTTAATATACCAGCCAAATAAAAATATGGCATTAATAATTCCTTAACTAAAATCAATTATATATGAACGGAGATAGGTTTATTCACAATCTAAGAAAGAGTAGTTTAAAGTCAATTATATATGAATGGATATAGGTTTATTCACAATCTGACGAGGTGACTTACTCCTTTTAATTATATATATATATATATATTGTACTGGTCATTTTGATTTTCTTTTGATCATTGAAGGTGCCACTAGGTCACTAACTACCTAGAAAATTTAATTTACGGTGATCAAAAAGTTATTGATGATGATAAATGCTAACACCTAGACCCAGAGAGACAAAGAGATCTTTAACATTGTACAGAAAATTGAAAAAAAACATATAGACAAACATTAGCTAAAGTTAATTATAAACAAATTTAAAGTTTATTAAATTTAAAATAAATACTAGTCAAATAAAGCATGAAAGTTTGACCTAAATTTCTCCAGCAGGTTTATCAGAGACTGTAAGAGAGTAAGATAACATTATATACCCAGGCAGATAAGTTTGCTTTCTCACCTAAGATTTAAAAAGGATTTATAATGTCTTCCTGCTAGTGATTTATATAAACAAATTCCAATTTCCCTTTATTTAGAGATTTCAAAAGAGAATGATCTAGTACGGAAGTTGACAAACAGTGCAGGAAAGCTTTCCTTAACACAGAAAAGAAACATTGGGACATAAGAATGTTACCTGCAAATGCTCCAAAAAGACCATGTTTAAGACCCCCATAGCTGACTCTGACAATAAAATAAGAAAGAATTATGATTTTATGTAATCTTAAATAGAAGAAAACAAAATCACTGCAATTTAGGAAAAACAGAACAATACACTCAATAAATCACTAGCCAAAAGATTTATGGTCTGCAGGAAATCAAACCCAGATTGCCTAAATTAATTATATCAAAAGAATAAGGGACAGGTGAGTAAAGAAAATTACTAATATCTGCCCAAGCATTTATCAATGGATAGTAATATAAAAGAAACATAAAGTATAAAATATAAGCTTGCACTACACTCTCAGAAAAATAAATTTACAATATGAAGTCTTAAAACTAAGACTACAATTTCCATAATAAATAGTAAAATAATTAATGAATAATAATATTTAAATGAGTATACATAACTTATTATAGAGATGGGTTTCTTTTTAGATTAAGTTGAGCCTTTAATATAAGATTTAAGCCATGGTTATAATATGAAAATGTTCATTTACCTTGAGCTGTAATGTTCTGTCTGGCTGATTTCTTCTAGCAGGATAGACAAAATTCAAATCTGCATAGGGCTCATTTAAAAGGTTTTGAGTTATATTTCTTTGGCTGGGAGTATGAAGGCAATACTTATGATCAGCTCTGGACTAGGCTTTTATGTCATGTGATTCATCTTTGGGTTGATTTAGCACTGCATGTTGTTAAGATTTCTCATGGTGTGTATTTTTGGCATGGCAAATGGATGGTCACTATTAGCATGGCAAATAGTAAATACTATTAGCAATCTGCAGAAATCCAACTTTGGTGATCCACATTGAACAATTAGTAGATATGAAAATTAGAATTACTTTGAATAAGAAATGCAATAAGAATCTGAATAAGAATGAGAATCCGAATAATAATTCAGTCCAAAACCCAGGGCTATTTATGTAAATTATCTCCCATCTAATATTTAATTAAAAGATTTTGACCAGAGTAAATCTCTATCTTCTGCTTAATCTTAATTAAAAAAACATCTGACTAGGACTCTTACCTTATTCAAAATTAATTTTAAAAAATAAATGAGAAAATAAGTCTCAGCTTTTAAAAATCAATTAAACTCAACAAAATAAAAAGAAACTTTGCTTGCTTTTAATTACTGTAATGAAAAAAAAAACAAGCATTCAAAGAAAATTATTTTAAACTAAAATCTATTGAAAAAATAAAATCACAGAATTTCAAAATATAAATAAGTATATACAAAACTTTTAAATACAGTTTTCTTTTAAAAACTTTATAAATATAAATGTTAGTTTTAATTCCGCGATGGTTGCCTTTAAAGCGGATAAAGCATCCAGTTCAATATATATATATATATATATGTATAATAAATTGAAGCATAGTATTAAGATCTACATATTATATATATAAAATATAAGTAAATAAAACTTGTGAGAGCAAATGACAATTATTATATCATTATTTACTTATTCACAGTCTTAGGGAGAGTGGTTTACTCTCTTAATTATATATATATATTATAATGATCAGGGAGAATAGTCTTAACATATCTACACTACAAGGGCGCCATCTAGGCATTTGAACCTAGAAAATTTATATAGTAGGCAGATATGTAAGTTAAGATTCAAAAAAAAATATTTTTTTTATATATATTTTATTCTGACCGTTAGCCCAATGTCACTAGCTCATAGAGTAGCAGAGATTTAAACATTTTTATAAGTTTTAATAGATTTATATTCTCAAAATATATTAATATTTAAAACAATAAAATAAAAGAAGCCACTGCCAATAATTAACACACAAACATTTATTTACGCACATATATAATATTTATATTTAAAATTGAGGAATAAATTTAGACTTTACAATTAGTTTTAAATTGGTTATTATTATTATTTTTAAATTTAAATTATTGTTTAATAAAGTCCGCACAGATGGACATTTTAATTATATTTTACTTTAGCATGTTGAGTATAGATAGGCTACATAGATTTTTTCCACTTAAAAACTTATCAAAACATTCATTCAATCTCAGACTAAAAGTTCATAGCCAAATCCAATGCCTGCATCCAGATATATAGTTGCAACCAATGTAATATGAAGATGCTAGCATAAAACCACACCGACAGGAATGTGCATCTGACAGCATGATATTATTTGAAGGAAATGATCCGTGTCCAGAACAGGAATGTGCATCTGTCTGACTAAGGAATCATGTATATAATTTTTTTAAAGGTGCTACGTATGAGGGGAGAGCGGTCTTTCTGCCAACTTATAAATCCCTGTCCATAGAGCTAGAAAGGGTCAATGGCGCAGGAAATACATCTGCGACCATTTCAACAATATGACTGCCTCTTTGGGGTCATGCATTCAGTTGGGCATGTTGCTCTGTATGCTAAATATGCTTCACATTACATTAATATAAACACCCACATATCCCTCCACAAGCATCGTCCTAACTATGAAACAAATAGCCTGAAATTAACCCTTTAAAATAAACATAAACGAATTTAACGAATCTATATAGCTATCTACCCCAACTTAAAATTTAATACATTTTAGTTAAAACATAACACACACACACAAAAAAAAGAAATGGAAATGATTGCTTAAACAGATGCATAAAAAAAAGTTACTAATAATTGTTTTTAGGCCAGATAATTGTTCTTATTTTCAGCTATTAATTGCAATTTTAGAAAAGTTCTTATTAGATAGACACAAGAGTTCATACTTTACGGATTGAGCAGATTTAGAGGTCCATCTTTGTGATCACTTTTGTAGACTGTTTGTCCTTCTTTGAAACGAAACCGGTACTTGCCATGCATTTGGTCAGGAACTGTCTCAGCTGTTTGTCCAGAAAATTAAATTTATTGCAGACTTCCACATCGTGAAAATCTGCAATAAAGCTAGTTATAACGATATATTCATAGTCAGCTCTCAGATAACAATTATAATAATCATTTGGCTTTTATATTTTCATTAGTCTCTTATCATCAAATCTTTGGATTCAACGAGCAAGACGTCACTAATCCTCTCTTGTTTCAGTTACGGTCCATGCTGTGGTTTTCGTGCTTGCATTGGTTATTTAATTTCTTTTTATTCTTTTATCTGACCATTTAATTATTCGAGTGCCCCAAGAGCTAGTGTGCTTTAGAACAATCATTTAATTAATAAAACAATCATTTCCATTTTCTAAGATTATAGAAATCAACATTATTTCTATTTTTAAAATATCAATCTTTATATTTTTACTTTTTTACAAAAAAAAATACTTTCAAATACTTTTTCTTAAAATAGTTTGTTTTCCATCTGCGCGACAATATATATATTAAACAACTTTCAATTTTCAGTTTTTAAGTTTTTTCTTTTTAATAAAACAATTTTTATTTATGATCTTTTCATTTTAAAATAATGTAACGGCATATTATATTCCATTACAATATATATATATATATCTGTGTGTGTAAAATGAAACATATTAAAATTTACATACATATTAAGTATTGTACCAGTCAAGTTTATTTAGTCAACTAACAAGATCTGAAAGCCAAGCAGAGGCCCACAACCAACAGGTGCTAGTTTACCCCTGTCCAGGGTTTAAACCCTACCCAAGATTCCAAGTCTCAATGACCCAACCAATATCCTTGATGATAACCAGATATCCTTCCCAATATAGCATGGTGTAGCTCAGGGATTGAACATGGGTTTCTATCTCAGGGTTTGCATAGCTCCCACTTACACTTAATTAACTACTGATTGTTAAAGGTATATAAATATTAGCTTATATTATATTATACAAATGACTATTCAAAAATATGAGGAGATGAAGTATGTATAAAAATGAGATAAGATAACTAGAACTTACACTAAAGAATATAATTTATTTACATTAAATAAATCGTTGATTAACAATTAATATGAAGTGATAGTGGTTTTTCTGATCTTTATATTAGTATGGGAGGTGGTGATTAAATAGGTATATATTGCCTTATTATCAGTGCAGATGCTATATTTGCTGGCCCATTCTACCTAGATTTTATTTATACATATATTAGTAAGGAGCTTGTGGGTGGGTTTGAACATAGGTGGCTGAAGACCGGATGGCTTATAATAATGAATGTATTGAAATAGTGACACTAAATGTACTCTAAGAGACCCATGGGTTGTTAATGGATAATAGATTGGCTTTTGTGATCTGAGATAGTGGTTTGGATCTCTCTTTAGTGGATGTCCTAGGCCACAGAGGTGGGTCTAAACATAGGTGCATCTAATTTTGGAAGCCAAAAGGGTGCTATAATCCAGGATTTGGGGTTGCATGAACTCTCCAGTGCCTGCAAGACCTGAACTGGGGTACATCCTGAGATCAATCTCCTGGACACCTGGCTAGCAGTCTGCCCTTATGCAGTTTAACTGGGATATGAAGAAGGACCATGTTTATAGATATATGGCTTAATCAAACCCATTCTCATGATAAACAGCTAGTAATACATATCTGCACTCTAATATACGGACTTAATCAGTGTCCGTGGGATTAACAACAAAGACCCTAACAACCAATATTATGCCCTCCAACTGCTACAACATGATATATGCATTAACCCACACTCAAGTTTTCATTATATTTATAATGGTAATAAACCAGATAAAATTATAAATGCCCAAGAGTTTATATATATAGGATGGGCGGACAATTCGTTTAGGCTGTTGAAAAATTTAATTTCACAAATTTGGTCAATAATTTTTTTTTTCAGTTAACACTCTTGATGAATACATATCTTTTATTAGCTTTAACACAGTTTGTGGGCCGTGAGACTTTACATATATACCTGGGTCTCGTTTTACGTGATAGATAGGTTCCTCAGAAAACACGCACAAACGAAATCGCGCAAAAATAGACGTAACTTACATTGAAAAGGGGGGGATGCGGTCTGTGATTTTTCAAAATTCGCGTAAAAGCAAATCACCAACGTAAAATTACTTTAAAATTTGCGCAAAAAAAAATATAAGGAAATAAAATATGACTTATAAAAAATTTCAAATTTAAAAAAAATTGATACAAGACAAACTTTTTTTAACTATAATATTTAATTTTATTCAAAATAATATATTTTTATGCATAATTTACAGTACAGTAATTGACATTTTTTTTATACATATTTTAATTATTATAGCTATTTGCCAAAAAAACACGTTCATTTTCAAACAACTAGCGCCAACTTCACACTCATGTTGTAACAGTCATTTTCTGGTGACAATGTAATTAGTAATTAATCTTTGAGATGATGATTTTATTAATTGTTTATGAAACTAACAACTAAAAATTAAATTCTTAATTTTGTCTTTAATTTTCAATTCGGTTTAAAAATCAAATTTCACATTAATTTCAAGTCGCAGTAAATAATTTTTAAATTGTTAATTACAATTAAAAATCAGATTTTAATTTTTAATTGTGCCCACTGCTATTACTGACCTTTTAAAAATAAACTTGTGGACACTAAATGATTAATAATTGATTACGTTTTTTTTTTAAAAAGCAAAAAGAATGTGATTTAAAATGCAAAATTAACACGTACAATGTTTGAACAAATTTACATTATAATCTTGTAAAATTTAATGTGTGTATACATAAAATGTGGAAATTATGATTTTAATTTCATTATTGCATAAAATCTTACTATTATAAAGCGCTGAAAATATTGAAATTACTAAGATGAAAGTCGAATTCCAATAATGTGCTATTACTTTCAATATAACGTAAGTGCGTGAAATTTGTTATTTAAAGTAATAGCGCATTATCAGAGTTCATACACGTGGATCTCTTTTTACGTGGACTTATTTAACACACTTCCGGTGAAACACGAATCATGTAACTTCAAAATCGCGTAAAAAGAGACCCAGGTGTATATTAAATTATATCAGGTTTTTTCCTCTTTTTTTTTACTAACACTTTAAATGCTATGAGCTACAAATAAGATTTCTTTAGTATTTCTGCCATTACTATTTCTGCATGTTTATCTTGCTGAATGAATGAACATGAATGGCATTTCTCATTTATTAATAAGTAATTTATTAGTAAGCAATTTATTACTAAATAATTTATTAATTTCAGCTGCCTCATGGTTATTTCTATAAGAGTTCATGGCACTTTCAAGTAGATAATCATTTGTTCTTATATACAATTAAAGTATTGAATCACCACCCTTCTGACCAGCTTTATATTATACAAAGCAGTATAAATAATCCTGATTATGATGGGAGTATTAAAGCTTTGCTCTGAAACTTAATTAACTTTATTCATCTTATTTTTAAAATTCTTATATAATAATAACTTTGGTGTCTTCTTGACTCAGCCGCACCCAGGCATTTGGAGAGACAAAGAGAAGTGTAAACAACATTTATAATTTAACTAATCCCTCCATCATTCAATGTGATAATAAAAAAATATTAAAGTAAATAATAAATATATTTTATATGAAATATAACTCTAGACCAGCAAAACTGACCTAATAATTAAAAAGAACATATACAGATTATATATATAGGCCAAGACCAAGTAATCATATTTTGTTTAGATTAATTACAATTATTTATGAATGAATATTATAAAATTTTACCAGCATCCCTTCAAGCTTATTTCTTGATTGATGAGCATTTTTATCACTTGAGATGGGCATACAGTGAGCAATGAGATGATTTCCTCTCTTTACATTTTATATTTTTGGAATACTCTGGATGCCATGCTCTCTCTGCTAACCAGAAGTAGATGCTGGTCTACTCATGCATTTCAGGCAGGTATCATGCACACTTCATAATATAGCAGTGTAGTGTAATAAGTGATCTTTATTTGATCTAGCAAGCTCCAATCTGATAATACCGATAACTTCAAGTCGCACAGTAATTTTAATGCAAATTTCAAAACTTATTACACAGTCAATAAATTATGTAATCACTCTCTCCAACTTAAGATATTAATCTTCTTCCCTTCATTAATACCCTTTTTTCTTTTATATTTTGTACTGTGCCTGGGGTGGGTTTTCCAAAATGAATGGTAGATTTTGATGTCAGTATGTTCCATTAGTGCCTACATTCCAATGTGCTTCACTATCATCAATTGTTTCCCTGTATATTTTCTTATTTCCCTTAAAAAAGTATTTACTGTGCACATGATGTATATGTGTGAAACTGCAACTATTTTAGTACAGCTATAGGGACACAGCACATGCTTTACTTTTCTAAATACCTTATAACCCACTTTCCCATTGTTTATTCCTTTTTAACCTTTTTTCTTTCATTAAATTCTTTACGACTATTTCCATTTCTCAAATATTTTTAGCAATGAAATATTTTTTTCTTTTTATTTAAGATTATTTAACCTGATTAATGACTAAACTAAACCCTTTCTATCCTGCAATTGCACACACATGTGCACTTATTTCTAATGTGTGTGGGTTTATTTATTAAATAAATCATTTATACACTGGGAGATAGGTTTAAACTTAAATAACATGAAGCAAACATATTTACTGGTAGATATGCACTGCTTCAATATAAGTAAATAAAATACAATTTTTATGAGAGCAAGTGATAATTATTATATCATTGTTCATTATTATATCTTTTTTAATTATTTAAAATTCAAATTAATATTCGTGTAGGAGCATTCACTTATGTATTTATGATTAACAAATAATAATCTCAGTTATCAGATAAGTTTTGATGTGCTGATCACAAAGGAGAAATATAATTAGAGTATGATCTTACGTATGTCATTTGCTGGGGGATCTTTCATATATCTATAAGGATAAATTCATGGGTTTAATAATACCCCTCACATAATTAGCATTTAAGTTTATGGATTTAAATTTGCATATGTTTCTATCTTTATCTATATGTAATATAGTCACATGTACAAAAATGTTTATTCATAAATATATATTCAAATTCATTAATAAAAGTACTTTAATAATTTTCTCTTTTAAAATATCTTTGCAATTGTTATTTGAACCTTAGTTATTAAAGAGTTGGGATTGTAATTTGAATCTGAGCAATTTTCTGTATTCTTTTTTCTTTTTCTTGGCAGTATCTTAGGATATTTGTATTGCTAAAGGACAAATAGTGTAAAAAATAAACTCATCCTTTGTTTGGTTTGGCTTTTATTTCTGTTTATATTTGTAATTAATACTAGAGGTAATATTTCAAATAAATGTCATATTGGGTCCAAATAAAAACCAACTTACTTCAGGTCCTCCTTAAATTGCATCTGGAAATAGTAGAAATCTTTTTTAAAAAGTTTTAATTTTATATTAATAGCTATTGCTTAGAATTTATTGAATTTGTTCCAAATTTTACAAGAAAATAGTTATATTCTTTACATACCATATAAACAGATGAACACATAAAACAATATACTTAATGTTGCCAATAATATATATATACTTATTTATTTATTTGTAGATAAAGTATGCTTCTTATTTAGTATTCTGTATTTCACATCATTTTTATATTTTACATTAAGCTTTTCAATTATACTATTAATCTTTCTAACTATTCTATAATCATGTACTCATATTCCTATATATTTGTTTTTCCTATCCCTTTCAATTACTTTTCTCTCATTCTCTTCTCCCTTTCTACACTCTCAATACTCCTCTTTATTATCTTTTCTGGATACTCACTATCTCTAAACTCCTTAAATATCATATCAATTTCCTTTTTATAATCTTCTCTTTCTCTGCAATAATTATTTGCTCTAAATACTCTCGATGTTATAGCATTAATTTTAAATTGCTTATCTACATCAGACTCTCAATTCACTATATTACCTTTCTCCATCTTTCTAAAGACCTCTGTTCTCACTTTACACTTCCCTTTACTATACTCTTTTTTCATCATTATATCCAAATACACCAATTCATTATTCTTTTCCCATTCCATTGTGAATCTTAACTTCTTATCCAACTTATTAATCTTATAATATTTTTTTACTTGTCTTTCAGTCTTATTAAATATCAATAAGAAATCATCTACATATCTCTTAATTAAAATTGGTGCATTTTCCTCCTTCATCATAGCTTCTTCCATATCTTGCATGTAAATATTACTAAACACTCCACTTAATGCCCCTCCTATCAATAACCCTTCTTTCTGTTTATAATAACTCCCATTAAACTGAAAAGTAATATCTCTACAACACAAAGTCATTAAATTTCTCCAGTTGTTAAAAAATATTTAATCAAATCTGACATGAAACCAGTTCCATTATCTGAAACAGTATTTTGGGGATAATCATGGTACATGAAGATTTCATTTAAAGTTTTCACAATGTTTTCTATGCTTGGACTTTTAATTAACTCTTATTTTCTGTCCACTTTGAGTAATAGTCTATCAGTATCAGGAATATATTTCTATTAAATGGGCCATCATGGAGTCTTTTCTAAGGCGTCTGGACTTTAACTCAAAGCTCTAGCTTCTTTTGGGGCACTATAGCAGTAGACTAACAGTCTTCTCAACACTTGACACTCTGTATAATCTGGCTATTAAAGCTCTTGCTGCTTCTGTCTCTTTTTCTGGTCCAGACTCCTTATCATGATTTGCCATATGATTGAAAATCATCTATATTCTTTATCTTTACTTGAATTAATTGTAGCTGGAAATCATTTCTTTCTAAGATTGGAGTGAAGTCTCTTTTAATGATATACAATGGTAATAATTTTATTCTAACCATCTTGATTAGTACAATTACTTTACATCCTATATCAATCTCATTTCCATTTGCATCTATAGCTATAATTTTCATTTTTCCATAGTGATGCTCTTACCTTCTTTATTAATTTTGTCTAAAATTAAGGACAATCCTATGCTGCTGTCTATTTCTATATTGTTTTTTGTCTGCGAATTTATACATTTAAACAAATGTAGTTGTTAACTATATTGCTTATTATTTTAACTTCAATTTTACTTGAGTCTTCTCTGCAATTTGAAATTTATCCATAACTCTCCTTTTCTATCTTTTGTTTGATAAACACATTGTCAATGGCTGTTTCCTCATATATGTGGCATTTAATAATTTTACATTTATATGCCTTCTTTAAATATCCCTTCTCATCACCACAGTAGCATATTAAAGATTCCATATGACTCTGACAGCTCATAGTATGGACAACAGCTTTATTCATTATCATTTTATGTGTTGCTACAACTCTATTATTTTGAAATTCTGCAGCATCTTCCATGAGTAATTCTTGTGTTACAAACACATCCACCACCTGTTTATATGCTGAGACTACTTCACTAAGAACTCCATATAACTTATTGTCATCATTAATCAGAGCCACTGACCAAAGAGCATATCATCCAGTTCAACACTAAATTCACAGGGTTTCACTAATTCCTGCTTCTTATTTGGTGTGCTTGTCTACTATTTCTAAAACTTAGATATGACATTCATTTAGACATCAGCAGTTTAAAGTGTGTTCTTAAAATTATTCTTTAAGCTCAAAAATATGCTATTTCTTCTGCATCCATTTAGACATCAGCAGTTTAAAGTGTGTTCTTAAAATTATTCTTTATGCTCAAGATATACTATTTCTTCTGGATGCTTTGATTCAAAAGGTCTTTTTGCTATTTGCAGTACATCTTTGCCCACTAACCACAACAGTACATTGTCATTCTCTATCTTATTAATGGGCATGTATTTCCCTTTATGCTCCATATACAAACACCAATTTGCTATGCTACTAACAACAAATTCCTTAAGATTATTATGAAATGCCATTTTCAGAGTTTGTTTAATTTATATGCAAACATTGCAATTTTTTCAATCACAACATTGACATGCTTACTGCATTAACAATTGTTGCCTGTTGTCAATCTATTGGAAACTTCAAATTCCCTATCATCTGTAGCCATCTTCTATACTTCAGGTCATCTGTTGACTGGAACCATCTGCTATGTATCCTGGGTGTATGCATATATTAGTTAGGTCAATATAAACAAACAATACAAATAAAGTAAATGTGTTTTACTCATGAATAAATAGATAATAATGAACAAAACTAAACATTAATCTTTGAGAAGACAGTTTTTAATGTAAACATCTTTTGTAGAGTGTATATTACTTCTCTATACACATAATTTGATAATAAAAAAATCTACATCTGATTTTCTAAGCTTTTCCATGCACTCCAATTTCTGCTGCTAAGTTCTGCACATACATAGTTAATTTGCATAAATAATGTTAAGTTCAGTCCATGCTAATTTCTTGTAAATTTACTAGAGTGAATAATAAAATAATTATGTGATTGTGTTAATTATTTTTCGAAATAAAACTTTATTCACAATAACAATCTCATATATACATATACATGTCTCCATATTTATTATTTATAATACAGACACATTTCAATTACTATATAATTTCTACAAAGTCTTCCATAAATTTCATATCATCTCTCTTTTTACAAATAGTTTCATCTTTCCATTTTATTGCAGAAATATATTTTCTTCCAATATCCAATTATTTTACTCTTTTGGGAACTTTTATTTTAATCAATAGATTTACTTGCCAATTCACAATTATATTTTCTTATATTGCTATTAACTGTTTTTCATACCATTCTATATATTCAATTCTTTTTAATGAATTATTTAAAAACACACATTCTTTCTTTTCTTCATATATTGCTTTGCAATAGCGGTTTTTAATAATGAATCGCTTACCATTTTATTGATTTCATTTAAGTCTATACCATCTTCAGTATCTGTTAATATTTTAAAAAGATTTGCAAATTCTAATTTAAATTCATTGGCATATTTCCAAAAATTAGTGATATCAACTGTTTTATTGTTCTTTGTAATAATTTTCATTTCTGTACTTTTGTATTAACATGTATCTTACATTCCACTTTATCAATGATCATTTTCTGTGCTAAATCCATGAAGAATATTACAATTTTGAAATACATGTTAATCAAAATAGAGTTTAATTTTGCTATATTTCCATTTCAATGCTGCTATGTTTATTTCTGTTTAGCTTTTTTATTTCAAAAGAAAAAAATCAGAATATACAGCCTTTCTTTTTTTATGAACTCCACAAGTCTGTGTTCTCTATCATTTCTGTTACTATAATCAAATTTACCAGCAGTTCTTTCATTCAATCACTTACCAATTCTGCATTAGTATTTCATGACAATTGTTATTTGGTCTGATCAAAAGCATTTTGTATATCATATAAAAATCCTCTATTTCTTCATCACAATGAGAACTTGTAGGAACATAAACCTGAACTATAGCATTTGGGAAGTTGTATAAATAATTTTGCCATTCTGTCTAAATCCCACTCCATTCATGCTCCAATACTTGTGCTATTGTCTTTTCACCTTCTCTTCTAACTTCAGAATGTCCCATTTAATATAATGTTTCTTTCAATTTATACAGATAAAATACACAAGAGAATTATAAATTGGTCAACATGTATAGAAGGCTGTTCTAATGTAATTGCCTTGAAAAAATTATACCATTTAACCTGTGAGACTATTATAGAATATCTGTTGATAAAAAAAAGGCTATTTGAATCAAATTTACATGTGGTCCATGAACTATATTCAGTAGGTAGTTACTGGATCAGGTCTCATCAACTCATACCAAGAGTAATTAGAACAAATAAATAAATAAACCTCTAGTTACAATATGCTACAACCCCTTTACATTTATTTCAAAACCTACAAGAACAAAAAAAATTTAATCCTTCTCTCAGCTTTCTTGGAGATCCAGAAGTGAAACAAATTTCTGGAGAATTTACACAAAAGCTGGCATTAATATTAGAAATATAGGAAATATCTTGCTTTATATATATAGAAGCATTGAGAATTTATAAAAATGCTAGCAGTAAGTAATACCAGAAATATAGGGAATCGCTTGCTTTATATATAGGCATTTAGAACATTTTATACAAGATATTTATCTAATATGATCAGTGATTGACTTTATTTCACTGGTATTATTTACTAAAAACATGAAAAAAATATTCATATTACTTAATTTAAGGTCTATAACAGTTATTAAAGAGGAATTAGAAGTCTATCTACTACCTATATTGCCAAGAATGCAATTTGCTACCTTTTTGTTCAAGACAGAGATTGGTTTAATCAGAAATAATAAGGATAACTCAGCTGTGAGGCAACTAGCTGTAAAATCAGAATTGACATCAAACTCCTTACTGACATTATCAAACACAATAATACCAATATCAAACACAATAATATCAAAGTCTTTAATATATTTACTCACTAACTTTCATTAAGCACTAGAAATATATATTACACTTAATGAAAAAAATTAATCCTCTTTTGTAATGTATAATTCAATCCTATAAGGTTCTCCTCTAAATGCTCCTTTATTTATATATATATATTATTTACATCAACCCTATTTACAGAATATGATAGAGAAATAAAAGCAAATATTCCTTATATTGCCTGCATGAATGATGTCTCAATCTTTAGCCAGCTACTTGAGAAAATACAATCTGGATCAACATGAATAAATTCCATACTTGGTCAATATATAGTTGACAATTTCATACAACTTATTAAAGAAAAGCCTCATGTATTTGTAGGATTTCCATTTTATCTGAGCAATTCATCAATGTGCCTACAAATCCAAGAACATCTAAAAAATAAAATTGAAAATACAACTAATTCACTTTCAAAATCTTACCTATTATTATATTCAAAAGATACTTTATCCAATCTTCTAGTTTATTCCCCAATAATAATATACTCTAAAGCCTTCAGTAATAAAATAGATTTGCTGTGTAAAAAGTTAATGTAGAGGAAAATACTGTCTTACTCTTTAAAGTCACATTAATATAAAATGGTTTAGGGCTACATTCAATAAATATCTTTAATAGTCAAAAGACATTAACTTTTGTTTCTTCTTGTGCACATGCATCCCCATATATAAAATGTTTTTTTTTAATTACCCCAACAGATAAGTCATCTCCAGTAACTGCCATTGGAAAACTTTACTTAGTCCAAACCTCAGTATACCAAATTTTTTTATCCCCTCCACCCAAACAATAAATTTAAGTGCTTGGAAACATACCAGGTAAATTACCCTCACACTATGTTCAATCATAAAAGACCAACTCTAAACATTAATAATAAAAAGCTAATTCAAAAATTGAAGTTACAATCACTAGAATCTAAATTTTATGATTTTCTACTTAAGCTAAACCTTGGTGTACTTTCTACTTTACACTTTTACAAATGCAAAAGACACTACATAAATACTGAGGTAATAAGCTGGTTATGCCATAAGACACTGAAACTAATTCCCACTTCCTTTTTTTTGTTTATTTTTCTTTTAACAATATTCATTCAGCTATCACCAGAATGTGTAAAAAAATATGTTAGACCCTTCTCCAAATATTTGTTAAAGTTAGCTATCTATCCTCACTTTATTCTCCATATGGTGCATCAGATATTAATTCATGTACCAAACCAACCCAAGAAAATCCAAATTCCACTACTATGCATAAGGAATAAGAACATCTCAAAACAATCATACAGTGATCTGATCAGTATTTTAACAATGTTTGAGTTTCTAATATGACACAATATAGTGTAATCAAGAACTATATATTTTGTTCCAAGCATTGTATTCAATGTATGTTATATATAAAGATCACATTTGATTGTTATACATTATTAGAATAGAAAATATATTGTTTATTGAACTACATGTATACATTACTTTTGATACAAACACGCACACATATATAATGTAGATTTTTTTATATGTGTATCTAAACAAAATTTTAAAAAATAATAGTATAATTTATTAATAAAAAATTGAAGGGAACACATTTACATATATTTTTACAGAGTGTCTGTTCACAATGAAGAGAAAAAAATAAGAAGGAAAAAACTATCATATTTTTCTTTTTAAAACAATGCTCTGGACACTTTTTTTCATCAACCTTTTTTTTATATGAATATAATAGACTAGTCTGTTTAACAAGAAATTATGATCTCTTTTTTTTTAAGTCAGTATTATTTTTAAATATTTTCTTTTAGGAAATAATTTATTATGCAAAATTCTGCACATCAAATTTGGAAAGAATAAAGGAAAAATAAATTGTATGTGCTTTTAACATAAACCAAATAAATTGTATTAATATACATAATCATGTACAGCACTCAGAAAAAAAAAATAGCTCCTTGAAAATCAATTCAGTGGGTTTTTTTATTTATTTATTTACATTTTTGTTTATTTGATTACATTTTTCATTCCATAGCATATACAATGGAGCCATGAACTATGTGATATCTAACTGCATCACTTCAATTATATGCTATTCTAAAATAAATATAAATAAACAAAAAATGCTAACAAATAAATAATAAAACAATGATATTTGCAAATTTGTTAAATTTAAAAAATCTTGCTGCAGTGGATAATAATTTTTTCCTCACTACATATCACTTTCTCAAATGTAAAATTACATGATCATGTTTTCTTTGCAATTTGAATACTATACCTGTTCAGTTCAATAGCATTATTATAAGCATATGTATTGATATTTTTTCTAGCATTTTTTTCTTCTGCATCTTTAAAAAATACTGTATTTTTTCAGAATCATGAGTGATAATTCAAAAAATATAGTAAAATACCTTTGTTAAAGAAAAAAAGGAAAATTGTTTGATTTAATAAAAAAAAATCTTATTCAGAAGTGAGCCATATGTATCAAAAAATGAATCTTCTATTAGAGAAATAATAAAGAGAGATAAGATTTGTGTGATTGTTGCTTGTGCTCCTAAAACAACCAATGTTGTAAGCAAAGTAAAGATTTTCTTTTTGGTAAAAACTTGATAAAGCCTTAAATCTATGATTGAATGCCATAAATCATAAGAACTTTACAGTTGATTGATAGTCTTGTAGTGTATCAGAAAGCATCAAGTATTGCACCAGCGAGTATCAAATCTTTTCCAAGAATTTAGCTAAGAATCTGGAATCCAAAATACCAAACAATTGACTGCAAGTAATGAATGGCTACATAAACTTTAAAGACTAATTTTATGAAAAATGATTTCATGATGGATAGCAACATTATTCTTACAAGGAGAATTATCAGAATATTGCATTCATTGTAATATGAGTATGATGATTTAAGAACAAAAACAAAACAACTTCCCATCATAATGTTTTTTAATAAAATATCAAAACAAAATGATGTTCCATCAATAATATAACAATTCCATGGTCCAGCTTATAAAAAAATAAAGTAAGTTTTATTACAATATTATTTTTAATGAATTTATTGAACATACATACACAGTTTTGTAAATATATATGTAAATGTGCTTTCTCAATTTGTTATTAACTATATTATTTTTTAAAAAATATTGTCATATGCACACACTACATAAATAAATAAAACATATACTGGATATTCCATAAAAAGATTGAAACTCAATCCCTTCTTTTTGCTTATCCTATTTTTGATAATACTTGTTCATCCATCCCACAATACACAAAAAATAATAATCTTGTTTTTTTAATTAGTAAAAGTCTCAAATTAACAATGATACAAAAATGTTTTTCCTCTTTAATCTTCATGGCCTATAACGTCAAATAAGCAAGTGATAATAAAAATCAACATGTATTACTTAGGAGAATTTCTTTAGTTTTAAGTATCTTCAGATTTATTTTAGACTGCATGCCTAGCATTCATATTTCATAATTCATATCTAGAAATTAAGGCTGCTAAAACATTTCAAAAATAGAATATATATATATATATCATCATCATTAATTGTCATAATTCATACACTATAAAACAACAATAATTATATATATATATATATTTTTTCAAAAGTCATAACAATTTTTCCTTTTGCAATTTTTCTTCCACTCTTCAAATAAACATTATTTTTAGCTTTCCATCCCACTAATGTACATTCTCTGGAGCATTTTTTTTTTTATGATTAAGAATTGTGTGTAATTTTCCTATCCATAATAATCCTTGAAACATCATAACATGATCAGACTGTAGAGATATAAATTTTATAACTTCAATAAAAACATTACAAAATTTTATTTCAATCTCATATCTAATTAATCAGCTTTCTACTGTAATTTTAAAGTATATGTGTATATCTATGGCACTTTATGTAAGTATCATTATATACAGATGTTATTCTGATACGTGTCATGTATTTTATATGCAAAAGTATAAACGCACTTAAAAATATACGTGGAAATAAAATAGAAGTGATGAAAAATAAATAATTATTTAAAATAAATATGGAAATGGGAATCTATACAGTGTTTAGTTAGCAACTTTCATTTACAAAAAAAAAAAAAAAAACTTTTCGCAGTAATCTTTTCAAGAAAGTTAAATGTAAACAATCCTAAAAATAAAAATCTCAGTTAAATTTATTCACACAAAGAGATCACAAATATTTCGAGATTTTAATTTTGCAGAATAAAATTTTTAACCTATCAGCAGTATGAACTGATTAAATGAATTACCATGGCGAATTAAGTGGATAATGTCAGATCACACTTCCTTAGCATCTCTTCCCTAGAGAAGACAATAATATATTTTCATTAATGTCTTGCTTAAATTCAAATGATAAACTTTTAATAGAGCTATTACTAGACAATGGGAATTTGCATTATTGCTGATCTTGATAGCACTCCATAGTCTGCAAGTTTAATGATTTTTATCTTATTAATTCTTAAAAAAAAAAAAAAATTGCTAAAAGTTTTAGGGGATAAAAGGGAATAAACAATCTTAACATAATAATAGAAAATAAAATATGTTCACAATGAATAGATTTTCTAGATTAAAATGATTTGCTTACAAATGCAAACAGTACACTTTATATATACTGTATTATCAAACGTTGTCAAGTCTATCAATTCCTGGTAGTGTTTATGTGCATGACATTTTTTCTATTCGTTTATAAATCTTTATTATATATATATAATTATGAATGACATTTCTATACTTGAAATGATATTTATTTGTTAGTAATACAAACACAAACTATAACGCTTTTACACTATACCATACAAAAATTTAGATGAACTCAAATTCCAGATGATTTATAGTTGCTGAATGACTTTCATATACAAAAGCTGTGAACCAATAATAACAATAATAAAACAGTATTTTTTTTAAAAAATAGTCAATACAAACTCTAGCCTATGATAAACTGATAGTATATTTAAAATTAACAGAAAATTCTTTGCCTCTTTAAAGCATATGGATAGTTTCCAATACAAACAAAATGCCTGGAATGTTGAACACTAATGTTAACAATTTTTGCTGTGAACAGTCTCTCAAATATCTCTCATTTTCGTTTCTTAAATCTCTACTTTAATGTGTTCAGTAACCTTGCCCTATTTAAATTATGATAATAATACTATGTTTTTGTGAAACCATACTAACAATCTTTAAATACATACATAGAAATTGTGATTCCAATTCTTTTTTCCTTATTTTTGTATAAAAATATGTAGTGTTTACAGCCCTCAGCATTATGAAAATAACAATGAAATCAAGTTTAATAGTTTGAGAATATTTAATTGTGATTTTCTATGTGACAATACAACCAATAATGACTATATGGAAATACTAAATAAAATTTGTAAGATGTCTCATTTGGCAAATAATTGTATTCAAGAATAAACCCATTTAAAGATTCATCTGCCTCCCACAAATATAGAAGATCCTAGAAAGATGACTTAAAGAACACTCACATTATCTGTTAGTTCCTCAAATCTTACAGGTTGTCTATTTACGAGGAATAGATATAATATCAATAGTGAGATTGAATTAGAAGATAATAATGGTAATAAAATAAGTATTTAAATTTTTTTTAAATATAAGATATGCAAATTTTGTTTGATGTACCTTTAAAATTTGAACAAATGATGGCAGATAAAATTGAAAAGTTGTCAGCATTTAAGATTTCCTTTTAGTAAAAAACATTTCTTCTATAGAAAGATAATTTAATTAAATAGGTAGATGTCTATAAATAGTTTTAAAAGACAATTCATCTAGAAAAAGAAACCTATATGATCAATTTCCTAAATGTTTCCATAAAAGGTTAATAAAATTAAAATTTATTATGAGAAATTATAAATGTGCCTACTTACAACTTCACACAAGGAAAACTTTTATTTCTCATTGAATAATGTTATTAAAGAAGACATTTTTTCTTAATGTAACCATTAATAGTTATGTCAAAAGTGAAATTATAGCTCCATGTTAGAAATAATAAGATATTGTAATTGAATTTATTTATTAGTTTAAATGAAAAATTACTATAAAAGAACTTAAATACATCCATGTTCAAAACAATGGAATTTTATAATTGTGTTACAATTAAGAATCAGGTTGCTACACTCAAAAATTATAACAAAATAGTTCTTCTCCAAATCATTAAATGTTTATTCTTTAGAATTAACTATTATTCATGCTAAGTTGAAATAGATGTTTAGCCCTAAAATCACCAATTTAAATTTTCTAGTTGGTCATATTACTGAGATACAGAATTAATTTATAAATTAAGTTACTGTTGGAGTCATTATTTGTAATATCCTTATTGGTTCTTTGACAATATTTTTGATTATTAGCAATGTTAATAAAAAAAAAAATTTTTTTCTAGATAAATAATAAAACAATGTGAAGCCATATAAATAATATGGAAATTTTTAAAAAAAAAAGTACAATGACTGATACATTAAAAATTAAAATTTCAATGTAAAAAATATTTGCAAAAAAAAAGAGAGAGAATTTTTTTTTTTTTACCCTTTATCAATTACATTTTTAAAAAATTTCCCCTCTAACCATAAAAAAGATTAAACAACACAAACTCACATATACACAATTTGATTCGTTGAAACTTTGTATTTAGTTTACACTAAAGCAATTTATTATGATCACTTTGAAGAAGTGAAGAATGAATGATAAATAATATGCTTAAATATATATAAATAAACACTTCTAATTTATCCTGTAAATATAATTTCTAATTTTTGCATTTGTTGCAATCACTTTTATAGGTCTGTGACCCAATTTTTTAAACAGTTCATTTTAAGCACAAGTTACATAACTATATATCGAAACTATGGCTTTCTATTCTATTATATATGTGGTATAGTTTTTTTTAAAGTTTACTATATAACAAAGTAAACCAACCTCCGCACAACTTACTGTAAAGCATAGGTCTCTATAATAATCTCTCATAGAGGAGTAAAATAAAGAAACTTATAAAAAATATTAAAGTAATTAAATCGTGCTGCTCATTTTGTTACTTTAACTGGAAAAAAACAACAACTTATCTTTAGCTGTAATATTTACTTTGAATGAAGAGAAGCATAGTTTTAAATATTAAAATAGCTATAATACCAAAATTACTACATTTAACAGAATTATTTTAATTGCTTTTTTTTTTTATTAGCCGAAATAATATTATTTCTTGTATAGCAATAGAATTAAAAGGACCAACAATAAAATCAGTAGCAAAAGTCAACAAATAATAGCAAATATAATTAACAGTCATTATTTGTAATTTAGATTAAATATTGTATAATGTAAAATCTGATATCATCATCAAACTAATGCCAATAATTAAGTTTAATATTATATAAAAAAGCAATAACCAAAACTTCTTGCTTCATGGATATATATAAGTATTATAGTAAAACTAATCATATAATAAATACTGGTATCATAAAGATGGTCAACTCAATTCTGGATGATATGGTACATGAGTATATTGGCTGCACATTAACTAGTAACCATACATTATTAAAAAAGTTTATGAACTTTAAAAGAGAGCATCAGCATCTCAGTGCTATCTATAAAGTTTTTTTAAAAAAGTATAGAACACATACATCAAATTCCATTATGACTAAGCCAACTTCTTGGATTAGAAGTACCCTGATGAAAATATGGGAATATGTGTGAAAAGACAAATATTTAATCTAATATTAAATAAATTCACTAGAATATTTTAAACTACACCTAATTCTGTTTTTACATAATAGATTAGTTCCTGAAAATTACATGTAAAACAAAAATTATGTAAAAAAATATACTATATATATGGAAAATTAGAAGATTGATTCTGGACCTAAGAAATTAATGAAAATACTGAAATAAACCATAGGAAAAATCTTATTAAAATCTTATCTTTTTTGTGTGCTATCAAATTTTATTTCATAAACACTGCACATAAATAGAAATGAATTATAGGAACATAAATTTCATTTGAAAAACAAAAAAAAAGGAATGAACATAAAAATTTAACAGAATATGTAATCTGGATTATATAACAAAATTTTATTTGCTGTCTTTGACAATAAATGCCTATCTTTACATATGATTGCAATAACACTGCTATCACTAGAAGTTGTGACATCACTGCAATGTATAATTTTACCATCTACTAAACTATCATAAAATTAATAAATTTAATCTTGCTTTAATTTTTGTTAAGTTGTTTTAACATCAACCCTAACAACATACACTTTTTTTAAAAAAAACCTAATGTCAAAATGCAAACAAAGCACAACACCAACAAGGCACTTAACTGTTCAAAACAAAAATGATTAAAACTTTAAAATAAATTCAAGCAAATTTTCCTGTTTGCAAATATTGACAAGAATAGAATTATTTTGAAAAATAATGGAAAATAAAGAGATAAAAACAATTTTTTTTAATCAAATGGCATGATAATAACACACATAAATTATTTTTCTTAATTTTTTAACTGATTGTCTTATTTCAAAATCATTTTTAAAAAAAAATATGTAAAAACAGAATTAAATGTAAAATAAAAATACAAATCCTTCTGAGACAAATTCTAAATTGATAAAAAAAACATTTCTGTTCTTATTTAGCAGAGATAATATTATTAATATATAACATTAAAATAATTGCCAAGTGCTTTCAACACTAAAGTATCATTATCAAGGCAAATTCTGTAAAACATAGATTCCTTAGAAAGTAAGTTTTAAGTTTGTAAAGAGTCCATGTTTTACAGAGTGTTGAAAGCACTGCAATTATTTTAATAGTATATATTAATAATATTAGCTATGCTAAATGACAACAGAAGTGTTGGTTTTTATCAATTTACAATTAGATGTAATAGTAGTACATATTCTCTAATACCACAAATAAATTAGTATATGATGTTTACTTAAACATAGGTATTGAACATTTCATAGATTAAAAACAAAACATGTAACATTGTTTAAATTGCAGTTACATATATATATAATTGTGTTTTTTACATACAACTCTTATATATATATATATATATATTGGACCTAAACAAAAGTGGGAAGGGATTACACGATTATTGTTAAAAGGAGATTGCTTTGACAACAGTTTGAAATTGTTGATTGTTATTGATATTGGATTTGTCTAAATGTTGATTGATTTTAATAATATATATATATATGTGTGTCTGCAAAAAATGTACAATTAATTTACTCATTTAAGTGTTTATTAGTCACCTTACTTAACAAAAGTGAGTCCAAAAGAAATGCTCTTTCTTTGAAACAACAAAGAGATTTTTTTTTTTACATTTTCATAATAAACAATATGTCCTTTATGAAATTGCAGAGAATTACTCTATTTCTGCAACTTGTATTAAAAAGATAATTCTTGCAGTTTCATAGTAAACAATATGCCTATTATTATGCAACTTCTAGGAATTTCTCTATTATCTGTAATTGTTTTTAGCACTAGAATTAAATAATATGCATAATATATATTGTAACCAAATTATTCCTAAATAAATGAATTACTCATGAGAAACCAAAAAATAATGGCTGCAGACTGATTGAAAGAGGCCCAAAACCAGAACTAGACCTATATGTGGTTTTAATAATATATGAGGGATAATGTTTTTAACAAAATTTATATATAAACTTCATATATAAAACAAGTTACATGTACCTTCTCTATAAATCTTGATTATATGAACTATTATAACACCTTGACTGCCTGTAGCATGATAGCTGCTAGTGGCAGTTTATTCGTTGAAATTTTCTTTTCTTTTTAAAATTACAGAAAAACTATACACATGATGTTTACAAAAATCCCAGAAGTTGCTGTTGTTTTATTTCCTCTTTAAAATGATATATCTCATGTTAATATCAATATTTTTTATTATTTAGGTTCATTTAATTTTTTTTTCTATTCTGCTCAGTTTACCAGATTGCATAATAAAGACAAAAGCAGAATGTTCTTATCGACCAGACTTGTTACTGAAATGGATTAAAAATACTCCAATGATTCTAATTTCAAGGCCTTCATCCTGATGAAAATATAATCGCAAATATTGATCATAAATATTCAATTTTATTTTGTAATTATTTGTATGTATTATTTTTTTTTTTGATTATTTGATAAATGATATAATTTATTAATGTGTTTGCATTTGTACATAAATTATATAGTATATTTGTATTCAATATTCAAATATAACAAAAGCGGTTTATGTACAATGTCATTTTGGGGTTCTGATCCAAGTTTGAGGCAACCTTATTTTATAGACATAATTATTCTCAAAATATTTAATAAATTACTGGTTTGTTTATATTTGTATTAGTATTTTTGTGTTTGAACTTGCATGTCTGTGTTTGTATAACAAATAATTTTTATATATAAAATTAAGGTATTATAGAGCAGTGCAATGTAAATTTTGAGACTGATTATCAAATATACAGAAAGATTGCAGTTGATAAAGCAATGATAAAATTTACTGGGCATAGTACCATATGAAAATAAAACTCTTAAAACCAATAAAGAGAGGTTTCAAGTGGTGTGTGTGATCATAGCCACAATGATTATGTATAACACATGGAATTGTATGCAGGCAAAGAATAAAATCTGATTCTTGCCTATGCATGGAGAAACTAAAACTAACATTGCCACCAGAGTAGCTCAACATAGATACCTCTATAACAGAACTAAAACACAGCTTGAAGGCAATTCGGTTTTCATTGAGCATGAGAGAGTCACTAGCCATGCTTTTCTACCTGCCACAGCCAGTGTCATTTGCTCTGAAATAAACAATATTAAACGTAAAGTCAGGGAAGCTTACTACATTGTAAGTGACCCAGCAGCAATTAATAGAAGAGAGGCCTGCTTTTCTGTCTTGAAAATTGTCTATGTAGCATTTTCATATGAATTTGCATAAATTTGCATTAACATTACAGTTCTTAACCAAATACAAGTTGCCATGAATATGGGACTATAAACTGTTCCGAAAGCACTTGGCAGTAATTTTTGATAATTTTACTTACGTTTAATAGCTTCATTATCTGTGTGCAGAGCACATATATATACATTAATTGATTTCAAATGCTAATGAAGTAAAGCCTTAACATTCAGTATGATGATTATATTTAGAAATCCATCTGCCATGTGTGGCTATATAACCAAAACCCACACCAGTTAAAATAACTTGGAAAATGCAGTTGAATCCAGAAATTAGGGCTGATGTTTTAAAAAAAACAGCTTGTGCAGTGCCTCTATAATGCCGCAAAGAAAGAAAGAAATAATGTAGTATAAATTACTCTAGATCTACAGACAGTATAGCTCATATAATGTCACCAATACTGCTTTATTTACTGTCACTAAAATCATCAGCATTCATGGAGAAGAATAACATCAGAAAAACTAAGGAAAACAACAGTAAAATATTAAAAGAATGAAACCTGAAAAAACTATGGTTAGTAACTGTGGTGCGATCTTATCATTATAAATACTGTAAGGCCTTAAACTTGAAGCATACCATAGCTTAAAATTAAAATATCTTATTATTATAATATTTTTGAGTATATGCTGATAGTTGTGAGTATAAGCACAACAGTTCAATTTATTTATTATTAATAAATTGATAAATATTTTTTTATTAATCCATTTAGTTTGTGTTTGTAACTCAATCCAAATATATGCTTTTTACCTACTTATGCTAGTTAATATCCACAGCACTGAGAAATCATGCAATCCACTGGGAATCTTGATGGGATGGTGTAATAATTGATGATCATAATTTCTTTCTTCTTAGAGAGGAATTTGGCACCTTTGAAGTTTTTTTTATTAAAAGTGAAAAACAAGTAAAATACTTTTAAGAATACTTATATTTTTAAATTATAAATCATCATCATCATATTAGTTAATATTATAATTTGAATTAAAATTTTAATCAAGTTTATGGTACACATCTTGAAGATTTTGTTATATATGTGCATATCTTCGATTGTATATATTTCAGGTTCAAATAAATCTACTGTTATATAAAAACCTGTACTATGGAAATATTAACATTATAATATATATATTATAACTGCAAAATTTTAGCTTAATAATTTTCTTAATATATGCAGGATATAAACATCTTTAAATACGGTATTTCTTCGAATATAAAACATACTTTTTTTTACCAAATTTTGGATATGTAAAAGAGGAGTGCAAAAAAAATTGGAATAAAAATTTGTAATATCTTATTTCTGAGTATTTTTGCTTTATATTATACATGCACATAGTATTATGATCATTATATATGTAGAATAGCATATTAAATCTTTTTTAATCAAAAAATTTAATATATGTCAATATTTTTTTGGATTAATTTCATAAATGGCTTTAACTTTCTCTCAAATTGCTACTTTTAATGTTATTTTGCCTATTTTTATCACTACTTTATCAAAAAACTGGACTGAATAACCTTTAGAATTTTTTACAATTAAAAAAATCAATATTATAATGAGATAAGAACCTGCCTTCACTCTGATTGGTTGTTTCATATTCTCTACACAAGAGTGCCTGTTGATGATTTTGACAGTTCTCATATCTTCATTTTGATTTCAAAGTGAACATATGTTTTAGAATCTTTCTTTACACATTTATAATTATTTCAGAAAATATTTGTAAAAATATAAATTATTTCAAAAGAATGATTCAGATTATAATAGAAAAAAGTACTTTTACATGAAAGCAAAATGAGAAAGAAATCAATGATGCATGGCTGCAATATGTAATTGGATGACAAAAATACTTTTTATGTTGACCGCTATAGATTATTTTTGTCAATTATAAACAGAAATTTATTTTTAAAAAAACTTTCATTTACTTTAATAATAATAAAAAATTATTAATTTGCATTTTTAGAAAAGGTTTTTAATCAAAAGAAAAAAAGATTTACCAGTAACATTAAATGTCAATACCATATTTAAATATTTTTTTTCTTTGAAAAAAAAAATGTTTAAATTGACTAACACCATCATATATGTGATATACATGATCAGATTAATGTAAATGGGCCACTACTATGATTTCTGGAATGGGAAGTTATATGTCTTCAATTTCTGGTGATAATGTCTTAATGTTATTGATACAAAATTGTTTTTTTGTTTATATATACAAGTGTAACCTCTGATTTTGTTGACTGGTCTCCTTTGAGATTGATATGTAAATGTCCTTCTTTTTGTAAATGAGTCTTATGGTTTGTGAATAAAATTTCCTTTTGAAAGAGAAAAATGTTTGGTAATTACACTATATAAAAAAGAATTTATAATGCAAACAATATATGTATAATTTTGAGTGACCTTTGCAGTCTTGGAAAGATATATCCAAAGAAAATATTTTTTTAAAAAATATTTCTTAAAATGTTGCACTGCTAACAATTTAAATGGCCTGAAGATAATGTTACCTGGTGGAATAATGATTAAAATGCAAGTTCTGAGAGTGAAGATACAGAAAATGAAAGTATGTCTGAAAAAGATTTGCAATAAATTAGATGAGCTTATTGTAAATATATATAAATATTAGTTCCTATTTAGTAAATAAATAAAAATGTTTCTTATTTTTCAAAAAAATCATTTTAAATTCCCCCCCCCCCCAATTTTCCAAGTTTAAAATCCTACTGCATCTTAAATTTGGAAGTATCTTATATTCAAAGTAATATGGTATTTAAAGTAATGTAAAAGTGTATTAACAAATAATAATATATAAGAGTTATGAAATTAAAATATAACTGCAAATATAAATAGAAATTGACAATCTAATATTTGTGTGGTTAATGTATTCTCTCTACGTTTTCAAAATAAATATACTAAATCTAATGTTATCTCAAGGTTTAAAATATTTAAATATAATAAATAAGACTCTTAAAATTTTATTATTCAATTATTCGGAAATTTCATTGTATCAAGTCATTTTGTAAACAACTGAGCACTAATTGTGAAATAAGACATGCTAGTATTAGTGAAAATTATCAATAACATTACTTTTAAAAAGTGTATTTTTAGATAAATGTAATATATATCATGTGACCATAAATTACCAATTAGATGATGAGTGTCAAATATGAAAGATAAAAGTCAGATAATTTAGAAATATAAAATCAATTTATTTACAAAAAAATAAATGTAAAATTAACTATATATATATATATAATTATAACAACAGTAAATTAAATTTTCATCATATTCTATATCTAAAGATTACCAATGATTTTTAAATATAGAATTTTTATCCCAATTTATACTGTGTTAAAGTAAAATATATGTGTGTAGCTAGACATGATAGGCAAATCTTAAATAGAACATAAATGTAATTAATTAATACATAACTAAAGTAAATTATGTTTTATCTGATCCTTCAGTATTATTGTATGATCAGTTTCTCAAAGTAGATATCTCTATTATATAAACATTATTTATTTCTTTACAAACACCTTTGACTATAAATACTATACAATTAAACCATATAAATATTCATGGTATTAAAACCTAGCTTCTACAGGTTATATATACAAATAATCAGAAGACTTTCACTCTAATGTATGATTATACAACACTATAACAAATATTTATGTTCATGGAGATTAAAGAATAGTTTACATACTTACATGTGGCATTACACAAAATGTCTATCCCAGCTAATATTTATGAGTAAAATTATAACAAGTTCTAAGGAATTTATCTCTACTAAACAATATTATATTACATATAAAATCTTATCACTACAAACATAAAATATATCTACAAAATATTCTACATACGTCTTTTAATGTACTTATATCTACAAGCCTCAAGAGTAACTCATTTTAAAATACTTTCAAACAACATAAATATAGTTATTTCACAGACTTTCTTATTTTATAGTATGCTTTTTAGGATAATTTTTTGGGCTTTCAGTATAAGTAATGATAAGTTTTGAAATAGTTTATAGTAGGCTAGACGTCTCCCATAGCCCTTCACACACAAAAAAAAACAGTAAACGAAAAGACAATACACATCAGATTTTCTAATTGCCAGATGGAGAGGATTTAAGGATTTTTTCATGACTGTTTTATCCTCTACCAAAGAATAAATATATATATATACAATTACTGATTATTACTGAATGATTAGACAGATTGGCTATGAGTCAATCACCTAAAACAAAAATCCTAAACTTGTTAAAAATATTTCCATTTTTTTTTATCCAAATTTGAATCCAGGTTATAATTGGCAATTGTATATGCTATAATTGTTAAATGTAATATTTAAAAAAACTACTTATTTTTATGAGAAAATGAAAGTGTTTTTGTGCATTCATGTATTTCTAATTATATGTTTATTCATGCATTAATTAAAAGAACAGTCTACAATTTATAATTAGTAACTAAATAACAAAATTAAGTGAAATAAATAAATTTATGTGGCAGTTATTTAGGCCATGATCTAGGATTAAAAAACTAATCTATATGATGCTTCTTGTGAGTAAATTCATAATATAATGGCATACATAATAATGAACATTATAAGATTTCTAATTTAAATTTGATTGATGATGATGTGATTTTAAAAAATACTGTGGTTTTAACTGAGTAAATATATACTGTACCAGTCAAAATATGCTGATCCATTTAATATGAGCTGGAACTCAATGAAATGTACTTCAAACCCAGTCAAGCCTGAGATTTATATCAGGGACCAACCTAGATTTGAACCCATTCCACAAGCCACAGATCAAACACCTAATGAATAACATAATAATGATGGCACATGAGAATTAATTCTTAAATCCAGCCCACTAGAAAAGCGAGAGACAATGAGACATATTTAACAAAAGAACGCATATATATGTTGGAATGAATGGAAGTGGAGAGAAGATAATTCGAACTACATAAGTGCTTGAATAATAAAATATTTAATAAAACATTTAATGAAACAGTAACTTGATTATATATTTATTTGAATGTGCATGACAAGATGATTTACCTGGAGGTAGAGTGACATACAATTGATCACGCTATTATGATTCATATGCACTTATGAATAAATGATATATTTACATAAATAGGCATATTTAGTGGGTGAAATCAAGATGCCAATCACTTGATTACAAAACAGACTTACAACATATTTGAATTAATGCTTTAGTGGTGTTTCTGAAAGGTGATGATTAATGTACAAATTTCTGGAGCGTTCTAGGAATCATTATATATATTACATAAACTATTTTGACGCCGTTTCGGTCATGAAAATCAATAAAATATATATTAAAAAATGGTTTACTTATTAAGGATAATATTTGTGAATATTTAATACAATAACATATATTTAAATCAAGTTTATTTGCTTAGTGAGCAAAATATTTTAACCATTCTTTAAATTCGGATTTAAAAAGAAAAGAATGCTTCATCTTTCTTATACTCTTAAATAAATGGAATAGATTATGATGGTAAGATTTTTAAAATAAGAAGAAAAACAACATTATTAATTAAACTAATCACTATTCTTGGAAAGATATTATACATAAGCAAATGCAATTTCATTATTACAGCATCGAAATGAGGTCATTTAATAAATAAACTAATAATAATGAAAAATAGCAGTGCTGACATGAAGGCAGAAGAATCCGAAATGACATTGTGCTTCCATACGAAGAAAAAGAAGTGGCTAAGAGTCCTGTTTGTAAGGCACTGCATAGACAATTTTATTTAGGCTTGGCATGGTTCCCAGGGTTTTCTAGTGCAACCAACGCGAGAAGCCTGTTATATGAAAATGATACCAGGAAGGTCAACTGTCCACAGGATAGGGTGTGAAGAACATGGGTTCAAACTCATCGCAACCCTCCAGGCTAGAAGCATGTAATATTTAAAAAAAACTAAGCCATATAGCAGCAACACAGCATAACACAATGTCTTTAATGACATGAAATGAAAGTTACTATTTTAAGATACATGAACCTCATTCGAATGCTATAATTTAGGCAATTAACGCTATGCCATGTAATATATATGGGAAAGATTTAATTTATACAAAAATAGATTTTAAAATTACCCCCCTCTCTTTCCTTGCTATTTAACATATTGAAATCCCACCCTCATGAATTTTATAACTTAGAATAATCAAGTCTTTGAAATGTTAAGAGTATGGCATTGTAATACGGAATATATAAATAAAAAAAACAGTAACAATAAGAAATCACCTTTTCAGAATTAAGTGAGTGACATATAAAATATTTAATAGTGTTAATTTTCCGGTGATTTAAAAGTTATACAAAAATAATACCCTTTTTGATGCATTAAAGAAAATCATGAAATTAGGTCAACTTGAGAAACAATCTGGTGAGCATATTAATTAAGAATGTACGTAAATCTAACTAAAAAAGGAGGGGAGTTTACTAACCTCGACCCAAGGAGGTCTGATTAGATAGGGAAAAATAACTTTATACATTAGGCTCACAAGATTGTTTAGATTGGCAACTTAGAATAATAAAATAAAACAGTTTAAAATTAAGAAAGGAACTGCACCAAAATTAAAGACATGAGGGCATATGACAGACTGTACATATAAAAGAAAAATTATTAGTATGAGAGAAAATTTACATTAACAGTTAAGAAAACATTTAATTTAACAATTTAAGTAAGAAATCCAGATAGCCAAGGTTGAGATTAGTTTTAGAAGGAATTAGACATAAATTTCATAGGCAGTTCTTAAGTTAATTATCTTGCTATATTAAAGAGTCCATTTTGACAGTTCGGCTCAGCATGGCAAATTAACAGGATTCAAACGATTTCCAATGTAGTAGCAAATTTCCATCAGACATTCCTCCATTCTTAGATCATACTTTCTATCATTTTTGGGGCATCAGCAAGATGATTATTGGTGGCGAGAGACTGACCAGCAAAAGCGAGGAAAGATGATTAATTTGACTACTCATTCAACATTTTGGAAAATAAAGTTGCATGGAATATTTTTGGAGACAGCTAATCTACAAACTAATTCTCTCTAGGTTGTCAAAAATTTGCCCATTATATACTGCCCTCAGGTATTTGAGGAATGCTTTTAATATCCCTTTTTTAATTTCATTCCCGATTACTATCTAGTAGGAATTTTTCACTTCCTTCACCTATTGTTTTGGAGATGCAAGCGTTAGATAATTTCTTTAAAAATATATTCAAATATATTTCCAGATTAGAAAGAGATTTGATAAAATGTTAATTGCAAAAGTAGAAATTCTTAATTTGATTTCCTTTTTTACTTTTAGTACAGTTTAATTAGACATTCTTTCCCAAAATTAGACAATGTAAAATTTCCACTCTTTTAATTATTTTTGGACAATTAATAGTTGCATACTCAATCTTGGATTTAAAAAAAAAAAAATACAGTTTTTTTAATAAATAATTTAAACGAAAAGTTTTAATTTTACAAACTTCAAAAAAAATAAAATTGTAAAATTAATATCGTGTTAGTAATTTCTCCCATTATATATATATATTTGAGTTGCACCTAATATATTCTGATTTTAATAAGAAGAATTAATAATAAATAATAGTAAAAAATATTAAAAGCTAAACTTTATAACTTTTTAGGTGCACAGCTCAAACATATACATAAAATAGATATACATGAATATAGGAGTGGGATGGAACATAAGGTTTAAACATGAGTTAGTAACTTGATAAGTACGAAGGACCACAAAGCTCAATTGTTAATTAGGATTGACTGTATATATATATATATATTGCAGCATGCAAGAATGTAACACATGGAGTAAAACTATACTGACTGATGGCTGTATTAGTTATCTGTATGCATATAAATATAATTCAGAACTGGTATTCTTATATTAAGTTTAGCTTCTTGCATGGTTTAGAGCAGTGGGAGCACCATTAGGCTCTGGAACTTAAGGTCTATGGATACAGTACCAGCTGTCATTTCCAGTATTTGAACTTATGAACTCCCTAGCAATAAACATTCATGTATTTATTTATAAATTTAGAGATTATATATATATATATCAATAAACCAATTATTTTTTATATTTAATTTTAGCAATATTTAAATATTATTTTCAAAAACTTCATTTCATCTACTGCTAATATTAAGTGCAAAAAAAAGAGAATTGTTTAATACTAAATGAAATGCAATATTAAGAATATTGTTTATATATATATAAACCAGTATAGAACTACTCCACTATATGACAAAGATCTCTACAACAGCTTCTCAGACAGCATACTAAAAAAGAAGCATTACTCAATAGGTTTTCCAAATGGTAAATGTGAAGCTTTTAATGATTTTTCAATTTTGTATTAATTTTTAGCTAATAATCATCATGAGTCAATTCATCAAACAATAGTGAATGACTAGCTAAGTTGTTTATGAGCTAAATAATTCCTAAACCTAAAAAAGTGCAATTATTAAAAACAAAATTAATACTTCATTTTTGCATTACAAAAGAGTCAAGTCAGAATTTATATTTAAACTAATTTTTAAATGCTTCTACTGAAGTTAGGAAAATCCATTTATTTGTTTGTAAACTTTGATCTTTTTTAAGTGAGAATAAAATTTTAAAATTAAGGTTTAATAGATTTAAATAACACAGGATTGCTTAAAATTTGGTATATAACTAATTAATACCAGGCTAATCCATATGAAACTAATCTTTTCAGTAGGCTACATAGTTTCTTAGCTGTGGAACAGAGGATGAGAATATACTGAATACTTTGATATTTCAAATTTAAAAATTCCTCTTAGAACTTTTATTTGCTTTAAATAAATATTAAGAGGGCAGTAGAGAAACTATTTTTTCTTTCAGTTTTATAACATTTTAAAATCAAAATTTAACACAGTTAAGTTCAATATAATTTGGCAAAATTTTGCACAGTTTTTTAAATCTCTATAAAAGTGATAGGATATATTAATATTTTAATTAAGTAAGTGATTTAGTTTTTTAGATAAGGAAGAGTGACAGAAAGTTTCAATGTTTTAAATAATGTTCACAATTTTCTTGGTTGCAATTATAAGCTTCA
This sequence comes from Epiperipatus broadwayi, assembly GCA_028023455.1. Classification (NCBI taxonomy): domain Eukaryota; kingdom Metazoa; phylum Onychophora; class Udeonychophora; order Euonychophora; family Peripatidae; genus Epiperipatus; species Epiperipatus broadwayi. The sequence goes on along the minus strand of JAQFVV010012404.1, from coordinate 14,997,688 downwards.
TTTAAGAAATAAGAAAGTTTATTTATAATATCATTTTCTTAAGCTTTTTTTTTTAAAAAAAAAAAATCCAAATAAAAAGAAAAAATGTCAAATAATTTTAATCAGAAAAGTTACTTACTGATTTCTTGTACATAAATAATTATGTACACATACGCATAGAGTAAACATATTAACTTAATGCAGAAATATCTTGTGATAGATATACAATGTATGTGTGAAATGTATTTAAATTAAAATTATATGTATTAAGTGAAGTTCATTTACAATATAGTTTTGTTAAGCATTTAAAATAAAATTTCAATCAAAAGCAAAAATGTCAAACACTTCTCATTTAAAAAATATTTCATATTTTTATTAAACTTATATACACATATATTATTATGGACACATATGCATATGATATATACGTAAAAGGAATACATTTAACTTATGGCAGAAATATCTAGTGATATATATACATTACACGTGTAAAAATGATTTAAAATAAAATTATATGTATTAAGTGAAATTCATTTACAATATAGCTTTGGTAAGCTTTTTTTAAAAAAAAAATTGCACTCAAAAGCAAACATGTCAAACACTTTTCACATAAAAGAATATTTCATATTTTTAATCACTTATATGCACACATATTATTATGTACACATTAAATATGATATAAAAATTAAATACTGCCTAATATAACATATGAAGTATATATTTTAACTTATAACAAAAATATCTAGTTATATATATGTACACATATTATGAATAAAATAAATATTCTAAACTATATATGAACAATGCTAATGAAGCAGCATTGTCTCATGAATAGTAATATTTCCTTCTATGGAAATTGGATGAGCTAATTGTAAAGGAAAGCTAATAAAGACTGCCAAATATAAAGCTAAAATAAGTGCTAGTCACAGAATACCTTGCATATTTGGGTAATCATGAATACAATAAAATATAACTGAGCATGGCTTGCTGGCATGCAAGTGCCCATAGATTTTGGCAACCACATATAATAATTAAATCATGAACCAAGTGGTTTTCTCCACTTACACTAAATAATTGACCATTCAATATATTACATAAATGTTGTACTTAGGCAACTAAAATATATAACTAAAATAGATAAATATTGCTTCATAAATGGCTCTGTGGCAGTTTAAATTTATATTTACAATGGAATCATAGATTTGTAAGGCATCAATGGTCCAAAGAATATGCATCTTGCTTTGCAAGAAAAATACATTCCGCAAATGAGTGAAAAACTTGATGATAAAATATAATATGGGATTTTATATAATAAAATAATTTTATAATGATTGATGAAGTAGGCAAATCCAAATACTTAGGTTAATAATAATACAAATTTATTGAGATAAGCATTAACTCATTCAGGTGGATAAAATAAAGATTATAATTCTAATTTACCAACTGTAATCCAATATTCTATCATATATTTTATATTTCAATTCCCCTCCTCATTTCTTTTTAAAATTGCAATTGATAGATATGATATACATTTAAATTATAAAGCATACAGCCATGAAAGGGTTAAAGATAAATTCTTTAAACAAAGTCATAATATTTTCAATATTGTTATTTTTTTAAATATATTTCTCATATTGTTTAAATGATAATGAATGCCATATAAGTTATACTAATGGAAATTATTATTAATAATAATAATAAAATGTTTATTGTTAAAATTATCATTATGCCTTTTTTTAACTATTTCTTTTTTTATATATAAAACTTATCTGAGTGTTGATTTAAAAGGGTGTTTTTATAAGCATCTATTAACAGAGTTTTGCCTGTATATGACTTCAGTTGATATTCCATTATTCGACAAATCAATTTCAATCATAAGATGATATCAAATTATTATTCCTGTTGATATTATAATCTAGATGAATTCAATTATATTAACTCTAAGGTAGCCAGCAGATATATTTCAAAATGTAAATTTTAATTTAGCTTTATTAAAATTCGGAAATTTATTTATATAATATTAAAATGTTTTGTTTAATTTACATTAAATCTTTAAAAAAAATTTTTATAAGCAATCAATTAATACAAAAACGATGGGCTGAAAGCCCAGAGCTTTTGTATTCTGCCATAACAATGGTCTTTCAATTCTCACATTTAAAATCTTGTTTAATTTACATTAAATCTTTAAAAAAAAATGTATTAGAGCAACCAATTAAAAAAAAACACTGAGCTTTGACAAGGTTGGAAGCAGTTGATTATAATATATTTTACTAAACAACTTAATCATGAGATAATTTAATATTTTTTTTGTAAAGAGAACACAGTAAGACATGTTTATTATAACTTAAAGTCAAAACTGTTCTACAATATGAAAATAGATCATGTAAGTAGATAAGATTTTCTAATAATAGTATCAGTTAGTGGATAATAAAAATATAATCAGGTTTGGATAAAAGTCTAGTCATAAATAGTTCATTAATACTATTTTAAAAACATAATATTTGTATTTTTTTACTTAAGTGATTTTCAAATGTTTTATTCTATAAAGAAGAATTTACTGATTATAATTGTTTAGTTATTAACAATTATAAAATAATCAAGAAGATTTAATATGAGTAGAATTCTTTATTGATATCACAGTGCTAACCTGAAAATGATTGTAACACATTCTAAATCATCTTTATTAAAAATTTGTTAAATCAAATAAACAAAAAGATGAAGACTTTAAAGCAATGAATTATTTTAAATGTCAAAATTTTAAATGTCAAAATAGACCTTTCATTTTAAAAATAAAGCGGAAGTTAAAACTTTTTTTAAAAAAAAATTGACTTATAATTATGCAATGTAAATAATAATTTTTAAAAATAAATCTGAATCTTACCTTATCATGAAAAATGTACCATCTTCATTTGTTACTTTAATATTCAAAAATTGAATTTTTGCTCCTCCTTCCCTATTAAGTTCATGTTCATCTGTATTCGCTATAGTTAGAGTTGCATTACCTTGATAAGCAACATTTAACCAGTATGGGGAAACTTTGATAATCCACCAGTCTGTCAAGATTATCTGACCAAAACCTTCTGATTGGATAATCAATGTATCATAATGCCTATAATCTGATTCAATAGATCGAGCGATAGTTCTCCAGTTAGCATTTGGTTGAATTTTTGAAAGCAATAGACTTACAGGATGATTATTCCAATTATGCATAGACCATGAAGTTATGATTGCTAAACAACCTAGTGGTAACAATATTGCAACTGAATTCAATAATAACCATGCTAGGGAATCATTGTCCAAGTCAAACATTTCGAATGAACTAGAAGTTTGTGTCAACACAAAGCAATATCCTAAAAAAAAAAAAAAAAGGATAATAAATAAATAATACCTAATATCTTAGAATCATTTTAGGATAAAATATCTGAAAGAATCATTTCATGTTTTTGGAAAACTATTACTCAAATAATAGATTTGATGATCATTAAAAAATAAATATTTATAAACTTTCAAAAACTAAATAAGTTAAATAACTGAATTGAAATTAAATAAATTCATTTTTGCTTTCTTTTATGATTTATATGTAGTTTAAAAAAACCCTGAACAATATTGGTACAATAATGGTAATATAAAAGAGACATAATTTGCATCAATAAGCTGGTATTCCATATGCCATAAAATTTTACAATATTGGACTAATATCTAGAGAAATAATTTACTTCTCAAAGAAAAAAAAAAGATTTTAATTCTTGGAGATGGGTAAATGAGTCCTTTTTGAAGAATGGTGACCCTTAATAATATTTTAATCATTAAATTTTTGAAAGATATAGAAGATATGTACAATCAACCTTATTTGTTCAAACTATTATTTGACTGCACAGAATATTTTATTTGAAATAGTATCTTTTTGAAAGATGACAATTCTGGAAGAAAATAATGTTTGAACAGGAATTAAACAGATCTACCAAAATATCCAAAAAGCATATAATTGTGAATCATTCATTCATAGTAATAACTGTACCAAAATATCATCAAATCATAATGAAACATGTCAGTTTCATTTCCATGTTTCTCCATATGTTACCAGGCAAATATTATTATGCTGTAACATCAATATTTCTTCCCATATGCCATAATATTCACATCAGAAACCAAGCACTTTTAATATGAAAGCTATGACCAAATTTTATGCTTATAAAATTCATGTTGAATTATTTTGTTAGAAATTAAAGTGTTTAAATAAATGCTAATCTCTATTCTACATATGCTATTTGCTCATCATTAATGAATGCATTCATTATTTTTTAATTCTTTTAAACTCAAACAAGTTTGAGATTATTTATTTCATAGACTTATAAAATAATCAGCAAAAACTTATCATAATTTTTATTCTTGCATTAGACTTTTAATTTCAAAATAAAATTAAGTATTTTAATATGCAATTCTTTGCCTATGCTAATGTCTAAAATGTAAAACTAATATGACAACTGATCTTTTTTGTTCAACTTTGATAAATAAACATACATTTACATTATAAAAAAAAAAGTTGTTGTTTTTTTTTTAATTTTTAATAGTTGCTTAGTACCTAGAAAAGAATTTAAAATGTTTCACAAATTGTTATAGACATTACTACTTAAAATAATTTACTCTTTTTAAAACACATAAAATATTCAAAACTAATAAATTACACTTTTAATTATAATGAAATTGTGTATAAAATAATATCATACCACCTACCATTAAATTTTCCAGAAATGCTATCTATACATTACAAAGTTCCAAATTACAGAGGTGAAAAATAGTTCACCATTTTTTTGCTTGATAAATGATAAGTGGTATAATTTTTCTTATTGTAACAATTATTTAATTGTAAAATAAGGATAAGTTGCCATAAAATATTAGATACTTGTTAAATAGTAATAAGTTCTTCTAACAATAATTTTAGATTTCTCTACATAAAAAAAATAATAATAATAAACTATCATTTCAGACAATAGCAGAGTTAGGATAACAAAAAATATTCTCTAAATCTGATTTTAAATATCACAACTTCTAGCAAACTTCATCAGTAATTCTTATATAATAAATAAATGACAATTTTACCCCCTTATCTCAATATCTAAATTTAATTATATTTTCCAGATAGTAATTTGGATTACTCTCCATAAAAAATATAGATAATCAAAAAAGTATAATTTCAGTGAATAGCAATGATCATGTCCATGATAATAAGTTCTAAATCTAATGATAATATCTACTTTTTTAATTGGTGCTATATTTTGTAGAAAATATATTAGTCTTTAGTAACTTGAAAGCTATAAGTTATAAAGCTAAGTTTTACTTCAGAGAAAAAACAGTAATGAAATGTAAATACATATCTAGTTTAAAAAATAATAAGATTGCTAATATCACATGATCACCATTCCTTGTCTCTGGCATCCATTGATTACTCTGGTTGGCACTGGATGGCACTACTGTGTGGAGAGTTTTGCCTTTGTTAAGATTGCTAATAATTAATGAAAATGTAAATAGATATGTAACTTTTTAAAAAAGCAATAAAAAATAAATTTTGTAACGTAAAGGAAACTTTATTTTGATAATTTAAGTCTAATTCAAGAAGAAAGATTGTTTTTGTCTTGCATTGGTGGTCGAGAAGTCAGCGCGACTGCCTTGCACTAGCAGGCAGTTGCCCGGGTTGCGGGTTCGTGTCCCAGCCGATGCTATGACACTTAAAAAAAAAAAAAGATTGGTTTGCAAATAAATTAGACTTAAACAGATAAAGATTGTAAATTAAAAGCATTCTATAAAAAATTGCTAAAAGATAATGCAAATGATTATTTTCAAGGCCGGATATAACTCATGGATTTAAAATACCAAGAAAACTATGTATTGTTAAAATCAATCCATTAAACTATTTTAGGAAAAAACAAATTGCATAAATATTGAAGCTAATTACTGTGGAATGTGAATTGACATAATTAGAAGCCGGATCCTTAAAGGCATTGTAAAGATGCCTTAGTAAAATGGATTTACAGTTACATTGAAATGATAGGAATTTTGTAAATCATGTCAAGCAAGGAGAAAACAGTATAAATAGTGCACACAAAAAAGAGCATGTGTCATCAGCTTTTCTTGACTTGTCATGTGTTGTTGTCATAAGGACTTTTGAGAAAAGCTGAGGGAAAAATGCCCTAGACTTTTTTGCAATGATGGAAGTGTCCCAGAACCTGTACCTCTGAAAGTGAAAGAAAGCTGACTAGGGAAAATGTTTACAGATCTTACTGGTCTTTTTATTATTTGTGTATGCGTGAGAAGGCCCAATTAGGATTGTGTTTTAAGTACTGTGAGTTTAAATTTTTAGTATTCACTTGGGTCCACCACTATTGTAGTGGCAGTAATTGTTTGTTTGGTGGTGATTATAGCATTGAAGATTTAGAACTTTAAATCAAGAACTAATTGTTAATGTGTATATAAAGTGGTAGTAATTTTTTTAACCATACAAGCCACCTGATGGCCTGTTTAAGTGCTAAATACATAAAAATGCCAATTTACGTGGCCAAACTTATGGTCTCTAGAACAATTCTGTTCATATTAGCCATTGGAAGGCCTAGATGTCATTGCACACCAATCTTACAGGCCACTGATGTGCTTGGCAAAACTCTGCAAATGTGCACACTTCACAGATCGCTACCATATCATGTGAGAGTGTATAGAAATCAACTGGCCATAATTCTTGAAATGTACATTACAAGTAATGATCCTACCTCCTACCTGATGTAGTATTACATATTAATAGATTTTAAAATGTGTTGCTGCACTTCCATGTACAAATTTCAATGTTTTTAACAAATTGTAGATGGGTAGACAAGCCCATTACAGAAAACTCACTCGAAAAATCAGCTTTGTGCGAGAACACATATGAGACAAAGCAAATAGCTGAGGTCACATTGCTACTGCATCTACTGGACAATCCCTTGGATCATCAAAACCATCAGGTCCCCCCTGCACATTTCAGCACTATGTGCTGCCATATTCCCCATCCCTGACCCAGAAATTGCAAAATTAAAAAAAAAGGACATCACGGTAAGGTTATTAAAGCAATAGCATGTTTTTAAAAAACAAAAAGAAAAAAGAACTTGTTTGTTTCCAATAATAAATAAGCATATAAATTAATTTATACTTTGTTTTCAATCCAAAAGAAGTACAGCAATTAATTTATACATGTATTATTTAATTTTAATTAATTTCAAAAGAATACATGAAATCAGACAATAAATACAAAATAGTCCGACAAGGTAAAAGCATGTTTTTAAATTTAAAAAAATAATAATAACTTGTTCGTTTTCAATAAAAACTAAGCAGATAAATTAATGCAGACTAATTTGTTTTTGATATAAATATAATACCAGACATCGGACAATAAAGAAATGGGACAATAATTAAAGTAGAATAATGTTTTTGGTAATACCATAAATCGGACAATAAAGCAAGGCTGGCCAGGTAACGTTATATTTATGCGATGTCATGTGATGTACTGTAGCTTCTCCTTAAACGGAGTCAAGAATCTCTCAACAATTATGCCCAGAGAAACCCGTTAGCCACTTTATTTTCCATTCCCCAGTCTAAGTTTCCCCATATTCTGCTCCATCCCATTTCCACAACATAATTGTCAACTCTATTATGTGTATTAAAAGAGTGTAAAGCACCATCACATGGCGTGTATGGTTTAAAAAATAAGAACTTATAAAGTAACTATGGATCATTATTTAGTAAAATCGTAATTGCTATATATATATATAATATGAAAATAAATGTATTTATTCTTATTTAATAATATTTGGGGTAATTAATAATTTTATGATAATTGTTGGAAGCTGCTACAGTCGGACAGTTGCATTCGAACCAGGTGTGAACGTAGAGATTTGTTATAATAGTGTTTATATATTAGTGTCTCATGTAAATAGGTTTGTTTTAGAGTAGTTTAGTATAAACTTCGATTTTGTTCTTGTGAAAATATATATATAATCTAATTAAAAATTTCATTGGGACAGTCAGCAGTATCCGAATTTGATGTAGGGGATGCTGGGGAATGGCCGTTTTATGCTACTCAGCTAGAAATTTTTTTCTTACTAAATGGTATTGTGGATAATAAGAAAAAATGGCTGCATTGTTATGTCTATTAGGAAGAGAGGTAATTGTGATAATAAATAAATATTACATGTTACCTATAAAGAATACCGTAGTGTATGAGGATATTGTAAAAAAGTTGACTGATCATTTTAGCCCCAGTCAGTTGAAGTACATAGCCTGGTTGTCTCTAAGAAACAAAAGACAAGCAAAGGGTCAATCTATAAAAAAATACTGTTAAGCATTAAGGCAATTAGCAAAAGATTTCTTATACAAGAACTATGTTGAGGAAATATTGCTCAATCAGTTACTATGAGGTCTGCTTGATGATAGTCTTGAGAAAAAATCTGGTGTGTGATACAGATTTGAACATTGAATCAGCTATCAAGAAAGGGGTAGCTTATAAGCTAATATTAGCACAAGTGGCCTGATAATGAGGATATAGAAGTGCGGAAAACAGATTGTAAAGAAACTAATACAGTACATGGATCAAAGAAATTGATTATTTGTTTCTGCTGTGGTAAAAGGGGGCACATAAAAAGTCACTGTAGGTTTCTGGAAGAAAAGTGCCATAACTGTAATGTAAAAAAGAACACTTTAAAAATGTGTGAAAGGTGAAAGCCGCGTCATCAGTGGCAGAATAATATAGAGTCAAATAAAATTGTAACAGATAATATGGCAAGGATAAATAATATGAGAGCAAGGCTGCATAATAAAGTTATGTTAAAATTAGAAATGTGTAATAGAAACATTGAAATGGAAATCGATAGAGAATCGGGCATTTCATTGTGCTGAGAGAAATTATTGAAAGTGATTAAGTGAAAATGCACTGCTGTTTCAATTAGATAGATAAATATCAGAGCTGTAGATATCAGTGGCAATGAATAGCATATGCTGAGCTATATTATAGTGCTTATAAAATGTAAAAATAGGATATTAAAATTGCCTTTATACATAGTAAAAGAAAAAATCAGTTTGTTAATAGGGTGAGACTGGTTTCACAAGTTAAACATAAATATAAATGTTAAAGCTGTGAAGAATGTGGTAAGTGGACCAATTGTAAAAGCAAAGCCTATGAATGGTATGGCCAAGCTATGGCCCCAACAAAAGAAGCTAATGATGGGAGAAACATAGTGAGCAAAGAAAATGTTAATATGAGTTTCAGAATCGAAGCACCAGTGGTCAAGTAAAACCTGGTTCAAAGGGGAAGCAGAGAAGAATCTGCCAAATCAAGCAGAAATAATTAGTGGTGACAATGATGGCATAAAAAGATACCACAAAAACCATGTTATAGGTGATGTAGACCTGCCACCGTTGAATATAGCAGGTGGAATGAAAAATCTGAAAAGAAAATGAGAAACCCTAAGACAGTTAGTCATGAAATAAAAATGATAATGTCATGGTGGGAAAATTAGTTGAAAAATAAAGCTTGAAAAAATGCTTCAGAACATAAAGTTGCAGTAGTAAAAAAAAAATCACCCAGGCCTATTCATGAAAAATGTAAGCCAGATAGACTTTGTGATTATGGGTAACAAGTTTAATAGAATTTTTCTCTGAAGTAGGGAGAGGTGCTATAATTTGTAGAAAATATATTAGGCTTTAGTAAGTTATAAAGCTGTTTTAGACTTCAGAAAAAAAAAAACAATAATGAAATGTAAATACATATCTAGTTTAAAAAGCAATACAAAGATCGCTAATAATTAATGGAAATGTAAATAGATATGTAAGTTTTTAAAAAAGTAATGAAAAATAATATAAAGAAAACTCTATTTTGATAATCTGAGTTTAAGTCTAATTCAATGAAGAAAGATTGGTTTGCAGATAAATTAGAATTCAACAGATAAAGATTATAAATTAAAAACATTCTATAAAAGATTGCCAAAGATAATGCAAATGATTATTTTCAAGGCTGGATATAACTCATGGATTTAAAATACCAAGAAAACTATGTACACCCAGGGCTCTTTTTATGCGGATTTTTTTAATGCAATGTTGAAGTTATGCAGTTCATGTTTCTTCTTAATATCCTTTCATGCAGTTTTCTTTTATGTCATAAAGAAGTTCATATTTCACTTAAAATCGAGATATCCCCATTTTATATACACATATTAAATTTTGCATACTTTAAATACCTGTTGGATAAAGGTTTGGCAATAAATTTAGATACCGTAGAAGATTTAGGAAAAAATAATGAAACAGAAGTGGAATCTGTTAGGTTCACAGCAAAAATGATTTGAGAAAGGGTTCAACTTTCTAATCAATTGGAAAATCATTTTAATTGTTAATGACATGAATTATGAACTAAATTCCAATGAGAGCTAAATACTTGTATGTCTGTGTATGTTTATATTTTCTTTTATATACATATATACATGGAGAAACTTTTAGACAGAAAAAAGTTACAAGTAAAAATATTTAAGAACTATTAATTTCTACTTAAAAAAAATATATCTTTAAAAGTTTTTAAATATTTTTACTTGTAACTTTTTTCTGACTAAAAGTTTCTCCATGTATATATCTGTATAAAAGAAAATGTAACTGTTAGTCATTATTAACACACTCGTAGAAGTGTTATATATATATATAGTTGCACTTGTCAAAGTGCATTCTCTAACAGCTAGACATAGCAGTCTGGATACCGCGAGCTTCATAAAAAATTAGTAAAATCATTGTCTCAAAGTTTAATTACTGATTATTGTTGACAGAAAACCATTAACACAGCATAAGACTGAAGTTGGCGCTAATTGTATTTCCTCTTGTGATGAATCTGATGTCTTACTAGTTCACAAATGAACGCATATTGTCAAATAGTGATAATGATTAAAATATATATGAAAAAATGTAAAATAAATTCCACATAAAAACATATTGTTTTGAATAAAATTAAATAGTTAATAAAAAAAGTTTGTCTTATATCAATTTTTTCAAATATTTGAAATTTTTTATTAGTCAGTTTATTTCCTTTTTTTTTTTTTTTATGCAATTTTAAAGTAATTTTACCTTGTTGCTTTGATTTTATGCAATTTTCAAAAATTATGGAACATATCCCACATTTTTCAAGGTAAGTTAATTTTATTTTTGTGCAATTTTTTTAAGGCAGGTTTTCTATGAAACCTATCTATTGCATAAAAAGAGACCCAGGTGTATTGTTAAAATCAAACCATTAAATTATTTTAAAAATAAATTGAATAAGTATTTGAAGCTAATTACTGTGGAATGTGAATGGACATAATTAGAAGTCAGATCCTTATAGGCATTGTAAGGATGTATTGGTAAAATGGATTTACAGTTATATTGGGATGATAGGAATTTTGTAAATAATATCAAGCAAGGAGAAAACAGTATAAATAGTGCATGCAAAAAAGTGTGTGTCATAAGCTTTTCTTGACTCATTGCATGCTCGTGTGCTGCTGTCATAAGGACTTTTGAGAAAAGCTGAGGGAAAAGTGCCCTAGACTTTTCTGCAATGATGAAAGTATCCCAGAGCCTATGCCTCTGAAGGTGAAAAAAAACCACTAGGAAAAATGTTTATAGATCTTACTGGTCTTTTTATTATTTGTGTATGCCTGAGAAGACCCAATTAGGATTGTGTTTTAAGTACCATGAGTATAAACTTTTAGTATTCACTTGGGTCCACTACTATTGTAATGGCAGTATTTGTTTGTTTGGTGGCAATTATAGCATTGAAGATTTAAAACTTTAAATCCAGGACAAATTGTAAATGTGCATATAAAGTAACTATAGACCGTTATTTGGTAAAATCTCAATTGATGTGTATATATATAATATGTAAATAAATGTATTTATTCTTATTTAATAACGTTTTGGATAATTAATAATTTTGTGATAATTGTTGGTAGTCAGCTTCACAACTGAATACACAACAATTGGCAAATAAAATGCAATTAATTTTTAGTATAAAACAATATTAATTTGAAGTGTATGTATGTTCATGCTTGTATGTATAGAGTGCATATGTGCTTGCATGTATGTGTTTAAATAATTGTGCATTTCTGTGTACCTACATACGTTTATTTATTGTTCTAAATATATTATTTTATGCAATTTATAATATGTATTGATAGTTTGATTTATTTATTAGTATATTTGACATGAAGTCTACTTTGTATTATATTTTCATATTACATATAATTTTTTTAATTGCGTATAATAAAGAATCTTACATTTAAAAATAAAACCTAATATGTATACCCACCTGTTATAAATCATTAAAACATAATAGAAAAAAATTAATAAAACAATTCCTATACAATATGTTAATGATTCAACAACTTATTTGTTGACAGCTATCATAAAAAATGCCTGATGTGTCAAAATTTGGGACTATTTCCTATACACATTTTGATAAATAAATTTTATTCGTTTAAAAATTTTATAAATGGTTCACAGCAAAATGAAAAAGTATAACCTCGATAAATATAAATATGGGTGCTTGACCTAAACAATAGTGTCCAGCAAAAAAAAAAAAAAAGTGTTCTACATTGACAATATATATATATAATGCAAAAAATAATATGTATTGATTACCTAGCAGTAATTTTCTTTTTTTTTTAAACAAAGATTATAATTAATATTTTATAATCTTTCTTATATAATTTACTTATCATTACCCTTAGAAGTAACTTTAAAAATGCACACATGCATATACCTATGAGATACATAAAAAATATATTTGCTTGTGTTTTACTATAAAATAAAAACCTCATAAAGTTACATTCGGTTAAGACTCTCAATAGAAAGCAACGAGTGTCTGAAGACTTGAACTGATTATGAATTATCTTAAAGTAATGTATTGCATTAGTTTAACATGATAAAGTCAATATTAATATTTTGGATTTATTTACATCATCTAGAAATAATTATTAAATATCTTTAGAAAAAATTCAAAATTTATTTCTAAAGATATTAAAAAAATATTTTTTATTGATTAAAATAGTCTTAATATATTTACATAATAAAATCACTATATATATATAGAATATTCATTATTTTTTTCCTGCATATCCTTCTATACAGTAAAGTTCAAATATCTAAAAAGCAGCCCTGAGATTCAGTCATTAGAAGTTAATATTATATATTATTGCTCTACTCTTAAAAATAATCTGCAAGCACTGTGGCATTACTAATATTTTAAACGCATAGGATAATCTAAATATTGTAAGATTTTTAAAAATATGTGAAGTAGATTTATAAATGCATGCGAAGTAATCTGATTAAAGGCAAATTAGTGCAATTAGGCAATGTACTACAATTGACCACTATTATTGATAGTCATAATTAGACAATCAATATATAGAATTAGACTTTTTTTTTAATATTTAGAAATATAAATTCGAATGAATCTTAAATATATAAATATAATCGTCACACTGTAATAAAAGATGATAATACATATATAGATCAGGGGTCCCCAACCTTTTTGCACTTAAGAGCACATTCTATAATACCGGGCAGGTGGCGGGCACCATTTATTTTTTCAATGTAAATTTATAGTTGGATATTGTTAATAATACACATAATGTACAAAAAATATTTATTTACACTGTAAAAATATAGTATGCCCTACAATTTGATTACGTATAATACAATAATTTATAAGAAATTTTAAAAATTAAATTTATTTGTATCAGTTAAATAATTTTTTATTGTGTTAGGATAGCAGCGGGCACACATAAAATGGTCTGCAGGCACCATGGTGCCCGTGGGCATAGGGTTGGGGACCCCTGATATATATAGATAGAAGGGTGGGTGGGTGGGTAGGTAGGTAGGTAGGTAGGTGGGTGGGTAGGTAGGTAGATAGGTGGGTAGGTAGGTGGGTAGGTGGGTGGGTGGGTGGGTAGATAGGTAGGTAAATAGGTAGGTAGGTAGGTAGGTGGATAGGTAGGTAGGTGGGTGGGTGGGTGGGTGGGTATGTAGATAGATAGATAGATAGATAGATAGATAGATAGATAGATAGATAGATAGATAGATAGATAGATAGATAGATAGATAGATAGATAGATAGATAGATAGATAGATAGATAGATAGATAGATAGATAGATAGATAGATAGATAGATAGATGTATACGTTTTAGAGCTGTCAACACAATAGGGAGTTGGAGAGATGGAGAACTAGTATGGAGACTAAAAAAGAGTTTAATATATATAGAAATACACAGAATATTGGGTACGAGTTAATTTATGATAATTGCAAAAAAACTAGTTTACTGTTTAAGATTCGAACAGGATCTTTAGCAATAAGAGAATAGACGCATAAATGGAAAAATGTGCGTGATTTAGTCTGCAAGTTGTGTAAGAAAGGCATAGAAAATATTAGGCATCTGTTAATTGAATGTAAATGTTTGCATATAGAAAGGGCACAAATAATAAAGGTGTGAAAAAACAAATATAAACAAAGTAATTATATAGAAAATGGGTTCTTGGTTTTTATGCTGGGTTTAAAAAAAAGATAAGGGGGATTTAAATATAAAGACCATAGAGTTGACAAAGATTATGTTGTGGAAATGGGATGAAGCAGGATAGAGAAAAATATAGGAAAAACTTAGGGCAAGGAATGGAAAGGGAAGGTAAAGGCTAATAAATTTCTCTGGACATGGTAACTGAGAAATTCCTGACTCCGAAAAAGGAGAAGTCCCGGTGCATTGTATCTCATCTCATCTCATCATCTTTTTAATACATTTATTTTCAAAAGTTTAAAAAAAAAAAATGAAAAAAATATTTCTATTCACAATGAGTGATATCAAACCAATTAAAAACATTTAAGCACAAATTAATAGATAAAAAGAATCATGTTATTTATACAGCAGAAATCAAGAAGACAATAATTCGTCTTCATAAATAAAATAAAAACATCTTTAAAAATTTTAACTAAAGTACTTTCAAAATTAAAACTTTATTTACACCTTAGAGTAGATGCAAGAGAAATCAATGACAGCATAAAATTATGTCAATAAGAAAGTTTCAATGAATACATATAAATGTGGTATGCAAACCATGTATATAGAAAAATCAAAAGTTGTATTAGATCAATAGCAAAACATTTTTCTTTAAGGCATTTTTTCATTCAGGGAAATAAAAAAAAGTCACACAGAGCAAGATCAGGAAAATATAGTAGTTGGATTGCTGTCAAATGATGTTTTTGGTTTAAAAAAAGTTCACATTCAAAGCTTTGTGCACTGGCATATTGTCATGGTGAAGCTACTCCTTCCAACTTTGCCATAAGTCAGTACATTTTCATTTCATTGCATGCCTAAATATTGGAACTTGACCTATGACTTCATTCACTCACTGCACGTTTTTGGAACATGGTTAATTTGAACTCTTCCACACAATTTCCAACTTTTGAGCCATCACAAAAATTGACAAATAAATAATATGGACAAAAAAAATTTACTACATGATACCATGACTTAACTTGATCACACCAGTCAGCAGAAAGTTGCAGAGGCATTCCATACGAGTCATCTAGTGGTAGAAGCATGGAGTACAATACACTCATCTTCCAGAAAATGATTCCAGGAAATTTTGAGTATCTCCTGTTTGAATACTATGCATATTCTATTCAATATTGTAGATATGTATGATAATTATATTAACAGTGATATATGTTTAATAATAAATATATTAAAATATCAATATTGTTATACACACACATATATATAGTAACCCCTCACCAATGATCACCAACTCTAACAATTACCCGGGGGCGCCAATTCTATCAAACATAGAATAAATTATCAAACTAACTTTATTTTAAAATTACTTATGAGGCTCTTAATTAAAATTTCACCTTAACCTAGCTCAGTTGAGGGATACAGAGATGTATGAGGTGTACAATGTACATTAGATGTGGGAGAAAATATAATTAATAGGAATAAACATCTATTAAATTCTATACTACACAAAAATTTAATTGGTAAAATTCTACCAGCTAAAATTAACTAATTATAATCTATATTTCGCCTCCTCCCATCATCCACATGCATTGAACAACCTCTACCATATAATACAATTAAACTAATAACTAAAATGTAATATTTTAGAAACTGTAATGTATAACTAACTGGATCTGAACTCAAACTAAACCTATCATTACTAAATTTTTAATTAAACACAAATCTAATCTAATTAACTGAATTTATTATCTAATCTGAATTAAAATTGAAGATCTCAGGGAATTAACTGATGGTATGGTTTAATCTAAAATCTCTATATCTCAATAACTATTATTTAATATTATGAAAACAATAATATAAACCAAGCAATACCCTAACTAAATAATGGCAGTTAGATAATGAAAGAAATCGGGCATATTTTGATTTCAATTCATCATCTAAACAATTACTAAATAATAAAACCTTTTAAGACAATCAGTAGATAATTGGCATGTCATACACTGCTTGGATCAAGGAAATCAATATCATCATATCTTGATGTTTATCATAATTAAATGAAAATACAATTATGTTACATTAAATAAAATAAATGTGTGAGCATATGTGGAAATATGAAACAATGAATGAATGTCACAGAAGACTTTTAAATTCAATTTTAAATAATAAATATTTATTAACAAAATAAATAAAAAAAATAGTTAATCAAACATTTAATCTTTTGTCATTGGTATGATTACAAATTTTGAATGTACTTAGCATCACTAGTTACAATTTTCATAAAATCAATAACACATGATGATTTCTTAAATTTCACATCTACTACATTATATCTATCAAAACATACTGATAGATTTGTGAACACCTTATATTTTTATTGAATAATGAACCCAAAATAAAATCCACATATTTACTAACACTATGACAAACAAAACATGGATTAAATATCTTCATTACACTATAAAGTAAAATTAAAAATTTGCATTTTACTTCAAATGCACAGTAACTATAACTAAAGTAAAGGGGTTTGAAACCTAAGAATAATATCAAAAATAGGTTTTGCAAAATAAAATTAATAGCTCCATTAATTAAATGTATTCTTACCAAATTATATCTTGCAAAAAATGAACTAAATAATTCCAGTACTTAAATATATTTGCCTTTGCAACATTGAAATAAAATAGTTTATTAAATAACTATGATTTTATTTTTCCAAAATAGAAATAAATAATGCTATTCATTAACTGTCTTTTATCTTTGCTTGCTTACTTAATCAAATGATGACTGAATGATAAAAATTAATGATATGAAACCTAAATGATCACTATAAAATGTTTTAAAATAATAATTAAAGTTGTACATTACTGATGGATTTTCTTATATCTTTCAAATTAACACTTTATGTATGAGTCTGTATTTTGTTGTGTGTCAAAGAATAAATAAATAATTAATTCTAATCAATCTAATCGGTTTGCTTATGAAGTTACAATATGATCATAATATGGACGAAGGCAATGGTCAATGAAGCTTTAGTTACTAACTTTATTACAGCTGTTTTGTAAGAAAATCTATTCTCCCTTTATTCTTCTTTTATCAATAAATTACATGGCACTTGGCTATAGTATAAGCTGGAAAAACATTCAATATACATGGGGATAAAAGATTTTACAATTCAAATCAGATAAATATCATCACAATAACTTCCAAGTCTACTTCTGAGACTAAATAAACTGGTGGGAATACATCTCTTCACCAAATAATCAGGGGAATAATATACTTGACTTCATATACTTTAATTTGTAATACCAAATATCAAAACTGCAGGATTTAATCTACTCCTATCAAAATACTTCAATACACAGAAAAGAAAGGATTACTCAATCCCACAAATATTATCAAAACTGGAGGATTCAATCTACTCCTATCAAAATACTTCAATACACAGAAAAGAAAGGATTATTCAATCCCATAAATACTATCAAAACTGGAGGATTCAATCTACTCCTATCAAAATACTTCAATACACAGAAAAGAAAGGATTACTTGATCCCATATACTATACTAGGCAATCTACCCATGTTTAAATATTCAAATAACAAAAGGGGAGAGCTTACTCCATCCCACAAATACTATAAAACATTGCATATAGCCACAAAAATACTTTTCCATTCAAACATAATAAAGAACAATAATTCTCATTTAAATACATCTATAATCCTTTCAAACAATTAACCATCCGATTCCTCCAAAACCGATTGATTATATATCATTTGTAATTGCAATTAATATATGATTATAGCTAAGTTTAATAATAGACACACACATGTATAAGCATAATGATATACAGACCATTTAAAATCACAGAAGCAAAGAATTACTATTAAAATATTAGTTACTAATTCATAAAAGTGATAAAGAATAAATATTTCATATCTGATAATATTTAGGACTTGGTAACATTCTAATAACGGTTGGAAAACAAAGTAATAATTACTGTGGGCAAAGCAAGACAAAATATTTTTTTACAGTGCATTCAAATTAGCACAGATCTAAAGTAAAATTGAACTTAGATAAATTATAAAGCTGTATATTATAGATGAAATAATTATTGAAAATAATGGTTTTCTAATCTATAAAAAATATATATATATGGTAAGATTTAATACAATGAAACTCTTTTAAAATAATTGTTTACCCCTTTCAAACTATAAATGGATTCTTCCATTTGTTTGCCACAAACATATGTTATAATTTAACACACGACAAAAAAAAACCTATACTAAAATAATAACAATAATAAAAAAAATACCTTATATGATATTTCCTTTATCATACATTTAACGAGACGTTCTAATAGAACAAAAATATAATAATACATATAATAAACATTTCTTAAATTAGCACTATCTATCTAAAATACTATTAAATAACAATAAAGTTCTTTTTCTTCTTTCTTCTTAATTGAAACGAAAAGTTTATTAATAGTTTTTACACGACTTTCCTTGTCGTGTCTCCAAATGAATAATAAGGATAATAATTATAATGCACAAGGATAAATATTGACACAAAATGGCACATTCCTGCAGAAAAAACGAAACAATGTTACTTTTAATTTAGAATAACAGATTCAATGTTCTAGCTGTTAGCTATGAATTACTGTTGATGCAATGTATTAGGAAACTTATTAATTAGACAATGCACATTTTACGACGTATAAAGTAATATTTCATATTTCATTCCTAAAATTTAAAATGCATTTAATAAAGTGAAGACATATAAATTTATCCATTATTTCTCTTATTAGTTTTTTAGGAAACATGTAAATATCAATAGTCCACTCATTTGCACATTTAATCTTGTATTTCCTTCAATAGGTAAAAGTAGAAATAATTATGCCACTGTTCCAATAAATATGATGATAAAATTACACAACTATTATGTATATTTTTAAATTTTCTTTTACAATTAGCATGAAACTTATTAAATAGAGTTCTGGAAATGTTCAATAAAAGTTCACACCTTTTTCACATATAAACGACGCACGTTGCAATTATTCCCTTCATAATATGATTAAAACTTAAGAAAGTAAATTTTAGAAAATAAACAAACATTCTTCTCCTCTTTCCCGATAAGTTTAAATTTAAATAAAATAAATTTATAATCCTATCACACATTCCCATTTTCTTAAATAGTAATAATTTAACTTGAATAATATAACATAACACTTATATGTATTTCAGACAATGGTTGGAGAATTTAAATAGTCAGCCAGAATAAGACCAATGTATCTATTAGTGTAGTTTAAGTACACATATTTTTGCAACAATAAAATGTTATTTTCAGCTTGAACTTTGGAAGAAAAAAATTATACTATTAAACTTTGTTTAAAATTGAAACGGTATTGGAAGATCTTTTAGTAGTTTGAAGTTGTAGCTGGCCTAGTAGACAGAAGGTCAAAAGGTAGGAGTGGAGTGTGTAGTGTAGAGTGTGGCAATCCTTTTTATAAAATTTTAAAAGATTACCTCATAATTTTTTTCATCCAATAGTTCAAGATCTGAAAGTTCAAAGATCAACAGACAGAAAACACGACTTAATTTATGCAAGAAACTTTTGTCTTAAAAAAAAAAATAAGTGGGGTAAAAAAAAAAATCATTCTGTCTTTTAAATAAATAAATAAAATAAAAAATTAAATTGAATTAAGAATAAAATATTCTATACTTTTAAAACAACAGAATAGAAATAATATCAATTGTTTTAATAAATAAAATATTTTATATTATAATTATTGTTTAGTAATTCATTAATTCAGTGCTCAATTAATTCACTTAAAATGTAATTAAGCTGGTTTTAAATACTATTATTTATGAAATTAACTATTTGAGTATGAAATGTGATATTTAATGATTTAATGGAACATATGAATGAAAAATGAAATTGAATAATGATATTGACATACATGAATATTTACTAACAATGCACTCTAGACACTAAACTGATATGACTAAATGGCTATTTTAATGAAGATGAGTGAAACATACTTCCCTGTTTATTCTATAAATTAAAATGTGTAAAGCAAATGAACTAGAGAATCACTCAAAACAACTCTAACTATTTATTTGTGAACAAACAAAACAAATTAGCACCAACTCAAACTGAACTATGTTTACAACAAACCACCCCCCTCCTACCCTATCATTAATTATACCCTACAATAAGCCACTAAACATCTAATAAATTTTAAATTGCACCTATAAATACTTCTAACCATATTTTAAATCATAAATAAAAAAATTTTTAAATTTCGCGTTATTTCATTTTTTTAAGTAATATAATATCAGATGTTACTGATATAATACCATACAATCATAAATATTATTTCTGGTGCCAAACTAGAAGATCACAATATATATATATATATTTGATGTTAATATATAAATACAAGAAAGATTTAATTAATAAGCAAGCAGAAAATGTTAAGATCATGGAATTATGTGAAAGTTGACATCATGGAATTATGGGAAAGCTGACATTTTAAAGTATTAGTTGACAAAAACTACAAAGATAGTTGAAAGCGCTTCTAAGTGACGGTTATAGATATATTTTTATAAACTTTTAAATACTGTATTTTCTAATATTTATTTATAAATTTACATATATATATATGGAGATAAAGTAAAGTATATGACTATTTCCACGAACTAACTAGAAATATATTTAACAGTGATATGGGTTTATAGCAACATTACTGTTAAATATATTTCTAGTTAGTTCATGGAGATAACTTCACACTTTGTTTATCATCATCAACCATTATCAATCCACTGCAGGATGAAGGTTTCTCCAAGTTCAAACCATCTTCTCTGATCTTTAGCTTCTCTTCTCCACTCACCACTGCATACTTTATTTCATCCATCCATCTCACATGTGGACTTTTTCTGGGTCTTTTACAATCTCTTGGAATCCAGTTTTAGATTTCAATTATCTATCTATTATGATCTCTTCTAGCAATATGTCCAGCCCAATTCCACTTCAGACTTTTAACTTTTTCAATAAGGTCAGTAACACCTGTTTGTTCTCTTACCAATATATTATGTAACTCCATATCTTCAAAACTTTTTACAGCAGTGCTGCAAGAAGTATTTTGTGGATTAAAATGGAGATCTAAAGGAGTGAAAGTAAATGGAGATTATTTAAGTCATTTAGATTTTGCAGTTAATGTAGTTGTTTTTTCAAATAATGCTTTAGAGCTGCAGGAAATGTTGCAGGAGTTATCAGATGAAAGTAGGACTAAAGATAAATGTTAAAAAGACTAAAGTAATATTCAATGGATTTTGTCAAAATAAGAAAATAAAGATTGATCATGATGAGTTAGAAAAAGTTAACAACTACAAATATCTTGGTCAGATTATTAATACAGATTAAAACATAATGGACGAAATTAATCATAGAATTAAACTTGGTTGGAGTGGTTTTGCTAGAAATATCTTGATACTAAAAGGAAATATGCCTATGTGTTAGAAAAGGAAGGTTTTTAATAAATGTGTTTTATCAGTTCTTACTTATGGATCAGAGACTTGAACACTTAATAGAAGAGCAATACAGAGACTTCAGACCACTCAAAGAAGTATAGTGAGATCCATGTTAAGAGTAACAAGAAGACATCGAAAATAATAAATCCACAAAAAATATATTTGTAACTTATAAGTTTCATGAATCTTGTAATGCACTAATTTATTTTAAATTTATTTATAACTATAGATTTAATAAGTATTACTATTTAATATTTATTGTGTATTGAGATTTATCATAAATGGCAGAATTGAAAAAAAAAAGAGATAAGCTTCTGAAAAGTATTATATAAGCTAAGATTGTATGATATTTTTAATACCATAATCATAGGATAATGAGTCAATAAAACTAGGGATATATATAGTTATGAACTAGTTTCAAATCTATATAATTAACCAAGCAAATAGATTTAGATTAAAAACCATAAAATGTTTCTGATTTTCAGGCTAACAACAAAATAATAAAAAAAAAAAAGGCTGGTCAATGAAACATGCATTAGGTACAACAAATCCAAGGTCCAACTCCTCACTAATAAAGGTAAAAAGCTAAAAACTATTCTGGGAATATAGGGAGAATAAGTATTAAATAAGCACTAACATCTAGTATCTATTGATTACTCAGGCTTAAAATAAATATAGATTTGAAATTGAAAAGTATGGTATAAGTTGAGATTATATGATATTTTGTGATTCTATATCATTAAATATTATTCAGTGCAAAAATTAAAACTTTCCCTTATTATATTAGTACTTCCTAGCATTAATGAATTAATTATTATAGATAGTATACACACCATTTTTTATACATACATACATATGATGTGCAGATGTTTCAATGTATGAAGAATAAAGACAACTAGTTACAATGATTGTTGAGAAGAGACAACTAAAATTTGATAAAAAGTTGCCTAGACACATTTCTTATTTTATATATATATATAGATCTAGTTTCTTTATTCCTTAACTTGCATTTTTGTTTATCATATATATATATGTTTGAAAAGAAATGTATGTAATTTTAAAATATTTTGATTTAAATACATCACAGAAGTTTTTGGTAATGCTTTAACTGTTAAGATGCTAAAATATATTGTGCCAGACCATTATCAAATGGCCTTGCACAAAATTTGCTGTAAAGAATATTACAGCAGATACATATATAGATTTATACATATTAGGCACAAAAAATATATAAATGTGCTATATTAATAATGGAAGTTGGGTCTGAGCATTAGAATACCCACACACACAAATTTAAAATATTGTACACAAATACACATATAAAAAACTGATGTATTTTTTGTATTGTATTCTTATTGTTTTGTATATTTTCAATATATATCATTTTATGTATTTTGCTGTTCTCTGAAAAATTCAAATAGAGAAAAGCAAACTTTATTAAATAAATATATCACATTGTTGGAACATATTCGTAAAATAAATAATTAAAATAATTGTTCCAACATACTTGCATATATTTTTCTTTTTTTTTTAATTACTTTTCTAAAGATTGTAATTTTATTCTATAAGCAAAGAATGTTAATTGCTTTCACAAAAATCTGATCAAAAGCAAAATGTTTGATAATGCTACAATTAAACTGTTATCTTTTTAAAAATTATTTTGAATTGATTTTGTAAGCAAGTGGTCTGGGTTATTCAAGATGGAAGTCATTATATTAAACCCTAAAATGTTGAATTTAATCAGAAAAATAGAAAGAAATGTTATAATCTAAGTGATAAGGTAAATTAAAAGGATTGGCTGATTCATACTTCTCAGAGGGCTATCTGAATTGGTTCTTACGAGTGGTTTTGATAAGTTTTAGTCAGTGCTGTGGAATTCATTCTTTCTTTGGCATTCAAGGAGTTCACTACTTTGTTTCCAGAATTCTTCAATCAACCAACTACTTAGAGATTAATTTATGGACAAGACTACTGCTGACATTTTTTAAGAAATCCATTATACAGTTCTTTTAAGAACTAATGATTTCTTAAGGATTTAATGAACCAGTCAAGATAGCAAATGAACATTTAATAAAAAATTATCATATACAAACAGAGGAAAATATGAAGCAATCTACCAGAGTCCAGTAAAATGACTGGGATAGACAACCAGCCAGTGCACCGCCCTTTCTCTGTCCCAAGCTGCCAAGATGTGATCACGCCAGTTCCAGCTGCCCACAATGATGACAAACACTACCTTGCCTATGCCTGAATGAGATGTAATCCTCATCCAGTTGACTTGAAGCCACTCAGAGCCAAGCCCAGTCAGGAGAAAATGAAGACACCTACATAAGTTTCTTTTATTTTACAAATATTTTATTAATATTGAAATAATTAACTCTGATATTTCCAATTAAATATATTATTATTTTTTATTATTATTAATCATTTAAAAAAAGAGAGAGTTGTCTCTCCCATATGTATATTGAATTTACGGTTATTACGGGCATAAATAATAAAGCTTTTACTTAAATCTTTTGAGTCAATTTTTCTATTTCAAATTCTAGTACTTTCAACAAAGGTTGCAATTAGATTCTTTTTGTTGCTATTCGTTTTCCCTCTTGTCATTACTCTTGAAATTTGTCATACATAAATAAACATGTGTATATATGCGCACATACGCTTTAAATATTTGGTAAATATAATATCTCATGTCGAGTATTAAAAATATATTTATCTGTATATTCTTTTAAGTTATTTTTTTTTGTCACTGCTGCACCTCATGATACGTGCAAGAAGGGATTTATTTATTATAGATTCCCTGTAAGCAAGTCCTATAATAACTTTATATTTAGAATAGTAGTAAATGTAGAATTGTGCTGCACATATATACATGTATAAGAATTTATTGTAAAAGGCAAATAGATACAGTACCTCATGTTGAGTACTATATGGTATCTGAACTACACAACCTTATTGATATGTTGAAAAATATGAAATTAGTGAAATATTTCATAGTGCAGAGATACGTATGCCTAGTTTTTATTTATTATTATATTTACTATCAATAAAAAAGGTTTTAAAGTCCTGAGTAAAAGTGTAGGCCTGTATAACCGAAAATCTCATCTTAAAACATATATACATCAAATCACACAAAGAATAACTTATTTCTACAGGGTAAAAAAAGCTGACCACTTCCATTCTTTATGAAATATTGTATTATAAATAGCTTTAGGGGTTTATCTATTTTCGTATTCATTTAAATTGTATTTGTATATTTATCTATTTAAAAGCATCAAATATATATACGGGTTATGATAATAATTCATTTATTTAATTTTATATCATTTTAAGTATGAAACGGTGGTGAGTATTTGGGATTAAATAAATATTTAATCATAATATTAAACTTGTTTTCGTTTTTGTATTATTGTTTATTTGATAAAATGTATTCTTTCCTTATCAACCACATACCTGTAATAATCATTTAACTTACCCATTGAAGACCCTAGATGTAGAGTGACTGAGTTAGCCACATGGGATATCGCTCTACTGGGGTGTTAAATCTTATTCTCATGCTCCGCTAAACTTATGGTATTGCACACCCTTCTAGGAGAGGGGGGAATTCATTTTTTATTCTTTTCTAAAAGTGGCATGCAAAAGCTATCTGTAAATAGACTTTTCAAAGGTGTGTTCTTGCCATAGGTTTCAAAACATTCGGGCATTCGAGTAAGATATCAACTAAAGGGCGCTTTTAACTGGCAGAGTCCTATCAATTCACTCTTTCTATCAGTTTAGCTGGAAGTACCAATATATATGAGTACAGACAATCGGCTAAATTGATATCCATTTCTTTCCCTGTTAAATCTTGTTCACTTTATGCTCAGTCCAAGATTAGGATTAGAAATCCGCAAGGGAGTATGGTCCGGTACAGTAAAACTGGCACCAACGTGGTTTAAATGTAAAAATGGTTCAGTTAAGGAAAGAACAAATTAAATTATATAAATGTGAAAATTATGGTAAAATAAATTGTGTGCCGTATGTCTATATAAAATTAATATAGGTGTAATTAAAACTAAATTAATATAGGAGAAGATATATAAAATTCTATCATTACTTTTTTTTAATGTATAGTGTAGTCAATAGAATGTATAAATGAACATGCTTGCTTTGTTCTATATATATATTTTTAAAGTTATTCTTAAATAATTTAAAATATTTTACTCAGTAATTTGCAGTTCCAAAATGAAAGTGTTATTCTTTGTAGTGATGAATATTTAATATATATTTATGATTCAAATTGTTAGCAATAAATCAAATGCAAACACTGTATTCTATAAAGTATACTGTATAAGTGGAATAGACTTAGAATTTATTTTGGATAATTATACACATGCTTTATTGAAGTTTGATATTTTTTGTGATATAGAGTACAGATTCTTTTATCTTAGTAATTGCTTAACAATTTTCACTTTAAACCGAGTCACTAACATTTTATTAGATAAATAAAGTTGCCATTTAATCTGAGTAAAAACTGACATCAATATGTGAAATTAAAATAGAAATAAAGTATAGAAAAGTTGTTAAATGAATGAGTTGGGGAAAAATAGTGTCACATTCTGCACATATGCGTATATAAATGGTCGGAGTGATTACAAACAAAAGTAATAATTTATTATAGTGTAATATTTTAAAATAACTTATACTCGAATTTGTTGTTTGTTTATTAGAAAAAAAAAGAAAAAGTAAAGTGAAATACTGTCAAATACTGGCTTAATGAGTAAAAGTTTCATAATGATTCAAAATAACTTATACTTGAAGTTTTTTTTTTGTTTTTTTTTTTAAAAAAGTAAGTAAAATGGGGTAGAGTTGAATACTAGAGTAATGAAATAAGTTTCATATGTTAAACATGATTTTCTTTTTTGGTCGATAAATAGAATTATATAGACTTAGGTAAAAAAGGCAGAATAATTGGAACAGGGCATAGAAAAGACAAATAATCGGTGATTGAAAAAAGCAGAGTTAGGTATGCGGTAGATAACAATTAATTTAAGAGTTTCTGAAGTTAGATGTTTGTTGGTTACTTATGAACTTTTGTCTCTCAAGCATTGTGTGTATAGGTTGAGTCGTATCAGCATTTTTTGAACTCGGTGTTTGAAGATGGGGAATGTGCAGGGGTTGGCTGAAGATGTCTGTGTGATCTGGAGTCTCTGGCTTTGGGTGAAGGAACACTTTTTGCCACGCAAAAATGCGAGCAATTCTTTTAGCAGAGAAAATATTCTCTGGGACTCATTTGGGATAATGCAAACGTACTCATAAGTCTCATATAGAAAGAGCAGAGGAGCATTAACTTCAACTCTTATTATAATATAAATTCAAAGCCCTTCATTTGTGGTTGCAAAATATCCTGTCAGCCTCCAAAAAGTGAGAATGGACGCACCCATCAAGTTTGGTACATTATCCTGTTAGTATTTTTCATGGTTCATTCGACTTTGCTTGGCTGCCACATAGTTTTAGAAAGGATAGATATCTCAATGTCAGCAGTCTGTTTGTTTCCTTTTATCCCTGACTCTGGAGATTGGGGTGCTGGTTCAGTTTTAGCTGAGTATAGCGATGCTATGGGGGATGAGGTGTCATATTGCCACTGTTCAACATCGTGCTTTTTAGACTTTCAAAAGAAGGATATAAAATTTAGTAAAAATATAGTTAATATCTGTATAAATAAAATTTTAAGACTTTAAATGGTCATACCCATTTAAAAGTCTCATTGGAGAGGGGGGTATTGTGCCAGGCATTATCAAATGGCCTTGCACAAAATCGGCTGTAAAGAATATTACAACAGATACATATATAGATTTGTACATATTAGGCACAACAAATATATAAATGTGCTATATTAATAATGGAAATTGGGTCTGAGCATTAGAATATCCACACACAAATTTAAAATATTGTACACAAATACACATATAAAAAACTGGTGTACTTTTTGTATTTAATTTTTATTGTTTTGTATATTTTCAATATATATATCATTTTATGTATTTTGCTGTTCTCTGAAAAATTCAAATAGAGAAAAGCAAACTTTATTAAACAAATAGATCACGTTGGAACATATTCGTAAAATAAATAATTAAAATAATTGTTCTAACATACTTGTATATATTTTTCTTTTTTTTTAAATTACTTTTCTAAAGATTGTAATTTTATTCTATAAGCAAAGAATGTTAATTGCTTTCACAAAAATCTGATCAAAAGCAAAATGTTTGATAATGCTATAATTAAACTATTATCTTTTTAAAAATTCTTTTGAATTGATTTTGTAAGCAAGTGGTCTGGGTTATTCAAGATGGAAGTCATTTATATTAAACCCTAAAATGTAGAATTTAATCAGAAAAATAGAAAGAAATGTTATAATCTAAGTGATAAGGTAAATTAAAAGGATTGGCTGATTCATACTTCTCAGGGGACTATCTGAATTGGTTCTTATGAGTGGTTTTGATAAGTTTTAGTCAGTGCTGTGGAATTCATCCTTTCTTTGGCATTCAAGGAGTTCACTACTTTGGTTCCAGAATTCTCCAATCAACCAGCTACTTAGAGATTAATTTATGGACAAGACTACTGCTGACATTTTTTAAGAAATCCATTATACAGTTCTTTTAAGAACCAATGATTTCTTAGGGATTTATTTATTATAGGTTCCCTGTAAGCAAGTCCTCTAATAACTTTATATTTAGAATAGTAGTAAGTGTATAATTGTGCTGCACGTATATACATATATAAGAATTTATTGTAAAAGGCAAATAGATACAGTACCTCATGTTGAGTACTATATGGTATCTGAAGATATATATATATTTATGTATATGCTTCATACTAATTTATATCTAAAATAATAAATAATAATATGTGTTATTATAAAGATATTTAAGTGTAATTATAGGTTTGTGTTAATTTTATATAGAGCCGGTAGACGTCACTATGTATGCAATATAGGTTATTTTTCTAATTAAGATATATTGAAATAGCTATTGTCATATATCATTTTGCTGTTAGATAAAGATATTTTATCATATCTAGGATTTATTTTTAATTTATATCTAAATGTTTTTTAAACACTGTTAAAGGAAATTTTAAATTTGGATTTTATTAAATTTTACTAAAGGCATGAGTATAATAAATAGTAATGTTCAAAAGTATAACAGATTAAAAAAATTCTGATAAACAATTACTTTTAAAAATTCAGCTAATTAAACTTCCTGAACATTATATTTTTGTAAAATTTGTAATTATAAGACATAAGTACATTTATAACTGTTAATGAAACTTTATCTAATTAATGAAAAAATAAAGTAATCGCTTTGTATTATATATTTACAAAAATGTTTCCAATATTTGGCCTTGTGGTAAAAAGGTGTTAATTAATACACCTGGGTCTCTTTTTACGCGGACTTATTTAACACGATTTTGAAATTATGTGATTCGTGTTTTACCGGAAGTCGACCTCCGATAATGCGCTATTACTTTAAATAATAAATTTCGCGCACTTACGTTATATTGAAAGTAATAGCACATTATTGGAATTCTACTTTCATCTTAGTAATTTCAATATTTTCAGTGCTTTATAATAGTAAGATTTTATGCAATAATGAAATTAAAATCATGATTTCCACATTTTATGTATACACACATTAAATTTTACAAGATTATAATGTAAATTTGTTCAAACATTGTGCGTGTTAATTTTGCATTTTAAATCACATTCTGTTTTTGCTTTTTAAAAAAGAATGTAATCAATTATTAATCATTTAGTGTCCACAAGTTTATTGTTAAAAGGTCAGGAATAGCAGTGGGCACAATTAAAAATTAAAATCTGATTTTTAATTGTAATTAACAATTTAAAAATTACTTACGGGCAACTTGAAATTAATGTGATGTAAAACAAAATTTGATTTTTAAACGAAATTGAAAATTAAAGACAAAAATAAGAATTTAATTTTTAGTTGTTAGTTTTAATTAAATTTTTCCCAGCAGTGGTGAATAAATGTCTTTTTATTATCATAAGTCTAAGTTCATAAACAATTAATAAAATCATCGTCGTCATCAATAGAAAACCATTAACACAATATGAGAGTGAACTTGGCGCTAGTTGTATTTCCTCTTGTGAGAATAATTGCTGAGATATTCTTGACTTCATTTAAAGAGAATCCAAATACATCACATCACATGAGAATCTGATTTTTTACTAGTTTGCAAACGAACGTGTTTTGGGGCAAATAGCAATAATAATTAAAACGTGTATACAAAAATGTAAATTACTGTACTGTAAATTATGCATAAAAATATATTATTTTGAATAAAATTAAATATTATAGTTAAAAAAAGTTTGTCTTGTATCAATTTTTTTCAAATTTGAAATTTTTTATTAGTCATATTTTATTTCCTTATTTTTTTTTTGCGTGAATTTTAAAGTAATTTTACATTGGTGCTTTGCTTTTACGCAAATTTTGAAAAATCACAGACCTCATCCCCCCCTTTTTCAATGTATGTTATGTCTATTTTTGCACGATTTTGTTTGCGCGTGTTTTCTGAGGAACCTATCTATCACGTAAAACGAGACCCAGGTATACTTGATTTTTTTTTCTCTTTCATATGTCATAGCATCAACCGGGACGTGAACTCACACCCGTCTGCAACCAACTATTTGCTTGCAAGGCAGGTGCGATGACCTCTCGGCTAATTACTGAAGGAAAAATGCAAGTAAACAAAAGATATTTGGAATTTGGAAAAATTTCATAATTAATAAACAAGTACAGGATTAAATTGTAATTAAGCAGATCAAAATTATCAGCAAGAATATTTTTTAAATTATAATTAATCCCAATGCCTTTTGTTTAAAAATAGTATAAATACCTAGGTAAATATAAAAACAGAGTATGTGCCTTTTGTTGAGAAAAATTCTGCAACCAGGTCTTTTGTTGAGAAAAGTTTTTCCACCAGATTTTTCTTTGATGAAAAATGTGTCAACGTGATTTTTGTTGAGAAAAATTCTTTAAGCTTGACAACAAGATATCCATCCACAAAGTTTTAAGAAGTTCATTAATTTTTTGGCTGTTGAAAGCCATGTATTATGCCATCCTGTGAGTAGAAGTTTGTGCCCACTTCCCTTTTGCCATCACAAGGCAGCATGGCTTAGAATCCCAATGAAGTTGGTGAATTGCTGCCCCTCTGAAATCTGCTGACCAGTGTGCTGATGCTCCTATAATCCTAAGTAAATTCAGCCTGCTGTGCCATACCTTTATTCAAGGAAGAAGCTACCTAGTCAATTATGCCAACCTCGCCATATGCTATTCTGAAAAACCAGCTAGTCTCCATAATAACCGATTCATTATTATCTGAGGAAAGGGCTATCCAGGACCATGTAAATTATATTATGAATACTCTGTGACATCATACCTACATGCTGCTCTTCATATCATGCCATGTTTTTTTTTAAATATTTAGCAAAATTAATCACAGAAACATTGAACTCTAGTCATGAGATCTTTTGCATTCTTATATACCAGTAAGACAATTCATATGTTTTTGATGTTTCTCCTTTACTTATATATTTTTGATTATTTGTCTTTAATGTTATGTTTTACTTTAATATTATATCTATATATTCGTTTTACTAACCTATATTTGTTAAGAATGATAGAATGTATTGCTATATGCGATCATGCTTAAGATATATATATGTATGTGCTATATCAGGTAAGAGAGCGCTATTATTATTATTAGAGAGTATTTTGTAAATATAATTTTATCTCTTAAATTCTGAGAATCATCTTTCTTCGCTCTCTTCCCTTAAAAGAAAGCTAATTAATTAAAAGTGAGGAGACATTTTAATCTCACCATTTCTCACCAGGCTCGAAGATATTGTTTTTCTAAAATAGATCAAGTCATGTGTTTCTATTGAAACATTACTTTTGCCATTATCGAGATTATAAAATCAGCTTTTTTTATGTATAAACAAATATAAAACCAGTTAAATTCATTTTAAAAACAATGTTAAAAATAGGGTTAATTTATATTCTAAGGGATAAATGTATATGTCATTTACGTTAACCTTATTAATGTTTGATTATAATTATATATATAAATTGCAGACCTCTTGAGCTACCCTATAATATATTTCTTAGTATGTGTGAGTACGATCTCTAGGATGGATCTTCAATTAAGCAGGGATTATTAATCTTTCTTGTTTCTTTAAGTATTTATCATAGATGAATCGATTCCGCCTTAATTTAGCCATGGGAAGTAATATATGACTGCTTGTTCAAACTTATCATGCTTGTTTTTGTTCTTTTAATTTCCAGACTTTCATAATGAAGTATTACTTATTCCTCATTCCCTTATTTAAAGTGCGTTTCTGGGTTATTTATATATTTGTTCTGAACGCAGATGATCATTCCTCCTTTGTGGAAATGGATTGGCCATGTGTTCTTGATATGGCCATGCCGATCATCTTTGATCTTATCCTTAATATTGTTATCAGTGCAGATGAATTTTCTGCCTGATAGTAATCAGTGTCTTAATGGTTGTAGGGACAGATGTTCATTATTGCTTCTTATGACCCTCTGATCTGATGAAATTTCTGAATATGGCCTCACCAAGTCAGTCATATCCCATCTCTGTTTCATCATCAGATATACTCTTCTCTTTTTGATAACTTAGCACCATGCTCCATATCTTTTAATGTATTTTAAAGCCTGATCTTGCAAGCATGCAGTCAATCATAAGTCCAAGGCAGTCATCTATTAATGATTGTAATTTTTTAGTACAGTTAAATAAATATATTATAACCTACTTGATTATTCATTAATTAATCATTATATCAACATAGAATGTATATCTTGCAGATTATTAAGACATGTAAACATATAGTCCCTCTATTGAATATAATTAGCAATAATTTTTTTTCAACTTGTAATGAACACAATAGAATCATAGGTTTAAGTCTAGTCATATGAACTTTTATTTTATTTTTGTTCTTTTTTTATTATTGTTACTAATGTCTTGTTTATCATAATTAGTATTATTTTAGTTTCAAGAACCTCTTGTATCTCCCTGACCTCAAAAAGATATAAGGACATATATGCAAACATCAGGTGTGATAGTCATGTAAAAATTGTCCTGGGGCATAGATGATGAGGAACAACTTTGTATTGTTTGTGGTAATATTTATATCGATGTTACACACAGACATGTGAATTAGTGATCATTGCTTGGTTCCTAAGATTAGTTTTGTCACTATACAAGTCTTATTGTTACAATATATATATATAAGCACACCAATGTAATAACAGGTTATCAAAACGTTTTTATTTATTTATTATAATATAATAATTTGTTATTCAATATATTTAAGCACTGTTATTTTGTTTAAGTATAACAATATAATAAATCATTAAATTATTTATAATTTACAATAAGAACATTTTTATTTTTAGCTACATACTACATATATATAAGGTCATTGGAAAAAATAAAATGAGTGTTCTGATTACAATTTGCATATATATAAAAACAATCCCTTTAAACCCTTGAAAAAAATCAAATGGTAATACTATTATTCTTAATGTTAAAAAGAGATTTTCCATTATATAGTTATCTTCCATTATCTAGTATTTGATATGTGGTGGAAAATAATTTTTATATTGTTTTAGAAAGACTATTAATTTATATTAATAGCAGTGATGACCCATTAAATTTTTAAACAGGTGTGCTTTATTATAATATCACCACCAAAAAGTAAACAAGAAAAACAAAACAGAGCTGCTATGCTCTGAGGCTATTTGAATACCAGACAGGCAGCATCGATGGGTTTTAAATAAATCTAAGTACAAGTTTATTGTAACAAAATAATTTTTTTTAATATCAATAACAAATAAGAAACAATAACTAGCAAAATAATGAAAAAGATTTCTATAGAAATTTCTATATCCTATAAATAAACTCTTGCATGTGTGTGTGTCACTTTCTACATTTGCTGAGTAGATAAATCTACTTCTATTGCAGATATATTAATTGAAGAAAGTCCTTTGTGCTTCAATTTAGGAATAACTGCAATATACACATATATATTATGATCATAAACTCATTATAACTATAATACCAGTATGCAGATAATCAGTTTTCACTGAATATGTCAAGCATACTCATACTTATTAAGCTTCTACACAGTTCTTTTATACTTGATTACACCTTCATTACATAAATTAGCCTTCATAATGCACATATTAGTATTTTCATAAATCCTAACAGAGGTTTTTATATAAAAATACAATTATGATTATTTTTCATGTGCATAGTTTATATTTAAATGTGCAATTGACACATGCAGATTTTTAAGAGTAGTTTAACAATAAGGGTTTAATTTATTCATGTACTGTTTACATGTATTTACATAATAAAAATTATCTTTATTTCCAATCAAGTATATATATATTTATAATTTTTGTAATTTTGCAACCATTTTATTTTTCCATCCCAATCATTGTTAAAAAAATGTAATGTTTTTTTTTTTTTTTAATAACTGCTGTTTGACAAATAATAATATCTAGAGTATATTGACCTTTACTTTACATTTCAATTTGTTCATATAATGACAACTGAGAAAATATATTTATATTCTACACTAATCCTCTTCACGATAAACATTTAAATTAATATTTCTTTTATTATTTTGTTATTTTTTTTTTTTTTGTAATAAGTATTTAGATGTTAATTTATAAATGTTAATTACAAGAAAGAAGCCGAATATTTTATATTGCTCATTCTAAATGAAAACAATAAAAATATATTTGCTCTGAAGAATAGATCAACATATCACTCT
Organism: Epiperipatus broadwayi; assembly: GCA_028023455.1. Taxonomy (NCBI): domain Eukaryota; kingdom Metazoa; phylum Onychophora; class Udeonychophora; order Euonychophora; family Peripatidae; genus Epiperipatus; species Epiperipatus broadwayi. The sequence continues at coordinate 14,962,783 of JAQFVV010012404.1, read as the reverse complement.
CAAATAACCATTGATACTCAAAGCACCAAAAAACTCCAATTGTGCTAATTTCACATGTTGACAAAAGAAAATGAATCTCAGCAGAACTTCCTAAAATTCACTGAATATGATGTTTCTGACACTACATAATTAAAAGCATCCTTCGCATGAGATTCTATTGAATAATTATTTACAAAAACGGTTTAATTAATTGTATTCATATATAATAATTATGCAAAATATTGAATGATTGTTATATTATTAATATTTTCAAGCGCAAATAATTATTTTTTTTCTGAGCGTACTGTAGTGCTTATTGACCAGCCAACACTGATTAACATTATAGTAGCAATATCTTTAATGTTTGAATCTTGAAACAAGTACTAAATATTTATTTCAACCCCTCTCATATTTATATGCTTCTGTATAATAAGATTTTTTTTTTAAAAAAAAAGCAAATCTATCATATTGTATAATTAAGAAAATAAAACATAATGGTACTTTGGTATTAGAGCTGCAATGTAGGGGAGATAGGAGGCCTTTTCACACCCACAATAAATGTATAATGTCATGATGATGTCAAATTGAAAGAAAATAATCACTGCAAGTATACATGACAAAATGTGTTTTTCTTTATCAATGTGATCTTTTTTGTAATACTTCGACATTTTCAGTTATTGTCCAGATTTCTTTCTAACAGCAGCTATTCCGATTCATATACAGTTATATATTTTTAGTTGTTTTTTTTTTATTTAATTTATTTATTAAAAAAATACATTTATTAGCATTTCTGTTAAAAATCCCAGCATAATCTGCAATCACATGCTACATTTTCAAAGGGAAATTTTTTTGGAGAGATCTCCATTTTCTGTGGAAATATTACATGTGAAATGTTTTGCTTCAAAGTGACAATTTCTGTTATATTACATGATAAGTATCATATGAGTATACTTAATGTATTTTTATAAATATTATTTAAAAACCCAAATCATTTACTGTTTGTTTAGTAACAATTTTTTGGAGGTAATGGCATCACTTCATTAAGAACGCAAATCACTTTTTTTTTTTGATTGGGAAGGTCATTTTCAAAAGTTTTTAGTGTGAAAATTGTAAGTATAGTTAATGTCTTTTTATAAATATTATTTAAAAACTAAAATCATTTACTGTTTGTTTGCTACATATTTAAACTAACAATTTTTTTTTTGTGTAATGACATCATTTCATTAAAATCACAAATCACTTTTTTTTTTTTATCTCAAATGTCATTCTCAAAAGTTGTTAGTGTCCAAGTCATACATATTTGAATGTCTTGTTATTTAAAAACCCAAATCATTTAGTGTTTATTTAGTGCATATTTAAACTAACAATTTTTTTGTGTAATGCCATCATATCATTAAGATCGCAAATAACATTTTTATTTTATTTCATATGTTATTCTTAAAAGTTGTAGTGTCCAAGCCATACACATTTGAATATCTTGTTTAAAATTATACATTTCTTATTGAAAATGATAAATATGTTTATTATATCTTTACTTTTAGCTATTTTTAGTCCTGCAACACGGAGAGCATGTATTAGACCTACTGTGGCATTTTCATATTCATATCAAATCCCCCAATAATTTTGTAAATCTTGCCAAAATATCATGTACAAGATCCATGTACATGGGGGGTTTTTTGCCAAAAAAGTTGTGCACAAGATCTGTGCACATGTTATTTTGGTTAAATCCCAAGATTACAAAGTTATCAGCAGATAGATACAAATGCAAACAGGCACAGTAGATCTAATACATACTCCATGTTGCAGCCATAATACCAAACTAACAATATAATTAGTAAAGTCATTTGATTCCTCAAAGAAATAAGAAGTGCAAATAAAAGAAAATATCTGGGAATTATTAACTGGTATTAAAATGATACTTTTTTTATTTATTATAATGGGATTAATAAAGTTACAATAAAATTAGAATGAATTGTATAACTAAACAGTTTTCCATTATTTATAAATTAATATATTGTTACATCACAATGGCTACACATGACATATTACTGGTTATTTTTATTTCATATAAAATTAGATTAAGATCTAATATCAATGAGTAATATTTTTTTATTTAAAACAATAGACCCAATATTTTGGAACAAACTATTTCAATTATAATTAATTAAAATGCAATTTTCAACTTAAATAAGCACTTACCCAATTTTTAAAATATTTTGAAATTTTTTTTTAATAATTACAAATATATATATATGCACTGCGATAAATGAAATGTATTTATTATTAAATAAGCAGTGTATGAATGTATTACATGATTTTATTTCATAACTCAGAACTATTCTATTTAGATATTGCTGTGTTTGGTTAAAAGTATGAATTTATTAAGTTTAGTAACTCCAGAAAAACAAAAGAGAAAAAAACAAAGAAAGTTAAATTATAGAAATATCATTTTAAGTGGAGAGCAATGAAAGTAGATTGCTTAAAGATAAAGTAAATATGAAAGAATAATTAAATTAGCAAACATATGTTACATTAAAATATTTGTGAAAAAGATAACACTGTATATATGAAGCAGAAAGTAAATGTGTAAAACTGATTAAAGAAAATTATAAAGAAAATTGCTTAATACAATGGAGTCAAAAGAACTAACTAATTGTGGTAAAAGAAAAGATAGCTGTGCAAATAAAAATGTGTGGGGAAATAGATTGATCTTTATTATAAGATGGCAGAAACAGAAAATGATAAGAAGATTGTAATCACTAATAAAATCAAGATTACCAGATGTGAAAAGATGTGCATGTATAAATAGCAAGTGCAGAAAGGAGCAAGGGCTTTTTTTTTCCCTCTCATGGTGTAGTTAGTGAAGTCATGTTTTGTGCTTCCATTATATATTTGACTGAAGCAAAAGGGATCCAGGGGGAATAGCAGTCTGGAAAGTGGAGAGCCTTTTCCCAATAAAGGAAGTGATCCCAGAGACCAAACCTCTGTAGGTGCCAGTACCCGGTTAGGGCAACCAAAAGACTATACAGATCTTATTTTATTTTCATGTACTTGATGGGCTCTATAGGATTGATCAGAAAAAAAACTGTGCACATCTATTAACTTGTGAATATTGTAAACTAGATTTAAAAATAATATTGTCTGAGTTAGAATATAGTTAATGATGAATATTAGTGAGAATTGAAAATATTGCTTAGTGGTTGAGACGATTTTATTGATCTTGTTTGTAAATACTTAAAATGTTAACTAGCCTATATATATTTAATGTTTTATAATGTAGATAAAATAATATTTTTGGGTATGAATCGTATAAATTTTTTTTTTTTTTTACATTACAATCCGATATTTCGATGGACTAGCAACCGCCATTATCAAGGTTAATTTTTGAAAAAACAATCGTTAGACCTCAAACAATAATGTGATTCAGTGCGAGATGAGAAGTGAGATCCAACGTGAAGTAGTTCAGCATTCACAATATGAGGCTTATCAAAATGTTTATTTCTTTCAGTTTTTTTCACCTATTAATTTCAAGTTAATATTAGATAAAATGAGCTCTGGATCTTACTTCTCATCTCACACTGAGTCATGTTATTGTTTGAGATCTAATGATTGTTCTTTCAAAAGTTAACCTTGATAATGGTGGTTGCTAGTTTGTCGAAATATCAGATTGTAATGCAAAATAATACATGGTTCGTACCCAAAAATATTATATATATATATATATAAATGGTTTATGTTGTTTAAAGGTTAATAAATGTTAATTAATTATTATTATGATTAATTTCTCTTGAGATTTTTTTTTCATTTAACTTGATAAATTTATTTTAGAATACACAGAAAAACATGACACAATCACTTATTTGAATCTAGCATAGTGAGTAAACTGGGCAGTCAGTTTGAACCTAGTCAAATCATAGGAAAACTTACAAAATACTTTACAAGAAATAATGTTATGGCAACACTCAATGCCTTGCACAATAAACAGAGTTACATCTACTGAACTGTTACTGGGAAGGAGATTAACAATAAAAATATCATTAATTCACCTCCCCAAAAAATGGAGTTTGCCAAAATAATTATGATAAAATGGAGTTTAAAGTGGAAGTGGCATTGTGGATTAGAGATGTTTTACATAAAACATTGATTAAAGGGGCAATAGAAGAAATATTCTCTAATCATACTGTAATTATCGGGGGGGGGGGGATGATGTAATATATAAACACCATGAAAACCATGTCAGAGACAATGAAATAGTAATACAGATGATTTTGGAGTGATAAAATCAGGAATAGAAGAGAAAGTGTGCAACCCAAAGGTGGATGTTCAAGAAAGCCAAACAAATAATCACATAATAGATTATATAAAAAAGAGATTTTAGAGGAATGGGCAGAAGTGGAATGTTTACCAAAGACAGAAAAAAAAATCATGCAGACCTATTCAGAAAAAGCAAAGACTGAATAAATTTCAAGATTATGTATGATAATGTTAATGGGGGATCTGGAAAAGGGGAAGTGTATTTGGTTAAAAATATGAATTTATTACGTTTAATAATGTATAAGATAGCCAGCCATATTTAATGACTCCAGAAAAACAAAAGAGAAAAAACACAAAGAAAATTTAATTATGGAAATGTTATTTTAAGTAGAGAGCAATGAAAATAGATTGCTTAAAGATAAAGTAAATGTGAAAGAATAATTAAATTAGCAAACATATGTTACATTAAAATATTTGTGAAAATGATAACATTTCATCTATAAAGCAGAGAACAAATGTATAAAACTGATTAATTAAATTGAGAGAGTGCAAATTTCTCAAGCGCTTGTGACTATTAGTAACCAATCAGATCTTAAGCACTGCTTAAGATCTGATTGGTTACTAATAGTCACAAGCGCTTGAGAAATTTGCATAAGATCTGATTGGTTACTAATAGTCACAAGCGCTTGAGAAATTTGCATAAGATCTGATTGGTTACTAATAGTCACAAGCGCTTGAGAAAATTGCACTCTCTCAATTTAATTTTCAATACCATCTGCGCTTTATAAAACTGATTAAATAAAATTATAAAGAAAATTGCTTAATACAATGGAGACAAAAGAACTAAATGTGGTAAAAGGAAAGACAGCTGTGCAAATGAGAAATAAACTGATCTTTATCATAGAAAATTTATGGCAGAAACAGGAAATGATAAGAAGAAAAGAAAATTGCAATCACTAATTAAATCAGAATTACCATATATGAAGAATGTGTATGTAAAATAGTGAGTGCAGAAAGAAGCAACAGCTTTTTTTATTCCCTGCAATGCTCCTGGGGCAGTTACTGCTGTTGCATTTTGTGCAGTCATATATTTGATTGGAGCAAAAAAAATTGGGGGATGGAGTCAGTTTGAAAAGTGGTGGAGAGCCTTTTCCACAACAAGGATCCCAGAGGTTAAGCCTCTGTAAGAGCTAATAGTCAGCTAAGGTAACTAATAGATCACACAGATTTTATTTTCATGCATCTGATGGGCTCTATATGATTAATCAAAAAGAGAACTGTGAGTATCAATCAACTTATGAATATTGTAAACTAGGTTTAAGAATAATATTGACTGAGTTAGAATATAGTTAACATGAACATTAATGAGTATTGAAAATACTGATCAGGAAAAGAGAAGATTTTTGATCTTGTTTGTAAATACTTAAAATGTTAACTGTACAATAAATATGTATATATATATATCTATGGTTTGTGTTGTTTAAAGGTTAATGCATATTAACTAATTATTACTATCATTAATTTCTCTTGACTTATTTTTTTCTTTCATTTAAATTGTTGGTATTCATATAAATTCATTTTAGAATACACAACTGATATATATTTATTTTTCATTATATATAAATATATTCCAAACTGTGTTTTTATTTTTATCAGAATGTATATATTTAAAAATATTTTAAAATGAAGTTTGGTGAAATATATATTTTTAAAGCTATAATCAATAAATGGCATGTAAAATCAAGTTAAATGTCATATTATAGTAATAATAACAAGAAACTACATACACAGATAAATCTGAAAATATTGCTAACATTACATATTAATATAAAAAATACTATATGAGAGTTTAAATATATTTATTGAATTATTATCACTAAATATACTTTCAATGACACTTTTGTATCATATTCATGGTTATTTCAGCTTCATTGTTTACCTGTAATAATTTATGTACATATATGGCAATGGATGTTATTCTTTTTTCATCAGTTTTCTGTTTGGCTTATTGCATTTTCAGTGCTGAGTATAGTGCTTGTCAACGAAAAGTTCACTACGCGAAACAGAAAACTAATGAAAGAAGAATACCACACTTTGCCAGACATATTAATATAATATGCTAAGTTACTACATATCTAATATATGTTACAATAAAATTCCATTTTAACCTTGATTTCAGAGCATTATAATTTATATGAGCTTTCAAATATCCATTATAAAGTAAAATTCTCTCTGGTATTCTTGTATAAAAAAATCAGTTTAAAAAAAAGACAAAACTTATTTTGTTAGTAGTGGCTATCATTAACAATTTCCCCCCTCCTTTATCCTATAGCTCAAAAAAAAATATCCATGTAGTAAATAATAATTACTTGGCTATTTTGGTTGCTTATGGCTAGGCAATTTGGAAAAAAATTCCAACCTCTGTTGAAACTTGAAATTTGTTCACATTTTATTATGTTTAATTCTTTTGTACTGCACTTTTTTATTGACAGCTCATAGCAGCTATTTGAGTTAAATATTCAACTTTTAATTTAAAGAATTAACCTTCATTCTGAATTATATCTTACAATTTTCAAATTCTTACTTAAAAATATAAGTATAAAAATAAAAATTATTTTTAAAAATAATTATCTAAACTTTGCAAATATATGTAATAAAATTATAAACTAAAATAATAATAAGAACAATAACTTTTGTTATTTAGTGACTGCTAGATAAAATTGTATTTGGAATGAAATAAAATTTGTTTGAAATTTGTTTCTAACACTGAAATAAATTTTTATCAAAAACACAAAGCAATAAAAATTACATTTTAAAATTGTATTTATAATTATTTTTAAAATGACAACAAAAATAGTTACTATGATTATAAAAGTAGTCCTTCTCCAGCTATTCACAACTTTCCGCTTTATATTACTATATTTCTCTTGATTTGTATTCTTTTAACAACAAATATTTTGCAAAACTAAGTAAATAAAGAAACTGTGGAAAATCTGTGATCTTCACTTTCAAGTTTTAAATAAAATATGAGTACTCACAAAAGTTCTTGAAATACTACAGTCTGAAAATAAAGAAATTACCAATTACAGGCTTTTTTACATTAGGTTCTCTGTACAATACTGACAGCTTTAGATTTTTTTTCAATTAGTAAGTCAAAAAATATTTTAATTTAAGTTTTTACTATCGAATGCACAAAAGTAGAAAATGAAAGCTGCAAATAGTGAAAAAGTGACCAAATTACATTATCCAATATAAATGGGATTATCTTCATTAGAAAAAAGATTAAATCTTTGCTTGAAAAGCTTGATGTGGCCAATTTATAGAGCATTTTTATGCTTTTTATTTTTAATAAATAAATCTTTATTCTTCATTAAATATTAACATTTTTGAAAATATTCATTAAAATTATAACTTTAAAAAATAAATCACCTTAAAAATAATACCTCAACTTTACAATAAACAAAAAGAGTAATATCCTGAAATAAATGATCAAAACTAAAGGTTTAGCTATCAGACTATAAAACATTTTTTGTAAATAAAACTACATCACATTTTTATTAATAAGGCTATTTCAAAAAACAATTAATTTAAGTAACAAGTATAATTTTAAAAATTTTAAATTATAATCACAAAAAAAAAAGTCATAAAAAGTAACAGTTTTAATTTTTCTAGTATATATATGTTTTTTTTATTTTCTTGCAGCTAATCATTTCCTGTTTTGCTTTATTACACTTTTCTTGATTTATTTTCTGCTAAAAACAAAATGTTTAAATAAAATCTGAATGTAAATGTCATATTCTTGCTAAAAAACAACAAACAAATACTTTATTTAATTATGATTTTTAATTTTAAGATTTTAACAAAAAACTGAAGTAATGAAAGCACAATAAGAACTTTCACTATAATGTAGCCCATTCCCTTGGATTTTGTTCAACTTTTTACTGAATGATATAGCAATTTTAGTTGAAATTAATATATATATTTTACTTCAACTTTGTGCCACTCTAGATCCAATTGCAGCATTTAAAAGATACCCAAAGTGATTTGGTGCTCAAAATTGGAAGGTTAACATGTATCAAGAAAGAAGTAATTTACTCTATTGACTTTTCTTCAACTTAAGTGATCAACAGATACATGTATATATGCAAATCCCTAGGCTAATTTTTCATTGAAAATAACCAATAATTGAAAATTAGTCTGAGCAGTTGGATATAACATTATTAACTAAAAGTAGTGATTACTCAAAATTGAATAAAGAGACACTTTCTATTGGTGGTAGTAACCATGGTTTGACATCCCTTACATAATTACAAATTGAACTAATATAAAATAGATATTTCATTTTAGAATGGCTGGCATAACTGATTTAAATAGACAGTTTTTTTACCCCATGTTTTTGTATAAAAAAATTGGTATTTACTGGAAAGGATCTACACAAGAATTTTCTGAGTATAAGATTTTTTGAGTGTTTCTTTTAAAAAAAAAACGATATTTTTTTAAAAAATATTTTACAAAATAAATATAAAAAATTATAAATTAAAATTAGAATAATCAAGTTGTAAGTCATAATTATGATGCATAACAACAAAAGTGTTTTGACTTGCAAGAGCTAAAATAATAAACAGCTTGATAAGTTTTTTTTCTTTATTATTATAACATAAATAATCCCAATGCTAATGCTAAACTGAAATAAAAATCCAAATATTAAATCACCCCACATGGTTAAGAAATTCAGCACTGCCCTCTGTGAAATAAATACATTTTGAGGCTGGCTATTTTGAAATATGAAGTTTAATATATTTATTTCACAGAGGGTGGGTGCTGGATTTCTTAATCATGTGGAGTGATTTAATATATATATATATATGTGTGTGTTTTCACATTTAAGTTAAAATTAATAATATATAATATTAATATCATATATATTCTTCATTAGTTTTTACAATGCTTTTTTTACAATCCACTACTGATAGTTTTGATTTCCTCAACAATCTTCTTCAGAACTTCTATTTATATTTCCATGAGATTTGGAAATATAAGTAGAAGTGATGAAGAAGATTGCTGGGGCAATCGAAACTGTCAATAATGGATTGTAAAAAGCATTGTAAAAAGTAATAAAGAATACAGATGATATTAATATTATATGGATTTAGCAATGCAATAAGAAAGATAAAGTTATAATATATATATATTGAAACTATAAACACATGCATGTGTTTTTTTATTCTTTCTTATTAATACTGTTTTATTTCCTTAAAAATAAATATTTTTTAACTATGCTAATAATAATTCGTGATTAATGAAAAATACTGCCACCAATATTAACAATAGTAATTTTATAACTATGTTATTTAATTCTGTATGACCATCATAGAATAGCATCAAATAATACATATATTCAACAGATTTAATGAGAGAAAAAAAAATCTTTGTTTTAAAATTTTAAGAAATATAATCTCAAGATTTGTCCAGAAAAGTTATATTAGGTAATTTGTTTTATATTAAAAGTAAAAATTACAAAATATATCAATTATTTGTATTACTTGTTCAAATCAAAGTCAAATTGTATTGAAATATTCATTTAAAACTGACAAAATTATTTATTGGCACAAAAAAATAAAAGATGGAAAGAAAATAGCTTTGTCAATACCATATCATCGATGATTACAGAAGACCAATTGTTCATAAAAAAAATGTTTTTTGTTTATAATATGAAAGTTTCAATTCCATACTGTATATATCTGTGAACAGAAAAGTAAAATTGTTATATTACAAAAAGACCAAAATGCATAAAGTCAAAATCTTTGCTTTACAAAAACTAAGTCCTTATATTATAATTTTTTTTTAAAAAAAAAGAAAAATACTTCGTTATATATTTTAACTAACTTTAGTACTTCTTTCCTTCATATTAGTTCTTAATCATATTTAAAAAACTATTATTTGATCTTTCAAGTTGAAAGATCACTGCAAACTACCAGAAATCCTGGTAACTGTAATATTATTTGGGAGTTCATAAGAAGTTTAAGCCTTAGAAATAACAGAGCTGTGCCACAATCCATAGACAATGAGTTCCAGTGTCTGCCACTCTACTACTTCACCATACCATCCATATAAGACATAACTGTAATTAGTTTGTGTGTGTGCGCTGCGTGTGTGTGTGTGTGTGTGTGTGGAGAAACGATTCAGCTCTTTTTTTTTTTTTTCAAAATTAAAAATCCCAATAGGAAGTTCTTATTATTGTTGTTGTTTATAATATTATGAATTTAGAGTAACTCTATAATTGGCTGTATGTTCAATGTTAAATAAAAGTGAATTATTATTAATTTTTGTTATTAAACATAATTTATCAAAATTAAGATTCTAAATAGCTATATAAATTTTTCGATGAATTTGATATTCATAAAGATTGTTTGATATATATTAAAGATAATACTAATAATGCTTCATGCATGGAAAAAATATTGAAAACATTAAATATAAACTTAACGTCTTATTGATATTAAAAAAATATAGCATTACTTTTAATTCATTACATTTCAGCATGGCAAAATGTTACTGTTTTAAAAGCTATTTGAATGATGATCTCATCCACCTTCATCATTTATCTTTATCATCATATCTTACTTCTTATCCCGTTACATCATTATATATTATATTCTAATTAAATATTCTAATTATTCAAATGCGTAAATTTATTAACAACAAATTACAAAGTTACAACTCCTCTATAAAATCTTTGTTCTTAAATTTAATTTCATATGTTTACATTGGCGGCTTAAGTTTTTTAGTTAATTTGATCATTACAATTTTAAGGTGCAATTATTATAAAATAAAAACTTTCAATTTTTCATATTTAAATAAAACTACAGTCTCCCCTAAGAAACAAATTTAATTAAACGATTCTTACATTTCAATTTACACCAACTAGCAACATTTCTAAAAAGTCAAATTAAAAAGTAGATTCTAATCCATAAGCAATTTTTATTTGCTTCTAAATCATTTATTCATCTAAAATAAAATTTTAACTCTTTCACATCCACGATTTTTACAAACTCTACTACTTCAATAATAAGTCTTAAATTGTAAAAAAATACATGTGTGCACATACTAAACAAATATTTAATTAATCGTAATTAATATTGTATATATCATTGTACTCATCCACAAGCTAGTATGGTACTACTTTGAATTAAAGGTCTTGTCGTAATCAATAAATTACACATTAGTGACTTTTAAATATTTTCTTGGATTTTTATTATTATTCTATCACTTTGTTTCTCAACAGGGATGGTACCATCCATTTGTGAGCATTGAAAAGATCTAAGGGGGCATTTCTAGTCTGAGACATAAAAGAGGGGTGTTGAGGATCACCACCCCCTTGGAGTATGCTCTTATTAATCAATCATTTATGCATGTTTGAACCAAAACTTATCTACTTCTTAGATAAATGTATTTGCACTACCCTATACATAATGACATCTTACGAGTTTGAACAATTCACGCATTTATAAATCATGCAAGTCCAAAGAAGATTATTGTGCATACAGAGTATTAAATCTATTGCAGATTCTGATGAGTTTATTAAACATTACTATAAATAGAGTGCAATTTTTTGAATTTTAATATCACTTTTTTTTTTCAGTATTCTTTTAAAAAAATTGTAAAACTAAAGTTCAGTGTGATATCTATGCAGAGATCACAATAAAAGGATATTGTGTACTTTATATTATTGGCACAAATGATTATTGCCAAATAGGTAAGTACCTATTTGTTTTGTTATTTATTTATTATTATTACATATTTTATATTTTGTTTAAAATTATTTGGATTATTATGATAGTTATCAAGTGGCTTGAATTTGATTCTCAGCTGAAACTAATATTTATGTTTGTTCAATTTAGTTTCACCACAAAATACCTCACAGAGTTCACTCTGAATAATTGTACAAGACTATGTGACTCAATTAACAATTGAGTTTTACTTTGTCAAAGGTCTGCATTTGAGTTGGAGTTCTAATTAATAACTGTTGTTTTACTTTTTGTGTTAAATATCGATTGATTTTCGATTTGTCACCTATGATTATCTGATATAGATATGATCTTTTAGGTTTTTTTATTAGTAGAAGTATTTATATAATGTAAACCATTTTATACTAAATTTAAATATAATGAAATTAATCATCTTTTTTTGTTTCATCTTTCAGATAGAACTATGTCGGATTCAAAAAAAATGTAGATAGTACTATGTTGACTACTTGAAGTTTGGTTTTATTCAGTCAACTTCATTGGCTTAAAACAAGACTTTACTAATATGCCACATTTGTCAGAAAGGTTTCTCCAATGAAGCCATGAAACCTTCATAATTAGAAGAATATTTGGCTAAAATCCATCCTGACAGCAAAAATAAAGTTTTATCTTACTATCAAATGCTCAAAGGTCAACATTAAAAATATCTAATTTTGCCTGATATGTTTTCAGAAACAGTGATATACAACAATAGACTATATGCCTCTTAAAATATTTCATTGCTTAATCAGAGTAATCACACATTATTGGTGAAGAATTTATACTATTGACTGTGAGGTTGTGCACACTGTACTGCACAAACCAGTATCTGATATTGAAAAAAGTCCCATTGAGCAATAATATAGTGCAGAAACAATTTGATGAAATGGCCCAGGATGTAGAGAGTTTGCTAAATGAGTTCATAAAGACTAACTAACAACAGTAGCAAACTCTATATATTGGTACCACTAAATGCAAGCCTTTGTAATCAATGAATATAGGAAGATTTGTGTATAAAATCCCTATCTAATACCTACTCATCCAATATCTCCAGACTAGTTTCTATTCTGTAGCTTTTATCATTGAAAAGCCTTGGATTTGAAAATATTGTGCAAGCATATGAAATGGTGATCATGTGATGTTTTGATGATTCTTGAAGGCTACTGAGTTTTCTTGGCAATTAAACAACCTTAAAAATAATACAGCTTTACTTCCAGAATACATTTTATTTCATAAAAGATGAAAAATTATGCCCTAAACTATTACTTGCAAAACATTTAGAAATAGACACAAAAGCAAAGTCTATATGAATTGAAATGCTATTTTACAGAAGAAAGTATTCCTTTGAAAAATTTATGTCAGTTGCTACTGATGGTGCTGTGGCAATGGTTGGAAGTTACCATGAGTTTATTTCGTATTTGAAAAATGCATTAGCAAATGTAGTTATTGTACACTGTGTAATTCAGTGACAACATTTGGTGGTAAAAAATCTGAGTAACTGCTTTTATTGCTCCTGATAGTATGCTATCACAGCAGTTAACAAGATAAGAAACAATGCTCTCAACAAAGTTTGTTAGGAAAGTTTTATGAAGTAAATAAACAATGAGGATTTCAGTCATTTACTACTGCATACAAAAATCAGTGGATATCCGAGGATAACTATCTAAAAAATGATTTTTTTGACCTCTTTGACAATTTAAGAAGAATTTTAGTCAAGTTTAAGAATGATATAGCTTACTTGACAGATTTTTTTTTTAAATTTAAAGAAACAAATATACATCTGCAAGGAGATGATGTAAATTTTATCAAAGCAATGGTGACTATTTCTGTATTTGTGTTAAAACTTGTACAAATACAATAAAAGCCAGAGAGAGTTTCACCAGTTTCCAAATGTTGCCAGAGTTGTAACAAATGATGTTGATCTTTTGGTATATGGCTAACATATGGAATGACTTCAAGATTTCATGAATCAATTTCAAAACAACCTCAATGTAGCTATTCCAGATTGGGTTCTACAATACTCATCAAATCAACATGTAGGAAAATTATTGCTACAGGTGGAGTTGATAGAATTATCAACAAACCAAGAGCTGAAATTGAAATAAAAAAAAATGTTTGTTAAGAATTTTGACTAATGATATCGAGATTTATGGAACTACAGCATAGAAGTTCTTCATTGTATTTCCATCATCATATTTAGCCAAAATGGGATTTAGGGTGGTTACCAATCTATTGACAAAAAAACAGATTGTTAATTATGTAACAAGGTGACTTAAAACTATTGATTATAAAAGTGGGACCAAATATTGATAAACTACTGTGATCATGCTAAACTCAGTCCACTAATAATATTATATAGTTGCATTTTTGATAATATTTTTTGTTTATTCTACTCTGAGCAAGATGCCATTAATGTTAAATTCCTATAAAGAATAAATTGAAAAAAATCTCTTTGTTTTTGTAAAGGGGATACTGATTGAATTACTATTTGAAAAGAAAGGTTTGGACCCAAAAAAGATTGAGAACCTCTGTTCTATCTATACCAGCTATATTGTTTCTTATGTTTAAACCTTATCTTAAAACCAGCATGTCCTTGCAGAAATTGTCTTTAGATGTAAAGCTATATTCGGACTGAATTATTTTCAGCATAATTTTATTGGCATCTGATTGTAGATTTTTGCAAATTTGGTCAGGACTATTATTTTATATAGAATTATAAATATACATCACATGATCACCATTTCTTATGCTGGCTCATAACTGTTATTAAAGCAGGCAAAACTCTTCATACAGTAGCACCATTCAGTGCAAGCCAGAGTATTGAATGGATGCAAGAAGATTTGTGCATAAAATTCCTATCTAGTGACTACTCATCCAATATCCCCAGACTAGTTTCTAGCTTGTGGTTTTCGTCAGTGAAGAGCCTTGGATCTCATTGCTCTGCACCTAGATCTTAGGATCTAATGTAATCCTCCAGCAGCCACCTTTTATCTCTATTTAACTACAAAATTATGACTCTAAAATTGAAAACACAATACTATTTTCAATCCAAGCTCATTAGCTTATATAGTCATATAGGTCTGAACTCAGTTCAGTATCCATGCATTTTGTTGTCTTTAGTTATTTAATAATCATGGGGAGAGTTTTGCCTGTTTTAATAACAGTTATGAGCAAGCATAAGAAATGGTGATCATGTGATGTTTAGTGGTTTAATGCCAATCCTGCCTAATAGGATAGTGGTGGTTATTGTTATTAAAGAACTAAAAACACCAAAATGTATGGGTCCTGAACTGAGTTCAGAGCTATATGACTATGTAAGCTAATGATCTTGGAATGAAATATTATTGTGTTTTCCAATTTTAGACTCATAGTTTTGTAATTAAGTAGAGATAAAAGGTGGCTGCTGGAGGATTGCATTGGATCCTAAGATCTAGTATAGTGCTTTCAGATCCAATGCTTCTCACTGATGAAAACCACAAGCTAGAAACTAGTCTGACGATATTAGATGAGTAGGCACTAGATAGGGATTTTATGCACAAGCTTTCTGGCATCCATAGATTACTCTGGCTTGCACTGAATGACACTACTGTATGGAGAGTTCTGCCTGTTTTAATTATAAATATACCTTATTTAATCTGTACATCATAAAATATTTTGGAATATTAAGTGGTTTAATTAGTTCAACATTTTTAACTGAGTTTTTCCTTCAGATTTTTTTTTATATAAAATATGTAAAGTAAATTCGGAAATTGTTATAATGTAGTTGACCTCATTAAAAATATTCAGATTGACTATTTTATAATATAACATTTCTATACATTTTTTCTTTTTTTGAATATTTTTTATCTTTGTAATCATCATTTTTATCTTTGTAATCTCTCCTTATTGCAAATTGAAATTTACTTTAATGTCCTGAACCTTGAAAAACATATTTTTTTTTTGTTTTTTTTTTTCGATTTTTCCCCAATTTAAATATTATTGCCAATGTTGTTATAATGCAACTACTTATCGTTTTTGAATAATCTCTAAAATTTTCCACTCGATTTAATCAAAAGATCTTCATATTTTTTTTTTTTAAATGTTGAACTTTTCTTTTTATTATTATTATCTTTGTAATTTTTAATACTCATTTGAATTTTTGCATGACTAATATTAATCTTTTTATTATTAAACATTAATTACTTATTTCATTTATATCCACACTTCATATATCTTACCATAGATTACATCCAAAACAGCTTGTTGGTTATTCTTAAAAGTAACTGATATGTTCTCTATATTTTGTTTTTTTAAGTGTCATAGCATCGCCGGGACGCAAACCCGCAACCCAGGCAACTACCTGCAAGTGCAAGGCAGTCGCGCTGACCTCTCAACCACCAATGCAACATTACCCTTTCAATATTCCTTAAAATTTATCTATGAAAATTCAACATCTCTTTTAGTACATATAATAATCTTCAACTAATGGTTATCAAAAAAATAAGTTATCTGATTTCTGTAAACTTATTCCACTTTGCTACTTGTAAAATATATTAAATATAAAAAAGCCATTGACTTCAAAAACACTTTCTTGTCATTCTTTGCTGCTTTCAAATTCAAAATCTTTACCATATTTTATTTTCCCATTTTCAACATTGGCATTCTAATCGCTTATCACTAAAAGTATATCTTGCCTAAAAGTGGTGTCATTTTCATTTGACCCTGAATGTAAAACTTTTCAATTTATTTTTTTATTTGCTTGAATTATTGGAATATAACCATATTCTAACATCTCAATAGTTAGAACTACACCACAAATTCCAATAGTAATCACTTTACACCAAGGTGTGCAATCTTGTTATTCCATAAATAAGATGTAATATATATATAGTTTGTGTGTAAGCGAAGGTATTAAACTATCTTAAATAGATCATAAAAAGTATCTTGGTAACATAATAATAAGAAAATAATGTAAACACTGTCTTCAAAACGATAATCACGTTAGTCTATAATATCAAAACTTAAGCAATGATTTTTTTTTCTAACCTGTTTCCAAGAAAACTGGCAATTCGTACAGCCTATAAAAGTTTATTTCCATTGAGGAATCTGTTAAGGTTTATTTCCATTGAGGAATCATAACAGATGTCCTTGTAATAAAATGAGTCAAAAACATCGAAAACTTTAAACATATGCTGTGGTTAAAATTCAAGTAAAAGAGGAACAGAAAGGCAATATCATTTAACCATCTCAGAATTTATTTTTATCCTCATCTATGAATAAAAAGTTTAATCGCAGTTCATATTAGTTTACTTTTTATCTCAAGATTTTAAAAAGCAAATAAAAAATAGCTTTCAGCATCAGAAAATTTGTTCAAATTATAATAATATGATAAAATTTCATTTCCCATTTTTAAAAACTGAAATTAAATAAAAGAAAAAAATTAAATATATTAAGGTTAAAAAAAAGTCTATAACATTATTTCCCTTCCAGTTTGCTATTCCAAAAAAAAAAAAAAAAATTTGTTTAAGACAAATTACATTTATTTAAAATAATTTAAAATACATTAAGGAATAATAAACATTAAGCAGTTCAGAATGTACTTTAATTTAATCAACATAAATAATAGATGTTTATGCATTCTTGTTGTGCTAAGAACAATATACATATATCATTAGGGACTAGTTTGATTTTGCAAATAATATGCCACCTCACTTTTACAAAATTTCAAAATAAATGTATTAGATTAATTTAATTAAAAGTGTGAAACATTATTTTTAAAATGGTAATACTAAAATTAAATTATACTGCAGCGATGCTTTTATCATCATCAATTATCTGACAAAAAGCATGTCCCATACATCAAATCAGATATTTTCAAGCCCTTGGTCTTGTGCTTTAATTTTCAAGAATTTGTAACTATTTATTTTTCAATGTCATCACTCAATTGCTTTCTTTGCTTATCACTTTCTCGTGCCTTCTACGATCACATCTTTTACATAATTTCGTCTCTAAATCTATACCCAATTCAATTTCTCTTTTTCTAAATTTTCTTAAAAAAAAAAAAAAAAAGAAAGAATTTATTACATTAAACTTTTCAACTTTTTTGATTTTATCTTTCTAACTTATCCTTTCCAAATAATTATCTTACAAATACATAGCTAGCCTTCATTTTTCTCCTCCCTTTCCATAATTCAATTTTATTGCTCTAAATACAGCAACACTACAAATAACTTTTAATATTTTTAGATGTAACTTCAATGATCTATGAATTATCCCCTGTTTTTATTAAAATCTTTATTTAGCCATTGCAGTTATCACTATGATGTTTTATCACATCTTTCACGAATAGTTATCCAACTTCTCAAATATATGAAACACTATCTTTCTCTAAAACTTTTACTCCAATGCTTATTTTTAATTTTTCTTTTCTCTATTTTCATTGCTTATATGTGAAAATGCATTACTGAATAAAATATTCACTTATTCTACTTCAATTAATTATATAAGCATTCATGCCACAGATAGCCATAATTAGCATCCTATGTATATTACTGATGTAAGTAGAGTATATATGTTAGTAATAATAAAAAATAACTATTTAAAAATTTAAGGAAATAGTAGGGTTTTTATAACAAAACTATATGCTAATTTATTGCATAAATGATTTACCATTAAATTATGTTGCAATATGTCAAGTAATTATATGAATTCACAACTAATTAAAATGATTTTTATAAACCTAAATCTTCCATCAGGAGGAGAGACCTGAAAAATTCCCTGCTCAACAAGATTGAAGGCTTTATTACTTCATTATCCAAGATTTATCTTTCTCTGTTTGGGAAGATAGCTCTCCTAAATTCAGTGGTTTTACCCAAAATTTTATATTACTTGACCGGCTTCTCCCCAACAATTAGATTTACCAAACGAATTGAAACACCCTATGTAAGAGATTGTGCTGAGAGGGGGGCAAGGCTCCTGTCATCAGTCTGAGCTTGCTTCAAAAACCAAAACTCCTCAATGGCCTCGGACTCCATTCATTCAAAGTCTTCTACCTCCAAAGAACCCATAATGTTCTGGGTAAAATCTTTAAAGATAACCAAGAGATGGAATGCCCTTTTCCAATAGACATGGATCCTACTGATCAGTCCCTCCTAAACTGTGTAAACTTTGGATACAACACCAAGTGTCTACCACTGTTCAAAACTTTATAACATCGAGTTTACTATTCCAGAATAAACTGTCCTACTGGCAAGTTTACCAACTGGTTTCAGAGGGCAAAATCAAAACTGGTAATGTACTCCCAATTAGAATACTGCAACTCTCAAAGATGACAAAATTACTCAAACTCAGTCCCAAGTTTGTTGATTTTCTCCTGAAGGTCAACCTTGAGGCTTTTCCTATTGCAGCCTTCCTTTGTTATCAAAGGAGATATAATATTGACCCCCTCTGCCTTTTATGCATGAGACAGGAGGAGTCCATGGTCCACATTCTTGATCATTGCGGATCATGGACATACCTACTTAATCTCGCACTGAAAAGATCCAACAATTCAGACCCTGCCTACATCATGCTCAAGCCTGCATTCGAAAAAAAACATTGCATTGATACGTCTTGCCACATTTATAAACTTTTCGATCTGATCAGTCAGATGTAGAGTCACATTCAATAAAGGTTATGACCATTCCATTGATAAACTATTCTTCAATACCCTGTGTACAATTCAAGAGGATGATAAATGCACCGGTCAACCCTGGTTGGTAGACTAGACATGGGGACAGTTTAGACTTTAGTCACACCATTGTACCGATCTCAACCATAAGTACCATACAGATAGTCTCAAATCCATGTGCTCCATTGACCCTATCCCAGATCAAAACTTCATTGAACTCTACTCAAAGGATTCAGCTCTACTGAATCTTAATTTTATGAATTGTTTAATCAATAGACTATTTTATTCACTTTTTACTTGTACAAAACTCATAAGTTGTAATTGATTTCAATTGTAGCTGTTTATGTACTTAGAATTAAACCTAAATGGAATGCAAATAAATTGTTATTGAAAGTAAAGTAAACCTAAGATGTAATAGACAGAAAGAATTTTTTCATATACAGAAAATTGTTATGATTTCATTTTTTGTTTCCTCTAACAATCCTATATAAAAAAAATTTATGAATTTTTATTATCTTTCTTTTGTATTTTGTTTTATTTTTTTCTTAACATCTTATTGATAATATCTATATTGGATAGCAATGATACACAGTAGTATTTTCCTATACTCATGATTTCAACATCCTTAGTTCTCAGTTTTACTTACAATTTTAATATGAACATGCACATAAGTATGTGTATTAAAAATAAATATTGTAATATGGTTCACAATTATCTGTGAATTTTGATATCTGTGACACTAATTGAAAACCAAGTCATTAATACTGGGGTACTACTATAGCATAATATTAATATCAGTTGTTCATAGTTTTGTCAATAGAAAAAGATTATCTGCAATAATATCAGGAAATCATAATATTGCTCTTATGTACTACATTGAAAAATTTATAATAAATAAAATATCATTTGTATGATTGTCAAAAGCTTTTAATATAATATTTATTGATAAAGTACATGGTTTTGTGGAAACTTGACAACACTTAATAACTGTAATAGTAAGAACACTGACCAATGATCATTAAATGTTTCTGAATAATTTTAAATTAAATTTAAAATTTTCAATCTAGGCTTAAATAACAAACAGAAGAACATTTAAGACTGTTCTCTTTTTTATTTTTTGCTGTTGTTATTATTGTCTTTTGCCTATTGGAAACAACAAACAAAACATTAAACCTTTTTATTTATTAATTATGAATTAATAATACATGAACTCATCTTTTTTGGTATTTAAAAAAAAAAGCAAAAATTTAAATCAAGTGTGAATTTTTTATTATTATTAACTGTATCTTTTGGTGTTTTAATTATGATTCATGTTATCTGTATAGTTTTTAAATATCCAATATTTGTTGAAATCAATTATCTTATTCTTTAAATAGTTCTATTAAACATATTACCTATTGTATGTGCTTTTTCTTTACAGTTAGGATATATTAGATATGAAAACTATTTTATTAAATAATAAGCATTAAGTAAAAATAGTGGCATACAATACTAATTATCATATTTAATAGCTTAATAAATAAATAAAAGGAAACGAAGTAAACATTATTTTAAAAACACAAATAACAAAATGACAACTTTAAAATTATTAAATAAAGATAAGTATTGACCACGAATGAATGTATAATAAATCATATATATAAAGAAATGTAAAGTTGTTCTATTATTTATTTAGCAAATTCCTCTCATTAATTTAGTGTTAACATTCATTTAGAATATAACAAGATTTATTCCTCAATGAGAAAATAACTTTAAATGTAAACTTATTGCTTCAATAACTGAATTTGACATTTCTCAATTATATTGTCATGACATACTGACTCTAAATGTTAATCTTTTCTAGAATTAAATGGTGTTAACTAAAACAGTCTTTGGAAAATAAAAGTATAGGGTATTAACTTATAACTTTGTCTTTTTCCCATTTTAATTTTCTAGATTCATGTTATTTTGATTTCTAATAAAAATATATGTGAAATCTATATATTATCATTTCAATTACTAATACATATTATTTAATATCTGACTTCAAACACATTTCAATTCAGGTTAGAGTTAAGTCATATTCTTTTTATTTTATTGTTTATTTCTGACAATAGCAATTTAAAGAGTTTTTCTTTTGTCTGTAAAAAAAAAAAAAAAACAAAAATTATCAATTCCAAAGCAATAAAAGAGATAAAAAGATTATTGTAAATTTATATGCTATGATTTTTTAATTTTATTATAAGAGAAAATTCAAAGTAAACCCTTACAAATATAGTATCTATATTTTAAGAAAACATTTGGCCAACATTTAAAACATATGTAAATAATTTTGGGATTATTATAATATACAATATTATTTAGAACTAATTATATCCATAATCAAAACAAAATCTTAAAAATAAACAAAATTTATTATGTCCATTATGGAAATTAATATACGATATTATATATAATGTATTACGTAAATATAATAGTTTAAGCCACTATTGGTTTGCCAAGTCTGTAACTAATATGACTTATTTTTTAATTTCATTTATTATATATTATCAGCTCTTCTCATGATTCTAATAAAATGTCCATGATCGATGATGTCAGATATTTTTCTAGGAATGTGATTTCTCTTAGGATTAGAAAATTTCCAAAAAACAAATTTATTTTTTTTAAAAAATTGTTTTATTTTTAATACATAGACAATGAAAATATTTTTTTTTTATTTCGTAAGAATAAGCAGACTTTTCAATGCATAAGAATCACATAGGTGTTGTTCCCAAACAGTTATAACTGGAAAAAGCTGTATAATTGGTTTTAATTTATCATCTTTTATTTTATCATTTCATTTCAAAATTAGATCTCTTATTTCAAGTTTTTTTTTTTTTAATGATAAAAAAAATCAATTTCGGCTTTCTTTTTTTTTTTTTTTATCTGAAAATTTAAATCACTACTTTACTAAAATTTAATATTTTCTTATATAGCTTCGATCTAGAGATATTTTATTTCTTATATTTTAGCCCCTCAATAATTAAATTTATAATTTGGCTTGTATTTCTATAGGCATAAGCCTCAAACATGTTTAAAATCCATAACTTTAAGGTTTATGGTTTATATAGCTCGTTGTATGAGCAATTGATTAGATTGTTGATGGTAAACAGAATTTTGATTGTGAATATTCAAAACTGATACAAAACTCAAGCAATGTAAATTCATAAAAATGACACCTTCAATTATTGTTATAATCTTGGATTTCGGGTTAGAAATAAGAATAGCTATGATAAAACAAAATATTTATGCAGCTGAAAATATATCAGTTTCTATCTCATTTAAATAATAATTCCATAAACAATTAATAAGATTTTCCTACATCTCTGATCTAATTTTATTTTCCCATGATTATAAAATAGTTAATGATCTTACAAACGAAGCAGTGCACAGAATTAGATGTTTCCATACAATATATATATAGGAAAATATTTTAAATATCCCTAATTATTAAAACAATAAAATTAAAAAGAAGAGAATTTACCTTGTTCTCCCATAATATGTTTTAAACTAATAATAATAATTATTATTATCATTATTGTTGTTGCTGTTGTTATTATTCATACCTAATAAATGCATTTAAAATGTATTATTGTTTCATAAATGCTGAAAAAAAAAAAAGACAATAACTAGTAAAAATCATTGATGTGATTAGTATTTTTATATCATTTGACATTAATTTAGAAAATTTGTTATTGTTAATAATAATGTTTTTGGGAGTAGTTGTGAGAAATTACATATACACAGTTCAAATCGCGCATCATTTTTTTTTTTATCTAAGTGTTAAAGAATTGAGACTTTATTCATAACAGAACTTGAGATGTCATTAGAGAATAACTTAATTTACTAACAATCTTATTAGATGTGATTAAAGTCTTTTTTTTTCCACACATCTAAAAATTACAATTATGGAAGATGTAATATGTAGAGTATATGAGCACAAACTTTCACACAACCCACCACTCTTCACTCTATCTCATAACACTGATACACTTGAACACATATATTATTTTCTTTTTAATAGAAATATATTGTAAAAAAAATATTACATTTTCAAGTTTTTGAAAGAAGCTTACAAATCATACTGAAGAAATTAATAGTAATACAATATATAAGCAAATGATAAAAGTCTTTAAATATCTACTATAAGGCAAAAGCCTTCTCAAATATTCTCTAAAAAAATATGGAGGGATCACTTTACCACTTTCATAAATGCCAAATGCTAAAACTTTTACCATTTTTCTATCACTGTTTTAGTCTCTACAAAAGAATAGATCATGTACAAAATAAAAACTGATGTATAGCTGTGTGTTAGTATAAGATGCTTATGACAAAAAAAACATTCCAGCATGCTTGATTTCTGAAAAAAATTCTAAATTTTGCATGATCGGTTATGGTCATAAGAGATACTCAAATCATCATTCCAAAAGTACATCTGCCATAATGCCATATATATATATATGCGCTGTTAGATACTCATTAGTATTATCAAAAAACAATACATCTGATATTTAATAATAGAATATATATAAACACTGGAATGACCAATTTTCAAATGCTGGAAATAATAATGTATTGCCTCTTTATGAAACTATCTAAAAAATGTAAAATAATTATTTTACATTTATAATCTCTAAAATACTTCAGATTTTATAAAGGTATCATCAAGGATGAGAAATGATATTATTTAGTCTAAAATTCAGATCAAACACATTTTTAATATGGACAAACACTAAACTTCGAAGATAGAAATTATTTCTACTCATTTTTAAACCATTGTGAATTAATAATATATAGTTGTATATATAATAGGTAATCAATACAGCATATTAAATTATATGTGAAACATTGTAATGACCTGCTTTACAAATGCCATTAATATCACACCATCAGTTTCTTTAACATACTTCCAAAAACAAAATGATTATTACTTATGCTATCTTAGATTTTTAGACAATAAGGCAAATAAAATTATTCAGGAAAACCTCAAATCAAACCCGAACAGTCTTATGGAACTTCACAAGATAGAGATAATTTTATCTCTGTGTTCTTTATTTATTTTTATATGAAAAAGAGGATGAAAATATCCTTTCATTTACTAACAGCAAAATAAATATTATTACAAAATTATTAATTTTAGGGTATCTAATGTATTTTAAATAATATTAGAAATGTAATGTTTCAAATAAAATATGCATCATGAAAATATGTTCAATACAGAAACAGTAAATATGATTATTAAAAGATTCACATTAATATGTCACAGTAATTAAGTTTATAATTTTTCGACTTATACAAAAAAAGTTAAGGAATAGACTATTTAGTTACAAAGAAAACTATTCATACACACACACACACACAGACATATATATATATATATACACAGGGGGGTGTAAAAGTAAGTATACAGTTGTAAGTGTTATACTGAGTTCTTTATTATTTATTATATTTTTTTGTTAATATTTTATCTCTTTTATTGTTTTGCACTCTTACTGTATCTTAATAAAATTATTAAATTAAATTTAAAAATTATTGGGTTTTTTTCGTAATAAAAACTGTATACCTACTTTTGCACTCTTCTGTATATATATATTGAAATGAATAACACATTCATTTCAAATATTCCATTTCAATATATATTATATAAAGTTGTGGGTATACATATAGGTAGGTAGACTGGTAGGTAGGTAGCTAGGTTGGTAGGTAGGTAGATAAACATATACTGGTAACTCAAATTTCACATATTAATTTCTTGCTCCACAAGAAATCAACATTTTTACATAGTGATGAAAACTATAAATAGTGATTTAAAATAAATAAAATACAAATATCTATGCATAAAAACAACTATCCATAGAAAAAATGTATATCAAAACATAAATAATGCCATAAAAACTTATATTATGTATTAATGTAGGGTGAGTGGCTTGTTAAATAAGTCAATTTTTGATTGATATGTAATGAAAAAAGTGTAATATTAATTTATGAGATCACTTCTAAAAATTATTTAGTTTAAAACTTGATGTTAATAAATATAAACTTTAAACAATCTATTATGAATTGCATTCAACGTGAATACAGTAAAGACTAAAGCTGGCCTGCCAGCATGATGAATCATAGTGAATTAATAATAGTAATAAATAAATGATACAAAGTCAGGTACATTGATATCAGCAGTACTTGTAAAGTTGGTCATTCAATGTTTATATATAGCTTAAAATAATATATTAATTAGTTAGTTCATATTGAGCACAGAAAAATAGCTATATTAACCAACAATATTATCTTTCAAAAATGCTGAGATTAACAAATAAATAAACAATTATAATTTCCTTATTGCATATTGTATAAATTCATCCATTAATCCATAAACCATATGAATATAAAAAATTATAATCATCATGTCTGCCATTATTTAGCATATGATCAGAAATGAAACCTCTCATAAAATTTTTAAGTGAATATAAAAACTAATCATATCAGAAATGAAATTCTAACAATAGAAAAATCATAACACTTAAGAATATACATCTGATATTTTATTTTAGTAATATAAATTCTTCAAAATAAATATCATAAAACCAGGATACATATCTGATATCTCTCACAACAACCTATCTGATGAATACTGTAAATATTATCTGCATTCTTATAAAGCAATGTCAATATGCATAAAAAAAAAAATGTGGAACTCATATCTAATTAAAAAATATAGTCTCAATACTCACCAAAAAAATCTTCAAGAATATATTATTTCTCAAACTGTCACCCTCTTAATTGCATTTATATATTCTCTCTTGTCTTATTTATTTATTATTTTATCATCATTACATGAACAATTTTCTTTCATTTTTATGGAGAATTTTATATATTTACCATCAACAAATATCTACTAATCACATTTTCTAGGAGGTTTACAGCAAGTGTTTTGGATACACTAAGTAATAATAAATATCTAAATAGGTAGTTAAACATGACAATTTGATTTCAAATCTTTTGTTCATTTTTTTTTATCAAGTATCAATTATTCATGTGTTTGGTTTTTTTATTGGGGGGGGGGTGCTTTCCATTTAACTTTAGTTTTAGCAAAATATACATTATTTAAATAATCTTTTCTCCATCGAATATTATACATTTTCTCAATATAACTTTTTCTTATAAATTTATAAAAAGGATCTTTAGTAATTTTTACTTTCTTTTTATTTCTTCATATGTATTATTAGCTTCATACTTAATTGTATGTATTATTTTAAATACTTGCACTACATCTCTGAATTAAAATATTAAATGAAAAATACATTTCTCTGGATTTTGTAATCTTAAAATGTTCTGTCATCTCCCAAATTGTTTGCTAACAAAAATTAAAACATTGTTGAAAAGGATGAATTCCTTCTTTCTTATGAATTTTGACTTTGAGATTTTCAATGGTAATACATGACTCAATTTTCATTTGAGTTATATATATATATTTAATATTTTTACAAATATTTACCATAAATCTTTCTCTTCAAATTGATTTCCTTCAAACTTAAGACACTTTTTTATAATCAAACATAAATTTGTTTCCAATGATTATACAAAATTTTTAATGCTTCTAAGGGTGCTCTAAATTCTTTAATAAAATTAGATTCTTTAGAAAATGATTAAAATAAAATTTCCCTAATCTGATTTCTGATTCACAGATTACCTGATATTTTCTTTATTTTCTTTTTGCTCTTCCTAGACAGATTTCTTCATGATCTCTGTAAAAGAATTTGATCTCTAGTATATTCTCGTATCACTTTTTATTTTTAGTACAACAATGGCACAGAATTTTAGTTTTTTATTTCCATACTAGTTTCAATTTATAGTAAAGCTTCCTTCATTCAATTACTAGTTTTTCTAATCTTTGTTAAAATTGTCTTTTATTCTAGATAACTTTTTTCTAAACATTACTTTTATTTCTTTTTAAATTTCTATAGCCTTATAAAACAAAATTATTATTTCTTCATATTCTAATTGTAAGTTACCAAATTCTGTTTTAGTGTTGGTGTGCTCAGATTAAAATTTTAGCATTTTGATGTTAATATTTTAAGGTCATGACAAAATTTGCTTGCATTATATTTCAAAAATTATATTAAAAAGTGAAATTAAAATGTAATAACAAAAATGCTTCTAAAATGGAAAACAACAACCAATATTAAATACTTGCATTTTCAATACAAAACACTTTTCAAGAAAAACTTAATCATCATCATTTTCAACCATTATCAATTCACTGCAGGATAAAGGTCTCTCCAAGTTCAATCTGTATTTTCTGATCTCTAGTCTCTCTTCTCCACATTACACCTGCACATCTTATTTCATCAATTCATCTCATATGTGGTATGTTTCTAGATCTTTTACAATCTCTTGGAATCCACTTTAAGATTTCAACTGTCTATCTATTATCATCTCTTTTAACAATATATCCAGACAAACTCCACTTCAGTCTCTTAATTCTTTCAATAATATCAGTAACATAGGTTTGTTCTTTCATCAATGTGCTTTGCTTTTGATCTCATCTTATTACTTCTAACATATATCTCTCCATTTTTCACTGAATAGTCTGAACATTCTGTATTATCCTTCTTTAAGTGTCAGATTCATAAGTAAAAATTGGGAACACAGAATTATTAAAAACCTTTCTTTTTAAATACATAGGCATATTTTTTTTAATATTAAATTATTTCTACCAAAAGAACTACAACCAAACTTAATTCTATGATTAATTTCATCCATTATGTTTTCATTTGTAATAATAATCTGGCCATGATATTTGTAGTTGTTAACATCTTCTAACTCAGCATTATCAATCTTTATTTTCTTTTTTTGAGAAAATTCATTGAACATTATTTTAGTCATTTTAACATTGTGCTTTAATCCTACTTTCTTATCTTTATCTGATAACTTTTACAACACATCCTTATGTTCTAAAGCATTATTTGCAAAAACAACTACATTATTTACAATATTTAGATCATTTTAATAATCTCCATTTACTTTTGTTCCCTTAGCTTCCCATTTTAATCCACAAAATGCTTTTTGCAAAACTGCTATAAAAAGTATTGTAGTCACTCTGTCATATACCCTTTTCAATGTTAATCTTTTTCATATAATTATATAACTGAATTGTTGCTGTTGCATTTTCATAAATAGTCTTCAGAATATGAGAATATCCTGGTCTACACCTTGATAATCCAATGCTTTAATCACTGAAAAAATGCTACAAATCCAAAGCATAATGGCAACTTATATTCATTGGTCTTTTCTATAACTTCTTTCAATACTTGGATATGATCCATTGAACAAAACTATTTTTAAATCCAGCGTGTTCTATTGTTTAGTTAAAATCCAAAGTTCTCCATAGATGAGTTGTAAATTATTCTGGTAAATTTTTTTTATAGAACTGATAAAAACTGAATATCTTCTTTATCACCTTTTTAAAATCGTAATATTAATATTGCATTCTTTCAATCATTTAGTACATCTTTATCATTTAGACATTTAATATATAACTTTGCCAATTTTTTTTCTATTTTTTTTCCTGTTTCTTTTAATATATCTATTATAATCCTATCATTATCTGAAGTTTTTTCCTTGTTCATAAATTTAAATACATGTCTCACTTCCTCACTTAAAATCCTTGGCACTTCAGAAGATATAGCAGTTGTAGTAGATACTCATCCTTGTTCTTTATTGCTATATAATTCTTCATAAAACTTATCTCTCTCTTCTTAATAATAGTTCCATGTTTTTTTTCTTATTGCAGAAATAAGTTTTCTTCCAATTCCAATATATTGTTCTACACTCTTGAGACTTTTATTCTCTTCTACAGCTTTCTTTGCTAGTTCACAATTATACTTTCCTATATCATTTTCAACTCTTTTGTATTATTTCATAAAATTCAAGATAATCAATCCTTCTTAGAGTGTCATTTCTATATATTTTTATATTCTTTATTCATAAATTTTCTTGTCTCTGCAGAAATTTTACTGGTCAATTGTTGCTTTTTTGTACCAACTATATTTGTTGCACTTTTAAAAATGTATCATTTATCTTTCTATTGACTTCACTCAAATCTGAATCATGTACAAAATATGTTAATATTTGAAAATGATTTGTTAGTTCTAAGTTAAATTCATTAAAATATTTCTGAAGATTAGAAATACCAAATGTAAAGATTGTTTTCTTAATATTTTTTGTCTCTCTAGTTTTACATTAACACATATCTTACATCTTTCTAAGTGATGATCACTTCCTGTGTTGAATTTATTGAGAACCTTACAATCTTGAAATAAATATTTTTTGTTAATCAAAATATAATCCAATTCTACTGTACCTTCATTTGGATGCTTCCATTTCCATCTAACATTTTTCTGCAAACTCCACAAGTCTATGACCTTTCTCATTTCTATCATTATAATCAAATTTATCTACAGCACTTTCATCTTTCAATCATTTATCAATTATAGCATTGGCATCTCACATGATAATTTTTAAATGTCTTGTCTGATCAAAAGCTATTTGTACATCCATATAAAAATTCTCTATTAAGTCAGCACAGTGAGAAATTTTTGGGACATAAATCTGAGTTATATGCATTTCATATATATTAAGTTGAATAACTAATTCTCGCCACTGTCTGATGCACCATCAATATCCACAATATTGTTTTTCTAAAGTTTTATTTATAATGAATTCTACTCCAATATGGGTTTCTTTGTAATATAGTAAATGTCCATTTTTTAAATCAATTGTGTCTTCACCTTTTTTCTAAACTTTACAAAGTCAAATAATATTTCATTTATTATAAGACAGTACTTAAATAAAATGTCATTATTAAATGACAGCCTGGATCCACAACTGGAAGATTCTTAGCACCCTCAAACTTTGGCTATCAATCACTGTCTTAAAAAGTGATTTTACAAGTTCAAGCAATTAAGGGCCATGATGTATTGTGGTCTATCATGATTGAAATATCTATTGGATAAAAAAAATTCATTCACACACATTAATTCTATCTTCAAGAAAAAAACTCTACTGATTACAATTAAGAGCTATCAGGCAACTGAGAAGAAAGACCATGCTGTTTCTTGATCTTAAATTCACAGGTTAAATATCAATAAACTCACCATGCTAAATAATGTGTGTTGGTGAGCAGCTCATCTATATTTCTATATTATATGAATAATTACATAGTAACAACAGCTGCAATAACAAGAACATATAGAGTGGACATTAGGAATTTGCCCTGCTTCATTCATTTAACACCTCCAAAAGTCTGCCTTCAGTTAACAGCAAATTCCTTTCTGCAGCAAAATAAACTTAATAACGCTAAATATATGGTTAAAAAATATCCAATCCCTCAACTGAATACTATTATATTTCCCATTCATTCCTAAGTCTGCATTATTAATAAATTATGCTTCTCTTATTTTTCATTCCCTGTATAATTGCATATAATTTACTATTTTCCAATATTTTTATTCACTGAATATACTTTAGCATTTAAAACTATATTCTCCTTCTATAATTCAGTATATAACTCTTCTTTTTGTTCAAGTGCATTTTCAATTGATGATCCAGTTTCAGCTATACCATTTTGAATCAGTATAATGAAATGTTTGGTTTCCAGTTTTCTATTTTTTTTCTCTCTGTTGTTTTTTTTTAATTTTCCCATCACAGAATTCAAATAATCTTCTTGCTTATCCTTTTCAGAAAATACCAACTAATTTTTCATTATGTTCAATATTTTTTTTATCAGACATTGTCTGAATAATTTCATCCTCCTGATAACGAATCTGTGTGGATTCTAAATAATTGAATACAATAGTTAAAGATGGTTAATATGGATTAACTGTTGCTTTAGTAAGTTTATATGTTTAATTAATTGATCAAATTTTTATTCTTTTGTTTAAAGTAATTTAAAAGATAAATTTCATTATTGGAATTAATTGCATTTCTCTAATTGCAGTATGAAAGTAACATCTCAAATTATGTTTTGCTCTTTTTGATCAATAAATCATGAGACTGCTGCTTTAGTTTAGCCAATTCTTTGATTTTGTCTTCTAAATTTAAGTGATATTTTACAAGTTTGTAATTCTTTAGATACTTCTGCAATAAGTAGGAAATCATTTTTTTTTTTTTTTTGCTTTTAAATCTGATTTCAATTTTATAAATGTGCTTTTAAACCTTTATATTTTCTACAGTTTCTTTATCTTTCTAGAATATTTTTTTTGGATTCTCTATTTTCTTTCAATATTTCTTTACCATTTTTCTTTATTTTTTAATTCTTTCACAGAATTTCCTCTCATTTTATTTTCTAATTATTCAATACATATTTTTCTTGTTCTTTTTCTCCAGGTATTTCCTATCATACTTGCTATCTTCTTTATTTCTTTCACTACAACTGAATATTTCCTATGTTTACATTCATTTCTCCAAAACTAATTTTATCTTTATTCTACATTTTCTGCCTCTTTTTTGTTGTTGTTGTATATTCTAATTTCTTTTTCATAGCTTCTTCTTTATAATGTTTTCTAGGTTCATCAATTTTTATGAATATTTCATCCATGAAAAACACAGATACAGCAAATTCATCAAAATGACTAGTGATTTGTTTTAAAACATGATCAATTTTGAATTATGTCTTTGATTATTACAACTAAATATTATATTTTAAATTATATCAATACATACATTAATGATAGTTTGTTACATTATATTAATGATTTAAATGAAGTACTTCCTGCTCTTTTTGAAATTCCCATCACACATCTCTTATCTAAGTTACCACCCCTCCCCAGTCTCCTTTATTAAAATTATTACTCTTAGATGGAATTGGTGGTCTTTTCATTTTATTTCTATTTCTTTTCTCACTTGTTCCAAACTCCCAATATCACCATCAATTGTGAAAAATCATATTTTATTGTGGTAAGTCTGACTGATCATCAGTGGATTCTACATTAGACACCAATTACATAAAAGACAATATACAATAGGTATATCAGCTTGATTTATATAGGCAATAAAATGTTAACTAAGTATCTCAGAATATTCATCCATATATCACTCATCTTCCTATCATATTTTAGGTCTAAAGTTAGTGGAGAAGTGTAAGAACACAGTGATACATGAACAAAAGTATAATGCATTTAATAAGTAGAGTTAAGAAAAATAACATTTATCTAAGAGAACAATAAAATTAAGATGAAATATTTTAAAATTCAAAAATTTTTAAATGACATGTCAGTGAATTTCATTTATATGTGTCTGAATTATTAATATACCTACAAATTATTACTACTACTACATAATTTAATGTAAATATTAACATTATTAAGCTACCTAATTTAGTAGAATAAAAATTTTAACCTATGAATATTTTATTGTTCAAGATATATTTAAATTTGAAAAATATATGGTATCTTAGTAAAATTGACTTATATAAACATTTATATAATTTTTTTATTGCTCAATATTTTCCTTTTTCTTGAAAATTTTAATCACATAGGTAAAATATTACAAAATGCTATTATAAAAGCCACTATAATTTTGGTTTTGTAAGTTCCTTTTTGCTATTTTCTTTAGAATTCTCAATGTAGATATCAACTTTAAAGCCTTATTTACACATAAACATACACACTAATGCTTACAGCAGTTAAAAGAACTTCAGAGAATGGCACTTGCAACTGATTCAAAAGATTTTAAGCTGCTTATCTTACATGAACTTTGACTAATAGATACTAAAGTAAGTTAATTGACTGCTGGACATTCTTTGGCTGAATTTTGCTCTTTCTAAGATTATAAGTTGAACTACTTGATTATTAAGTCTTTTGACACTTTTCCTGTATTTCACTGTAGCTTCTCAAAGTTTCTATTTTATTGTTAATTATCTTCTCAATTACCTGCTCATTCTTTTATATTGTAATCTATTTTCAATGTTTGTTTTCTCTGTTGGTTTTAGGAATTACTTCAGACTTAGAAACAATATACTGTCTCATATTGGATAATAATTTAATTCTTGCTTTCAGAAATAATTATTTTTTGACTATTTCTTATACACAATCTTAATTAAATTCTAAAAAAAAAAAAAAAAGCCAAGTCAAAACATTCTTTTAAAAATACAAACATAATAGGAATAATTTTGCTATTTTATATCTAATTAGAGACATTTTTTTAGATAATACAATGTTATCTTATGATGAAGTTGTTTCATGAATAGTTACCATATCTATAATATAAATTTAATTCAGGCTTGGTAAAAAATAAAATCTCATCAGTTCAAATCAGGCTTAGAATTTTTCTTTTAAGTAGTAACTTAGAATCAATTCAGCTAAACATATAAATATTACATAAAATAAAGCTAAAAAAGTGCTCAAACTTTTACTGTCAGAAGCTGTTAAACCTGGTGAATACTGCTCTTTTGTTATAAGGAACTGTTGGAATGATCTTTGACCTATAGTGGGCTACTTAAAAGTTTCATATCACACTTTTTACCTTCAGGTTCCATATAAATTAGATTATGTAATAAATTCACAATTTTATGGATAAAAAAAAGATTTATTTAGTGGAATGGTGAATTTATTTTATACTTTTTTAGATATATAGATTCCTATTCTAAAGAATTTTCTTAATTTTCCTAAGATACAATTAATTGGTAAAAAAAAAAAAAAAAAGGATATGAAATAAAATTTACAGTCTATCTAAATAATTAAAACAATTACACTTAATACTAGAATGGCAGAACCAAGATTTTGCTAAAGATTCCTGGACAATTCTCCATACAGAAAAGCGAGAAAAAAACCCACATTTCTCAATTTTATTAAATGAAAACAATTGCTATTTTCAAGTTTTTATTCTGATTAAGCAAATATTTCTTCATCACAAGCAACTGGTATCTAATTATTTTATTTGATTAAAATAATGGTTATTTTTTCTTTTACGGTACTAATAACTATATATCTACAAATATTGTTCTCTTTCCAGAAACAGGAAATCATCGTAAATATAAAATAAAATTGAAAGCTTAGGTTTGCTTCTTTCTTTTTCTCTAGTTATTTTGTTAATATATATCTAATGTATTATTTATTTATTTTTTCAAAATTAATTACAACAATATCTAATTCTTTTTTTTTTAGCTATACTGATAAAGTATAAAATATTTATTAACAATTTCAGAAAACTGTGAAATGTAAAAAAAAAAAAAAGAATTAGATTGCAATTTTAAAAAGTTCAGGAATAAAACTTATCAGAACGAAATAAGATTTTCAAAGCAATCAAAAACTGTTCTATTTTTCAGCAAATGATCAATTTTCTAAAAAGTCTATATTTCAGCATAAAAAAAAAGAGAAAATTCAAATAATCATTCTATTGCATTAACATTTTTTTTTTACTTTTAATCTTTTATTAATTATAAGTGATTTCATTCAAACAAGTTTAATACTTAAATATATAAGGAGTTTATGGTGAGATTAGAATCCTATTTGACATGCTTGAACTTAGACCAAGTAAAGCTTAATTTTTTTTTTTTTTTCAAAAATTTGAGTTGGCTTAATATGTTTATTTTATGTAGCTGGATCATAATGAACCCAGATGGCACGTAATTACCGGTTAATAAAGAAATATCTAGCTACTTTACCTAGACAATAAAATAATAAAAGAAAATTGTAAAAACTTTCACTAACTGGCAGCTGGCTACCCTAGTCACTAATGCCTTAAATTTAACTAATCTATATTGTGTTATTGTTGGAGAGACATCTACATTGCATGGACTGCTTTATCTTTTATATATTTCAATTATTTTGTGTGGAAATAAAGATAAAATACAAATAAACTAAATCAATGTTTTCAGACTATTAGATACTCTGACCATCTGACAGATTAAAAAAAGGCTATTTCCTGAAATTTATAAATTCAAATAGAATTTGAAAAGAATTGGAATAAAATTAAACTTCACAATGTACCAGATCAAATTAGAATATCATTTCATTTCATTATAAATGTAGTCCAACAGGATGAGTAAATGCAAGAGTGAAGAAAGATTATCTGTAACTGATAATGAGGTGATGATTCAATCAAAAACCATAACTTGTTGCACTAATTTTATATGTGTCTGAATATATTCTTTGGAGGAATAACAGATATATAACTGTTTAACTGGGTGTGGTAGTGTCAATTGTGATTATGATAGCTGATCCCCCAAAGCACTATCAAGAATATTATTTTCAGTAATCTAAATAAAATCAAAGAAATAGCCATGTTAACTGACTAGCTAAATTATTCTGATTAAATGACAATATTTATATTTCTATGGCATATGCTTGTTTTGCACAATATAGTTATAATACTCTCAGACATATGTACTATAATCTTATTGTGTTATGTTATCAATTGGAGATATAAGGTAACTTAATCAAAATAAGAAAGATTGTCAACATACCAAATATCTTTATATGGTTTATTCCTTTCCATATATAGAAATATTTCCAACTAGCTTGATTAAAACATTATGATTCAGACACTAAGATAGATTGTACAGTTTAATAAATTATTGATAAAACAATTAACAACATACAGATATTTATTAGAGATATAATTAAAATATTTCACAACTGCACTTAAGCAATAACACCCATTATATTAAAGAAATAATTCTAAAAAAAAAAAAATCTAATTTGACAAATATTAACGGCATGTAGTTAAACATCCCGCCCGCCCGCCAAAACTTCTTTTAAAATTATTTTTTTAAAATTTACATTCATCAAAAGTTTATTTACTTATATAAAGATTAAAAGTTTAAAAGATTTAAAAAAGTAATCCTTAAGAAAATAAGCTTTCATCTAAAACAAATTATTAAGTTAGTCTCACTTAATAACACAAATGTATCTGGCATATAATGATTTGCAACAGAAAAAATATTAAAATTATTATATTGAAGTATATTAATCATTTTTAAATAATTAAAGTGATAGATTTAAATAAATATAGTGTTATAATTATTATTTAGAAATAAAATACTAGTTTTTTACTTCACCTTTGATTAGTAAATAGTTTAGATTGCGCTTTACGCAAAAAAGTGAAGCTTGTCTCAATCTTATTACAAGTTATATGACTTAATGCTTTCAGAGACCTTGTGTCTCCACAGTCATAGCCAATTTCACATAAACCAAAACTAAACTTCAGTTAAAAGTAGGCTATGATTATGGAGACACAAGATCTCTGAAAGCGCTAAGCCATATAACTTGTAATAAGATTGAGACAAGCTTCACTTTTTTGCATAAAGCGCAATCTAAACTAATTGTTATTTAGGCAAATTTTCTGACTAAATTCAACCAACCTATTAACAATGTCAATTCAGTATGATGTACTTTTTTTTCTTCTTAATACTCTGTCTCTAAATATTTTTCATTTTCCAGCATTATGTGTTTGCATGATTTTAATAATTTTCAAGGCAAGTTTTAAACTAGCTTCAAGATATCATTTCCAATGTAAGTCAGTTAATTGTTAGCAGAATCATGAAGATGGTAGTTATCCTTTCAGAAATGTATAAACAAGTGATCCAAAGTCTTTTCCAATTTTCTTTAGCTAATCATAGCAATGATAAAACATTCCATTTCATATATTTGACAATTTAGCTGATATGACTCTTAAAACAACTATAATTCTGCAATTTTGTAATTTTTTCTTCTTGAATTATTTTTAATTGCTACTGTATATCTTTGAATTCTTAATTGTCTGTGAATAGATTAAATTTATTCTGTCCTTTTTATATGTTCTTGTTTTCAAAAATATATTTATTTTTCTATAAATAATTTCCATAAATGTTTTATATTGTTCAAACTCTTTAATTGGTTTATTTATCATTATCTCCATACAAAGCTGTTTACATATTCTTTTCTTTTGAATTAATTATGCTAAGAGACTTTACCAAAAAAATATACTTCAAAATATACTTAAACAAGGTTTGTTTTTTCTTTTCTTTCAAATAAAATTACTTAGAGAAATGTAAAATCTATAAATTTAAATCTAAACAAATATAATTTTATGATCTTTTAAATTTTGTCTTTAAAATAATTATTTTTATTATTATTATTATTACTTATTTTTTTAAAACTATATTTACCAACACACACATAAACACATTAAAATTGACATTAAATATATATAATGTTCCTTTAAGAAAAAAAACTACTATGGTCAATATACAGTAAAAAAAAATATGAACATGTAAACTCACTAAAAGTTTTTTAAAATACAACCACAACCTTCATTTTATCACTTTTTCAAAGACTTTAATAGCTAAATTAACCAATGACAACATAGCAGATGAATGTTTTTATAGTTGCAACGTTTTATAAATAATAATAAAAACCTCAAGGATGTAAAATACATGTATTCCAAATAAAATATCGTTAAAATAATGAAAATATGTTTATCTTATATTATTTTAGCAAGATATATCTTCTTTTTTGTTTTCATTATATATATATATATATACAACTTTTATATTTCAGACAGTTATAAAAATAATATATTGTATATTTTAAGAAAAAATAAATTATAATTAAAAGATGATTTTTAAAATAAGTAAGTTATTTCAAAATAATATTAAATTTAGAACATTTTTTAACAATAAAATCAAATCATTAATATAATGAATAGGAAAACTAATAAAGTTAACCATGAAGTATACTTGCTAATAGATAAAATGAGATTTGCTGGTTTAATTCTTGACAGATAGAAGAAGGATATTTGAAGAATCATTATAGTGAAATAATATATTTATTATTATCATGCTCCCCCATTACATGCAATAAAGATAATTGTATGTAATTAATAAAAGTTAAAAATATTTAATGTAATTATTTTTTTCTACCATCATCAATGGCAGCCACTTGAAAATTATGTGATCATTTTGACTATAACGAAAAAAATAAAAAGAGAAACAAAAAAAAAAAGCACTTAATAATAAATCAGTGCTTGACTTGCGAATACAATAGCATATATCACATGTTCTTTCTTTAATGTATAAATAGTTATGTATACTAAATTCTTTGCATGAAGATAAGTAGAATATTTGGTAATAGAATACTATGACCAAGTAATAACATTTGATTATTATCAACCACTGATAATGATCAAGTATTGTCAATAAGTCATTGTATTTTATTACCTAAACATCTTAACTTTTCATTTTTCTGCACTCTCTTAACATCATTTATATCTAATAAGATAAACATAAAAGTAATATAATAAAAAAAAAAGCAGCGCATTATGATAAAAAGGAAACCTGGATACAAAAGACAGGTTGTAAATTATATACCATATCATATTTAAAGATTAGTAGATAATGAAATAGCAATGCTTTAATTAATAATTGTAATTGATAATTCTAGCAATTTGTCATAATTTTTAAATTATGGATATAAAATTATCTGGAAAATATTTTTTTAAATAATTTTATGGTATGAATATAATACTTTTAAAAATATAAATACACAGTAATTATTATCAATTATGTGCAATGTATTTATTAATAATTATTATTAATTATGCATTCATTTAAAAATTGTATATAAATACCCACAAGACACAAACATAAGATGAACAAATTTCTGTAAATATGTCTATAAAGATGAACACACATACATAAATATAGACATGTGGATATATATATAGAAATAATTTTAAAATAATATTTTTTAATTATTATATAATTTATACTAATTAGATAAAGAAAGTAGCATCAAATACTTATGCATAATATAACATCTAATAATACTTTGGTATTATTCCTGCTATGACATATTACTCCAGTGACATATTATTCTAAATTTGTGATATGCTTAAAATAATGCTTCCAAATGATGTGTAGACAAGCTTAATTGATAAAATTTATCTGGAGATCCCATGGAGCAATTTGTTTTAAAGATAGTGCAAACTTAGAATAATACATCAGTGGAGTAATATGACATACCATGTATAATACCAAACTTCAAATCTAAAAAAAAAAAAAAAATTAAGAGATATATTCAATATAAAAAAAGGAAAAAACACCTTATGATACTAAATATAAAACAATAGTGGTGACTTTTTAATATGGCACTTTTTGTGAATTTTTATTATGACACTTCATGTCATTAAAGTCATTCTTGCTCCTTCTGGCATAGTACGGCACTTTTCATTAACTCTCAGCACATGTAATACCAAACTTCAAACCTAAAAAAAAACACATCTTATTTCCAATGATGGAGAGATATATTCATTATGGGAAAAGGAAAAATATGGAAAAGAATCCTAAAATGTTTTTTAAATGGCAAACTGTAATAACATTTTAGCTTTATCTAAAAGTATCGATTATAAATTTAACACTATGTTCAATTTTTAAAAAAAAAAGAAAAAAAAACACATATAAAGTTTTAGCAAAAAAAAAAAAAACACAAATATATAAAGTTTTAGCTGTAAATGTACTTTTAAATATAAAACTGTATTACTTTCAAATGATGCAAGAGATGTATTATATTGCAGAGGGAAAAAAGTCACTGTGATAGACTGAACCATTTAATATCTAAAATGGATAGGAAATGGTCAGTTTATTTGACATGGATTAGTCATACCAGGATTCTTGACGGCCATGACATCATAAATGAAAATGTTGAATAAATATTACTGGACACAAATGTTATCAGGATAATATATTATAGCAGAAATAATACCAAAGTATCCATCAAACATATGCTGGAATATCCTTTTTTCCCCCCATAATTACTCTAAATACTTGGTATCCTGATTTGTAGCAATTTTTATTCAAATCCTTAGAAGTATGAATGCAAATGGTAAAGATATAATTTAAATATAATAGTTAAAGGAAACTCAGAAATTGGTTAATTAATTCTTTTGAATAATCGACTATTATTATAAAATGGTAGAAAACTGATTTTTTTATAACAATGATAGTGAAATTGGGAAAGAGAATTTATTAAACAATTTGCCTTTGTAGGAAACTTTTTTTCTTATATTATTTATAAATAAGAAATACAATCAATGAAAAAGTTATGAGAAGAAACTATAAAATGAGAGAGAAAACATTATGGATATTTATCTTTAGTATAATATCACAAAATCAATATACTACATTTAATAAACATTATTCTATAATTTACAGATAACTGGTTTATGTCTAGATTAGATAATTATTCAATTTTTAATTAGTAAATAGATATCTCCTATTTCTTATTTAGAGAGATTTCTTTTAAAAAATCACAACATTCACCATCTGAAAGTTGACTAGCCTAATATGAATGGCAATCTCATCCATTATTTATCCATGAAAGAATCTAAAGAGATCTTTGTTTTACAAAGAGCTATATTGTAGTTGTAAAATTTAAATTCTAAAATAAATTGTCCTAAAAAAAGGCAAGCAATAGCAAACTTTAATTGATGATGAGATTGTAATACTTTATTAGCTAAGTACTAATCTTACTTTAGGCAGAAAACATAACATAATGCTCTTATAGCTTACATGCACACATTTATATTCGTTTTATTTACAGTTTTTTAAACAAAGTAAGTCTATCTCTATGAATTAGCTCAAAATATAAAAAAGATTGGGATAATGAAATCATCATATAAAAATATGAAATATACATATGGTGACCACTTGTACATGAATATAGGCAATCCAACATCAAAAAAGGAAAAAAAACATGTTCTAGAAATGAGTTTTGCAATGAATATACAAACCAATATGTAAAATACAAATATGTATAAATATAAAACATGCTGGTTCATTTTTCTGTTTGATATTTTGCAATACTGTTCTTTATTTTTTTAATAGAAAACTTTTTTCTGAAATATTGCAATACCACATTTAATTATAACTCTAAATGTATTCTATTCTCTGATATATCTTCTCAATGAAAATAATCAATATTGCACTTCTTTAGAATATCTTTGAGATAATCCTTATAATGTGACAGAATCTACCTCTCTTATGAAAACCATGTTCAAGTTCACCACAAAATACACTTTTAGGAAGTCTGGCTCTGATCATTTGTTTTATATGTCTAATTCAATAAAAATGTGGTTTTACAATAATGGACTCTATAGAATCACATCTAGCGAATTGAAAAACATATTGATTACTTTTGTGAACTTTTCATTATACTTTTAGAATTTTATAAAGCATTTTTAAATAAAACTTTTCAAATGACTTTATATCATATTAATAAAGTAATCCAAGTCTCATTTCCATACAATAGCTCTAAATACAGCTAATTTAATTGCGATAGTTTCTTCCTGATAATAAAATACTCTTTCAACTTATTAAAAATAGCACTAGCACATTGATATCTGTGTTGTACCTCAACATTTAAGTACACTTTTCTACTTATATAATTACAATATTTAAATTGGTTTACATTCTCAAATTGATAATAATCCAAGCTAAAAGTTGATGAGAATTTTTATTCTCTCACTTGCTAATAAAGAACTTGAGTTTTTTAACATTAAATATTAAGTGAAGTCTTTAAATACTGCATTAAAAATATTAACTATATTCTACTATTAATATGGAAAAAAAATAGAACAATCATCAACATATTGTAAATAAAGAATCCAAAAATAAGTTCTTGTTTTCACTTTTAATTGATTTAAATTAAAAATTCCACTATTAAATATGTATCATATATTAATTCTATTTGATTATTTCACCTATGAACAATTCCAAAGACATCTGTCATAAAAATTGAAAACAATGTTGAAGCAAGTGCACATGCTTGTTTAATACTATTGTCATCTCAAATGCCACCTGTAATAATAACACTTTCTTTCATTTCATCACACCAAAGCTGCAGCAATACCAATAAATTTTGGTGGATAAACAATTAATTTCAAACCATGCTGTAAATCTGTTTGATTAATTGATAAATAAGCTTAGACAAATCAATAAAAGCAAAATACAAATCATTTTTTTATTCCTGATATATATATATATTGCATTTTCCTGGGGAAAAACATGTCAATTGTGCTTCTTGACTCTCTAAAACCACACTGAGTTTATGATAACTATCTATAACTGGAAGAAACCTAGTCAACAAATTTTTGAAAGTATCCTTGCTGTAGTGGATAATAATGATAGTCCATGATAACTATAGTAATATTATCCTTTCTATTTTCAAATTTGAAACAATAGAAGCATTCCTAGGATCAGGTGGCATAATTTCATGGGCCTATTCATTTCTAAAAAATTCTAATATTTTTGAAGAAAATATGTAAGCACCATAATTAAGAACTTCCTCAGAATACTGTGGTTAAAAAAAGGAATAATTACCAGGGTAATCTAAGAAGCCTATTAAATGTTGCTTTTTAAATAATAAGCATTTACAGGATTTTATTTTTTATTTATTTTTTTAGAGTAAATCAATACCATTGTTAGGAGTCTAAATTTTAAAAGGTTAATAGTGTATATGAACTTAAATCCTTGTTTCATTTTATGTATACAACTAATTTATCAAGTAGTTGAAGAATTTATAAATAGTTGCATATATTTTTCCACAGACATGTGCATTTACACATGCACACACATATTTATAAGTATTCTAGAATTGTATTGACAGTTTAAGCATTTCAAACTACATAATTTGTTTCTCCTGAGAAAATGTTATTCTCATCAAGATGGTTTGTTACTGCTTTATGATTTTCATGTCATAATCTTTTTTTACTACTCTAAATGATGAATTGGGTAAAATAACATTATGAAAGAACCATCAAGATGACTTGATTTAACACCATTTTAGTCTTACATTTAATGTACTCCAAAAATACTTTAAGTTCTACTTCAATAAATTACAAATATTGGTGATACCTCAATATTTCAATAACAATTAGAGATTTTTCCAATTCATTCTAAATTCTA
Organism: Epiperipatus broadwayi; assembly: GCA_028023455.1. NCBI lineage: Eukaryota > Metazoa > Onychophora > Udeonychophora > Euonychophora > Peripatidae > Epiperipatus > Epiperipatus broadwayi. Next base: position 14,919,162 of record JAQFVV010012404.1, on the reverse strand, counting down.
TTGAAAATACAATTTGAATTTTTTTTACTAAAACAGAATTGAAATCAGTCAGAATATGTATTTTTTTTTTTTTTTTGATTGAGGGTGGGGCTGGAAGTAGAGGGAATGATATATTCTTTCTCTTTTATTTTATCTTTTTACTTTCTTTTCCCACATCTGTAACTATTTTACATTTTTATTTAATCACTTTCCTGTCTAGTTGTCTATTTACTATCTTATTTTTACTTAAATGACTGCCTGTCTACATAATTAAGTACTTAGCTATTTGTATGTTTATTAAATACATGATAAGTCAGTAGGTAGGAATTTAGATGGAAGTTAAGTGAGTATGTAGATAAAGTGTTTTATAATTGAATTGTCAAATGCCACCATCTATATAAAAAATCAAAATATTGTAAATATAATAATTGCCTTTGACAAGGGTTCTCAGCACAAAAACTGCACTAAGATTTACATGAAACATTTTCAATATTCAAAAAAAAAAAAAGAATACTCAAGAAAACAAATAATGTATTGGCTGTTTTTTTAATAGAGAACATTTTGTTCTTCAGTTAGTGACTCTTACTATTCCATTTTTCTGCATTATATACAAATTATTAAATGATGTACTATAACTGTTAACTGAAAAGAGACCTTTTTTATTTCTCTTATAAAGCAGGACAAATTCCTAATGTCCACTCCAAATGTTTTGATCATTGCAGCTTTTATAATTATGCAATTATTCATATGTCATACAAACATGGATGGGCTGCTCACAAACATACATTAGCCAATGTAGTGAGTTTAATGATTTTTTACCTCTGAGTTTAAAACCAAGAAACACCATGATCTTTCTTCTCAGTTTCTTTATAGCTCTTAATTCAAATATCAGTTGAGTTTTTTTTTGATGTAGAATGAATGTGTGTGTGTATGATTTTTTTCCAATAGACATTTACAATCATAGTAGACATAAAATAAATAATGACCCATATTCTCAGGAGGCTGTAAAGTCACCAGCCAAAGCAGTAGTTAGAAGCTGAAGGCAGAAGATGCTTAAAATCTCATGACTGCAAACCCAGACTGCTATTTGATAACAACCTTTTATTTATGTGCTTTCAACTGCAGATTACTTTCATTACAAGAATTGGAAAAAAAACGGCCTATTATTGAAAGGTATATTGTTGAATTTACTGAAGTTAGAAGAAAAGGTGAAGAGATAATTTATTTAAAAAGTGGAAATGTACTATACTACAAAGGATGAAACATTTGAAATAAAAATGGAGTAGGATTCACTATAAATAAAAAATGGAAGAACAACATTTCATTATAGAGACTGATGTATTGAACAAAGTGGAACAGCATCAGGTGCAGAGAATTCAGATTTATGCTGAAACAAGTTCTCATTGTCATAAAGAAGTAGAGGATTTTTATATGACTGTGCAAAAAGCTTTTGATCAGAATGAACATTTTAAAATTGCCATGGGAGACTAATTCTAAAATTGATAAACATTTGAATGATTAAAGTGCTGTAGATAAATTTGGTTACAGTGATAGAAATAGAGTTTGCAGCAATGAAAAACTTTTACATTATAAATTATTTTTTTGAGGAAAATGTTAAATAAAAATGGACATAAACAGATCTAAATGAATTGGATTATATTTTAATTAACAGAAAATATGTATTTCAAGATTGTAATGTTCTTAATAAATTCAACACAGGAAGAGTTCATTGATTACTGAGATGTAGGATGCATGTTAATGCAAAACTAGAGAGACAAAAATTATTAAGAAAAATAATTTTCACAATTGATAATCCTAAACTTCAGAAATATTCCAATGAATTTAAATTAGAATTTTCAAATTGTTTTCAAATATTAACTGATTTTGAATATGATTCAGATTTGATTGAAGTCAATAGAAAGATAACTGATACACTTTTAAAAACTGAACAAAGATAACTGCTAGAAAAAGGCAATAATTGGTTAGTAAAATTTCTACTGAGACAAGACAAATTTTGAAGAAAAAAGAAATTTGAAAATATATAAAAATGATGAATTAAGAAGGACTTAATATCTCAAATTTTGTAAAATGGTGCAAAAAAGTGTTGATAATGATATAAGAAACTATAATTGTGAATTAGCAAGAAAACCTGTAGAAGAGAATAAAAATCTCAAGAGTATAAAACATGTTAGTATTAGTAGGAAACTTATTTCTGCAACAAGAAAAAAAGATGGAAGTATTATTAAAACAAGAGATGACATCATAAAATATGTAGAAGAGTTCTATTAAGCATTATTTAGCAATAAAGAAAAAGTATTTCATCCAACTACTACATCTTCTGAATTGTCCAGGATTTTAAATGAAGAAGTGAGATATGAATTTAAATTTAGGAAGAGAAAATCTCCAAGTAATGATAAAATTTATAATCAATATCTTAATAGAAGTTAGTGAAATTTTAATTTTTTGGCAGATATATATATATAACTGATAAAGATGCACCATATAATTAAAAGAATACAGTATTTTAAAGATATTAGAAATTAGACTTTTCAGTATTTTATCAGTTCTATACACAATTTTTACCAAAATAATTACAACTTGGCTACAGCGAATTTTGGATTTCAACCAACCAAAAAAAACAAATTGGATTTGAAAGTGGTTTTAGTACAGTAATACAGTGGATCATATCCAAGTATTGAGAAAAGTTATAGAAAAGATCAATAAATATTAATTGTCATTATGCTTTGGATTCATAGATTATAAAAAGGCATCTGATTTTAGAAGCATTTCTTCAGTGATTAAAATATTGGATCATCAAGGTATAGACCCAAGATATTGTCATAATCTGAAGAATATTTATAAAAATGCAATAGCAACAATTCAATTACATAATGATACTAAAAGGATTAATATTGAGAAGGATGTATGATAGGATGGCTTCATATCTCCAAAACCTTTTACCACAATTTTGCAAGAAATATTTTGTCGATTAAAATGGGAAGCTAAGGGAACAAAAGTGAATGGAGATTATTTAAATCATCAAGATGTTTCAAATAATGAAGTTTTTTTTTTTTTTTTTGGAAATAATGCTTTAGATCAGGTGTGACCTTTGCTATCTGAACACGATAAAAAATTATTTATCTGATACAAATAAATTTAATTTTTAAAATTTCTTATAAATTATTGTATTATATTGTAATCAAATTGTAGGGCATACTATACTTTTACAGCGTAAAAATATAAACGTTAATTATATGTTAAAATTTTATTTTTGAAATAAATATTTTTTTGTACATTATGTGTATTATTTTATTAACAATATCCAACTATAAATTTACATTGAAAAAATAAATGGTTCCTGCCATCTGGTTGAAAAAAAGAAATGGTGCCCGCCACCTGGCCGGTATTATAGAATGTGCTCTTAAGAGCAAAAAGGTTGGGGACCCCTGCTTTAGACCTTCATGAAATGTTGCAAAAACTATCAGATGAAAGTAAGAAAGTATGATTAAAGATAAATGTTAAAAAGAATAAGATAATGTTCAATGGATTTTCTTAAAAAAAGAAAATAAAGATTGACAATGATGAATTAAAATAAGTTTACAACTACAAATACCTTGGTCAGATTATTACTACAAACAGCAACATAATGGATGAAATTAAACATAGAATTAAACTTGGTTGGAATACTTTTGGTAGAAATAACTTAATATTAAAAGGAAATATGCCTAGGTGTATCAAAAGTAAGATTTTTAATAAATGTGTTTTACCAGTTTTTACTTATAGATCTGAGATTTGAACACTTAATAGAAAAGCAATATAGAGACTTCAGATCAATGAACAAAATACAGAGAGATGCATGTTAGACGCAGCAAGAAGATATTGAAAATGAAATATTATAGGTGAGAGAATAAACACATATTACTACCATCATTGAAAAAATTAAAAGACAAGTGAAGTTGAGCTTGACATATTGCTAGAAAAGGTGATAATAGATGAACAGTTGAACTCTTAAACTGGATTCCAAGAGATTGTAAAAGACTTAAAAAAGACCACCTGTGAGATGGATGAATAAAATGAAGTGTGTTGGGGTGACTGGGTCAATAATGGTTGATGATGTTTCACATATACTATGCATTTATATATATATTGTAACAATATAAATTCATCCAGTGATGAATTCATTCATAAAATTACTATTAAGAAATAAATAATCAAATAAATACTTAAAAAGTTAAAAGCAGACCAAAAGTTACTCTAGTGATAATGATTATGTATAGTTATAAAGTTAGTAGGTATTTGAGTCAAATATATTAATATCAAAATAAATAAAATATTTATAAAGATAAATATTCTACAGATTAATAAATATTAAATTGTTACTTATAATGCTTAAATTCAATATTTGTATTTTGAGATCCTAGGGATTCCTATGACATTTTTTTTTATAAAATCTTATAGATATATTTAAAGTTTTTTTATTTTTTTGATAGAAAATATGGTACTTACATATTAGACTTGCAATGCAAAATACATGCTAAGCCTTTTCATATTATTCATAATAAATATCTAACCTTGCGATACTGTCAAACACTGCAATCTCATTCGATCTAATCCAATGTGTTACATGATAAATTTACTTATTTATTGTCCAAATTTACAAAGTGTTATTTTACTTCAGTGCTGATTTACTTTTCCATTTTCTGATTAATGCTACATTTTTTTAAAAATAATACAAAATGATGAACATTTGGAGTTTATCCTCTACTGAGGTCAATGCAATCGAGTACATCCACACTTTGGACAAGCACTGTCATTGTAACATTCAAGGATGTAATAATAAAATAGGCCTTCATAAGGGAACATGGTTGGAGAGTTCCAGAATTCCATTTTTGATGGCAATCTGATTTATTTACAGCTGGGCTCACAAAGTAATATCCATAGAATTGGAGGAAACAGAGCTTGGTTATGCAAACAAACTGTAATAGACTGTAATAATTATACATAGAAAGTTTGTGCCACTGTGATGATAGGGCAAGAAAAATACAAAATTGGAGGCCCTAACAAAATCATTGAAATTGTCAAGAGCCTTTTGCATAAAAGGAAAAAACCAAGCTGGATGAATTCTTCCAGAACAATGGATGTTTGATGGCTTGTGCAGGGAGACTGAGAAGTGTTTCATCACGAGAATTCATGATAGAACAGCAACTCTAATGAAAGCCATCAAACAAAATATGGAAAAAGAATCAATAATTTATTCAGACTGTTGGAAAGCCTATAAAATTGTTGAATTACAAACTGCCGGTTATAACCATTTTCATGTAATCATGTGTTGAGTAAGTCTCCATTTTGAAAAAAAATAAAATAAAATTTACTTTAAGCCTCCATTTTGGAATAAAATTTTATCCATTTAAAATAAAGTAGATATAATTACATTGTGGCAATTCCTGTTATATATTACACAGTAAATATGTTTTCATTCTAAATATTTTATAATTTCATGCCAGATATAGACATAATACTTTAGATATAATATTTAGACTTTAATATTTAGATATATTAAGATACGGGAATTGCATAATGCTTTGGGAATTGCATAATGCTATTTCATATTTAATATTTTTGGGTGAAATTTATATTTTTTATATTGTTAAAAATATACTTTTTCAGATTTAGTCTGATACAATTAGTATCACATATTAAAGCTACTGCACCTTTTCCTATATCTATTCAGAGTGCCAATAACTTTATAAATCTTGTGAAAATATCATGTGCACATGGTCCATTTTGACAAATTTATCATTTTATGTTTGTACAAGTTCCAGTGTACACATTATTTGATCAGATCACAAGATTAGGAAATTATCAGTGAATTGATACAAATGTGAAATGGCATAGCAGGTATAATATGTTGCAGGCCTAATATGTGAGTACTGAAAATATAAAGGTAAAACCATATTTAGAAAATTTAGAGATAAAAATATGGAATTAAAGAGCTTATAAAAAATTTTGTTTATATTTTTTAAAAAGGCATTTAATTTTTTTTTTTTTAAATGTATTATATTTAATTAATTCAAAAAAGAAGTTTTATAATTAAAAGATTAATCTTTATAAATTATTTTTTAAATAAGTTCTATGAAAACAGAGAACAGGCAGTAATTAATGTACATTAACACTAAAGAAAACTATTAATAAGTAAAAACTAGACTTGTTGGCTAGGAAAACTAATTTTTGTCAGGTTCAAAAAGTATATATAAAAAGATAAGAATGACATCTGGATCATTTATTCATCTTCATTCAAAATATTTACATCGCTTCGTAAAAGCAGTCAGATCAATCTACATTCAGTCACCTTCATCATAGTTCAGTGCAATATCAGAATTACAGAAAAGAAATAAATACCAATCACAGCTTGTTAACAGCTATCCATATAAAAAAGATACTTTTTAGATCTAATTTTCGACTAGTCATAATAGAACATATCTCTATGAAAATGGCTTCCAATAGTGTGTGCCAAATACAGTCATATGTTTCCAAAAATTAATTTCTCAAATAATGCTTTGCCATACCTTATAGTTAATAATCTATAGATAATGATATGAAACTTAGCTCTACCCTAAGATCTTAATAGAAGTTTATAAAAAATAAAGGTATTTTGAAAGGAAAAAAGTTGCTGCTAGTTTATTGTAATGAAAAAATATATAGTGCAAGGAATACAAAGAGATCTAAACTTGCGAAATTAAAAAACTAAAAATGGAGTAAAATAATATTTAAATAATATTATATTAAAAACACATTTATAGTTTTAGAAAGATATCTGAATAATAAATTTAAAGATTATTAAACCTGCAGAAATTTTTTTTTTTATATTTGTAAAATATTTTTATTATTATGCATTTAGTGACATATATAGTAGATTAAATTGATTAATGAGAGCTAGATATTAAGTTTTTTTCTTCCCACCTTATTTGAAATTTCATGTGCCAATATATTTTTCTGACCCATAAGTTCAGAAATTCATTTTTATTATATCTGAACATATGAGCATAAAACTTTGAATAATCTTTTTTTATTAATCAATTTAATAAAAATTTGTTTTTGTTACTTAAAACTAAAATCAGTATCTATCCTGATTTTATTTAATTATTGTCTTATTTCCATCATCTATTTAAATTTATAGCTTCTTTAAATTCCTGAATGTGCTTATGTTCTAAGTTGGTGGATATGTTGGAATGGTGGTTAGTGGCTAGAATTAGGATAAGATAATAAGGATAGTACTTGATCATATGTAGTCTTCTATAAAAAAAAAAAGTGATACTCTTAGGAATCTATTTAATTTCTTCTGATTATAAATAGTTATTAGAATAATGAATTCTCATATAAATGTTTGTAAATTGATGATAATCAAGAAATATAACCTATATTTCTTTTAGAGTTTTTCAACATTGCTTTTATTAATAAAGTTAATTATGTGTGTCAGTGACATATATAGTAAATTAAATTGATTAATGAGAGTAAGATATAATAACTTTTATAAATTAGTTTTCTTCTCACCTTATTTGAAAAGAGTATGCCAATATATTGTTCTAGCCCATAAGTTCAGAAATTCATTTTTATTATATAATCATTATCAAATTAGAATAGGGTATAGAATCTTTTTTTATATATTTAATAGAATATTTAATAACATTGCTAAACTGGTACTAAATTATGATTATAAGGACATTTAAATATATATATATGTGCCTCATACTTTATTCCGTTACAATATATATTATTTTGTATCCATTAAAATATATTATATAAACAAATTAAATATGCAAAACAAAAACAAAAACATTGAAACTTTTAATCAGAGTGATTTAAAATAAACAATTCTCTAGTCAGCTGTCATATCTTTAATGGCATGTTCTTTGCCTCTAATATAGTGTGATGAAAATTAATAACATGCTGTTGCACTTTACAAGATTCTACTTCTGAATTGATTAATTTAGCAGATCTTAGAATGACTTAAACAATTTAGAGATATCATTAAGTTCGTATATTAAATACTTTTGAAAAATAATCTAAAAATAATCTTATCAAAGCTTTAATAATTTAAAATATTAAAAGACAATATAAAACCCAAGCAATTTTTTTTTATTTTGTATAAAATCAAGTTTTCATAAATATGTAAATTTACAAATGCAATATATTTAAATAGAAATTCTAAATTATATAAACTATTTATATATAATACACATACAAAAATCATAAGTAAACAAACATTATTCAATATCAATTAAATAATTAATGAATTTATTTTCATAAGAAACTTTACTCCTAAATAAAACAATGTATATATATTTATAAAAGACTACTTTTTTGAAAAAAAATAGAAAATCTCACAATTCAAAACAATCTTATAGAGTAGTGGTTTTCCTATATCGAGTTATGATTCCCTCTAATAATAGCCAAATAACCAGCGATCCGCCTCTTCTGTCGCTACATTTGCATAAAATAGTATTTTTAATTGAGGAAAGAAAACACATTAAAAAAAAAATTTTTTTCCAGCACAAAACTAAAAAGTATACTATTTTAATTTTATATTTACTATATGTAATTTGATAATTTAAACTTAATAACGATTTGTTTTCCTGAAATTTTTATTACTAATATTATTTTATCACCTTTTCAAAAAATAAATTAATTGTGTCTAAAACACAATCTGAAAAAATTCAGCATCGCATATATATTATAAAACCATCAGTAGTCATAGGCTTTGAAATAAAATATTTTTATTTACATACAAAATTCGATAATATTTAAAAACCATATTCTGCTGAGCAAAAATAAAATAAAAATATTAAAGCACTACCATATTAAGTAATTAAAATAATAAAAAATATTCATTATGTATAAACAAGGTGATCTTTTAATTTAAAAAAAAAAAAATATCTGCTGCAGTGAACCTTATGTCTTTTTATTTAATCAAGAGTGCTGTTATGACTTCCAGTAGGACCCTGTACTATAGCCAGGTTGAAATAAATGCTTTGCAAATTTCCCCTAAAAGTAATTAGAACGAAAACTAAAACACACAAACTACCAAAAAAACACTATAATCCACATGATAATTATGACCCATAAGTTGGAAATTCAGGTTACACAATTTTTACCTTATTTGTAATATTTGATTCCAAATATGAATAGTGAAAAGTATGAATAATAACAAATATATATATATATATAATTTGTATAATAAGCATTATTTAACATATTTATACTATAAAACTTTTTAACATTTATAAACACACTCATAATGAGGTTTTCTTTAAAAAATCAAAAATACATCACCAAAAATAATTATAAAATAAATAAGGTATTACTAAGGCAGCCCAATTTACTAAGAGACATGGTAGAAATAAAAAAATACATGAAAAAGAGATGATTGATACCTCATTGAGGACTATAGTGAATTAAAAGAATACCAGATGATAATAGTCTTTAGAATAAAGAACTAATGATGAGGATGAGATAAATTATAATTACCAATTTCATGAAAAAAATTCTTTATTTTTTAAAAATATATATATTCTGAAATTCTTCATTATTTCTTTGTAAAAGATAAAACAAAAGAATAATCTTTATGCCCTTCTCTTTACTTGAAAAATTCCATACTATTACACTGAAGCTAACATGGCATGATTTAATTTTTCATGTAACTGAAATTTGAGTAAATAGAATTTGTGCAAATTAGCATAATTATTATTAAAAATATTTTTAAAAATAACTAAATTATATATATATTGAACCAGACTGATTTCTGATTCAGTTGTTTTATTACTAAAATTTAAAAAGGAAAAAACAACTTAATTAAGTTGTTTTTGTCATTAAAATGTTTTTATTATTATTAAAAAAAAAAAAAAAGCTTACGTGTTTATATTTAAAATAGTTTACTTTCACTACTTTGTTTATAAAATTGATTTAATAAATACTTTACTTTCTTTGCCTGTTTTAATCAATTTGATTAAAAACAGGCAAGCTTGCTAATTATATATTCCTGTTGTTTTTATTTCAGTCATTTTAAAAGTTAATTCTAAAAAAAAGTGGAGGTTTAATTGTGTTGTTGTTTTTGTTTCAATAATCCCTGGATGGAATTCTTAAATTAGATTGAGCGGGAAATTAATATTTGCCCTGCCTGAGATCTAGAATTAGAGACTAATGAAAGTTTTTCACGGGAAATGTAGCGAGGCAAGGATAGCCCACCAATTTTTAGATAGAAGAGATTGAGTATAGAAATAGACACTTGGATTATTGCCTGCTGAGAGTAACACGATTTTGGATAGCAGTTCGGACATTTAATTCCTGCTAAAAACTTAAACCATTATCGACAAACTTCGTTAATGTGCAAGATGCCAAAATTTACCACTATGAATTTTGCCATCATTAGAATGTCTTGCTAATTTAAACAAAGGATGGACCCATGCCTGCCAGCTCTCCTTCAGTCATGCCATGAGCCTCTAAAATAAACACTGCCTCTACCTTGCCACTGTCAAAGGATCTGAAAATGGACTAAGGACAAACGCATGCACTCTATGCGAACTGATAGTAAGATGAAATTTTCTGTTATTCTTTCCAGGGTAAATTTCTTTTCGTTAAATCTCCACTCAATCTAATAAACCTGTAATCTAAATTAATATTTAACTTCATATTGATTAGCTATATTTATTCTCTTTTGTTGTACTTTGCCGTGTGTCTTGGAATCTTAGTTTTAAGATTCCAAGTTTGCTTTCAGTTGTTGTTTATTGGAGAGTGACATGTGAGTTTTGCTATTGTATGCCTTCTTTTACTAAATGCTTTGGCAGTCACGTATATTTTGTAAGCTTACCTGTAATTATTTTAGTAGCCCGAATTAATTTTAAATACTGTGTTTGCACTTTTGCAAATCACCAAATCTTTTGGCTGGTGACTTTATTTTCATAGTCTTCATTTCTTATCTCTCTGAAAGCAGAAACTATAATTGTTTTTGCTTTGTAATTTTATAAATCGCCAGCAGGAAGATAATATGTATCCCTTTTGTAAATTACAGGTGAGAGAGACTTTCGCTGCTAAGGCATTTATAGCTTTCATATTTTCGTACTCCTGTGCACTCTCCGATAAATTTATTTCGTATTTATGTGTATAGGTTAAAATTTATCAGAGTGTGTACTCAGAACTTGTCATAAATTTATTTTTTATTATAATTATTGGTAATTCACTTCTTTAAATGCTGAGGCAGAAGTAACTGATTTTTTTATGATTTACTTGTCTCCTATTGAGACCATTAATTCTTAGATTCGTTTTGCCAATCGTTTGGTTGGGGAGTCATCAGTTTTACTTGTTTGTTTTCCATTCATTCTGAAGCATATTTGTCATGGTTCTTGAAGTAAATCAATCATCTTTGCTTTGAACGTAGTTTTAAGATGCAGCTTCTACTAGCATATGACATTTTGGTCCCGATACATTTGTTTGGGGGTCTAGAAAAGCTCGCTGGCGCTGGTTTCATTGATTTATTTCAAGAATGTATTGTTTTCATACCTGTGAATAGGAAAACCAACATTTAGGTGACTTCTCTTCTGCTGAATGAAAGTGCTTACTCCCTGTAGAATTTGTCATTAGAGAGTCAGTAAGTCTGCTGGAGCAATGTGTTTAGTCTTTCTAGTACAAGAGATAACCCTATTGATTTTTGTGTAAACTTTTCTTATAAGTTATTTTGCTTTTAAATAAAAGTTTAAAATTTGTTTAACTTAATTTGGCTGACATTTGTCTTTGTGCTTTGATTTCTCAACTGTCTAAACAATATTTAGGATATCTTGTTTCTTCCTGAATTTAGTCCAGTACATTTTGGTTCGCATATCCTGTCCACCCTTAAAATAAATGTCTAGTTCCGATTTCGGACTAGTGGCGCCCTCATGGTCAGTATATGTGAATCTCAAAGAACTTTCATCCGTTACAATATATATATATCAAAAAAACTACTAAATTTATTTAAAAATATATTTTAAAAAGCTTAAATTTTTACATTATCTAAAATAATATAAAAATATTTTATTTCCCAATAAGAAATTTAAAACCTTCTTAAAAAAAAAAAAAATACAATCATAAAAATAAAATATATTTTATATATTATTCAAAATATATTTCAAAATATTTGAAACAAAAAATTAGCTTTTGAAAAAAAAAAACCTATCTTTTTGCTTGCCTAATATAACATAAACAAGTCAATAAACATCACATGATAACCATTTCTTATGCTTGCTTATAACTTATTAAAACAGGCAAAACTTTCCATACAGTATTGGCACTCAGTGCAAGCCAGAGTAATCAATGGATCTAATATCTAGGTGCAGTGCTCTCAGATCCAAGACTCCTCATTGATGAAGGCCACAAACCAGAAACTAGTATGGGGATATTGGATGAATAGGCACTAGATGGGGATACTCTGGCTTGCACTGAGTGGAAATACTGTATGGAGAGTTTTGCATGTTTTAATAAACAAGTCCTATCATAATACATATTGGCTCTTTTGCTTTAAAGCCTTCATATCAGTTAATTATTCTTGTTATATAAAAATTAAATCAATCACTACCTTTCCATTAAATGCAGATATACAAAATCTTTCAAATGTTATTACAAATTAGTTTGCAATATATAACATGGACAACTGCAGGATAAACCATGTTGGATTGATAGTTTCTGGCATAGAATTAACTCTGCCTTTCTTCCTAACAAGTCTCTCTCTTTCATATGAATAATTAAAAAGTTCAATTTGCAAGTACAGCCCTCTAGTGAGAGATTTCATACCACCCCCTCCAATGTTAAAATTAAATATATTTGTTGATTCTAATGTTTTAATTTCAAAAAAATTCTAAAAATGTCAGAAGATTCAAAAATGCAGGGAAATAAATATGGATAGACTCCATATTGATGAGTTACAATTGTTTCCTTGGAAGTCTCAAATTTTGCAATTTTACTTGAAGAAAATGTTTTGAGTTATTGAAAATTTGTTTTTTCAAATATTTATAATTATTTTTGCACAATAATAGTTTAATAGTTATTATAAATCAAGAATATATATTTGTATTTAGTTGTATTTGTATATTAGACTATTTCCACGATCGAGTCTTAAGTATTGCATAACTTTAGAAAAATTTAACTTTATTTAAATCTTCCAATTACATCCTACTGTTTTGAGCAATATTATTTTCCCTTCTTCAGATGTTGCTTACCTGACCAGTGACAGTACTAACATGGGAATTGAACCTGAATCTGTATATTCTTGAGGATCCAATTCTCATGCTAGTACTGTTACTGGTCAGCCAAAAATACCCGAAGAAGTGCGGAGAATAATACACACAAAATGTTCAAGAATCTAAGGATCTATGTTCAATTCTCATACTAGTACTGTCATTGGTCAGGCTAGTGACACCAGAAGAGGGGAGAATAATATCACCCAAAATGTTTTGCACATACTAATCTGTGTGCTATTACTAACAGTTGAATAGAAATGGAAGGTTTAAATAAAGTTGAATTTTTCTAAAGACATTCAATACTTAATACTAGATGACAGAAATAGTCCAATATATAAATACAATTAAAATACCATTATCACAAACTTTCAAGAAAACACTAAGAATATATATTATTACATATTTATTTTCTACAGAAGTATTTTATTTAAAAATGTAAAAAGTTGTATTTTTCCAGATCAATGTTACCATGAAAATTACAGTGGTGGCAATTATGATCTGTTAATAACATGTCATCACTCACAGTCTATTAAAAATATAGCAATATCATAAAAATTATTAAAAACTTTTACACTTTTAAAGCATAAATTGATAGATTTATCAGATAATGATAATTATTTGTTCACATTTTAAATACAAAAAGCAATCAAAGAAGATTTCCTTCATTTTACAAAATCAATCTGCTCCTATCAAAAGTTGAATGATTAAACAGTGCTTTGTTTTGATTAAAATCTAATTTTTAAATTATTTGCAAAATTCAAATGTGATTTTTTAGAATTTATTTTATTTCTAAACAAAAATATCTATCAAATAAAGTCAATTTTACTATATTCTAATTTATAATAATGGTTTAATTGTAAAATGAAAGTCGAGTATTTACAGTAAATGAAAATATAAAAATAATTGTCAGGATGCTAGTGTACTGCAAGAGGCTTAAAAGATTAGAACTATAACATTTTTTTGTGATGAAATGAAAAAGATAAGTGAGTGTATTATTTATTATTATTTCAAAGGATTTATATACAAACATTACACTTCTATTAAATTTTATCTTGGATTAATCAAACAGTTTAACTAATTTAATATAAATTGATCTTATATTTGTATTTTATTTCTTTATATATTCCTAGGTAAACCAATTTGTAAATATGTAATAATTTATTTTATAGTACATTAGAAAATTAAACTTTTACTAAAAAAAATTGTTAGCTATTTTCTTATGACATTTGTGTAATACTCAGTAGTTGTTCTTTTTTTTTACTTTGTACTTAATATTCTTTAAATTACAGATAAGTGAAACCAGAATTTTTGCTACTGTTTAACTTCTATGTCTTTTTATTAAAAAAAAATTGGCTTTATTTTATTCGCATTAATGGTTTTTTTTCTTTTATTTAGAAGTTTACACGGTACTTGTTTAGGCTAATATATTTCAAATAAAATAGTTTTATTTTCTATAATTATTTTTATTAAATTTGATTATAAATACATTTTTTTTATCTTTTTAACCATGATAGATATTTAAACTTCCTTATTTATAAATATATAGTTCATTTTCATTAATTAACTTTTTTGTATAACATTGCAAATATAATTTATTGATTATATTAGAATATATAATTTTTGATGTTTCAGAAACACTTGTAATACTAATATTTATAAAAAATGTTTGATTAATAATGATTGTATTTTTTTGTTGTTATTATTGTTTCTTTTTACTACAAAATGATCTTTTTAAAAAGTATATTTTAAGATATAAGTATTAATTTAATATATAACAACAATCAACTTTTAAGCTATCAACAATCTCAACCTGTAGTCAATGTAACCTCCTTTAACAATAAAAGTGGTACCACCTTTATCTATGTTCTGATATTTTTATATAGATACTAAAGTTGCAACTTGACCAAGAAGTGTGACATTAATAATATAAGAAGTTTAAACAAATCACATTAATCAAGCAAATATAACCTGTTCTGGTAACAGACTAATACATAGTCAATTATATTTTCCAAATTCTATATAAAGTATATGTTTACTAAGGCTATAATCCAATTGCTCCAGGCTTTAAGTTATAACTGACTATTTCTTAGTCTGCTTTCAGAATAAATTATATTTGCCCAATTAATAAGTTTAAACTTCTTTGTATTATTAATTTCATACTCCTTATTCATAGTAATTTAATATATTTAATTAATATTACTAATTATAGAATAAGTAATGCAATATTGATATTAAGAATTTGAAATTTTTAATTTAAAATCAAAGGCTACCTTTCTAACTACTGATTCGTAACTGTATGTGTATATGTATTATATTATTTTATATTACAATCTTTTTGGGTATATTTATTGTATATTTTTAAAAAGGATTTTTAAGAAGGTATTTACAAGAATAAAAATAAAAGTATAAAACTTTTATTGTGAAAAAAAAAAAAATCAATGTTAATTTATTTTTATTTATTTTTTTCTGTAAAAGCTGTTTTTTTAAATAAATAAATAAATAAAAATTGGGTGAGAGGTAAATAAAATAATTAGATTAAAATTAATTGAAGTAATTAAAATGGAGGTCATTTTCAAAATATTTAACTCAAAAAATGTCTAATTGAGTTTATTGCCAATAAAGATAACTATATAAGAAAATAGACAATTAATATAAAGAATAAATAATTTACTTTAAAATTTTATAATTATTTACCAGTTAACTAGTTTCAAATGTAAGTTTAGCGTTAATAAAAATTATACTTAAAAATTTAAATTCTATTTACTTTTATTTTTGGAATTCTCATTTAATTTTGATAAAATGAAAATTATTTTTAGATGTTTATTTAGTTCAATATCATATAGTTGAAACAATAATCAATCATGATTTTAAAATCATTTGGTACTTGCACAGGGTGGGTGTACTTCATGTTAACATGAATAAATATTATTAATTCATGTATTTCTTAATATTTATATAAAAAAAACTGTTTTGTAATATATTTGGAAGTAATTCAATTTCCACACATTCACTGTTTTAATGTAAATTGGTATGCACTCACCTGTAAGCAAAGATTTTAAAGAACAAGTGAATCACTTGTCTTTTAAGCTTACCTATATATAAGCCAATCTTTGCTTACATGCATTATTCAAGGCTTTAGTCTATTATATGTCTGATTTTTTAAATGATTTTCAAATTGTACAAACATAATTCAAATATTACAGGAAAGAGATAAGTTTGAAAAACAGATAATTGACTTGTTCTTTAAAATCTTTGTTTACAGGCGAGTGCATGTTAATTTATATTAAAACAGGGCATGTGTGAAGATTGATATATTTCCGAGTATATTACAATAAATACTGTGTTGCATAAAAATAAATATTTATCAATTTAGAATCTAAATTATTATATGTTAATTACAGATGATTAAAAATGAAATAAATTCTCTCTCCTGTAATATTTGAATTATGTTTGTACAATTTAAACATCATGGGATGCAAAGGTTGGCTTATATATAGATAAGCTTGAAGGACAAGTAATTAATTGAATTTATAATTTTTGCTTATGAATAAGTGTCATTATGTATGAACACTGATTTACTTTCAAATATATTACAATAAATACTGTGCTGAATAAAAAATAAATATATATATAAAAGTTTTTTGTAACAAAACATATAAGTAACAGTAAAGCTATAGCGCAATATGTGTTCAAGTGTTGCAGCTCATAAACATGATTATAGAACTTGGTTCTTATGCAAGGCAAGTTTGATCTTGCCTTCCCCTTATGATATAAGCATTGAGATATGTAACTGCTTAATGGAGCATTAAAAAATGTGACTAAAAAATAAAATTAAATCATTAAGTAAGTGCATTCACTATTTCTCTATATACAACTAAAAAATAAAACTCCATTTATTATATTAATTACAAAAATGTAATAAAGTGATTGCAATAAATAATAATTAAAGATTTTTAATTAGAGACAAAAGAGAGAGAAAACTAACATGGTAGTAAATAGTATTATATATAGTTTTAAAGCAAAAAAAATCTATCAAGAATTACATCAAGACAACAAAAGTGCCTTGAGATTTTGCTTCTACTATATTTAATTTTGAAATATTTTCACAATATTTGGGAAAATATATTACTTTTCATTTGTAGTTTGCTAGCAAAAGGTTTTTTTTTAAATAGATATATTTACTTAGTGAAGAAGAATGTATTAAATAAAAGAAATGTAATTCAAACACTCATATATATAGTTGTATTTTTATATTGGACTATTTCCAACATCTAATATGAGTACTGAATGTCTTTAATTTTTATATTGGACTATTTCCATCATCTAATATTAGTATTTTTCTAAAGACATTCAATACTCATATTAGATGATGGAAATAGTCCAATATAAAAATACAACTAAAACACCATCATCGCAAACCATCTGGAAAACACATATAAAATTACAGAACGTTTGAATTGTGAAAATAGATGAGGTTTTTTATAACAAAAAAGTGATGTAAAAAAAAAAGTTTTGAAAAAATTATGATTGTATAATTCACAATTAGAAAGAAATTTAAGAAAATATTTTATAAAAGAAAAAAAAATGTTTTGAATTTGTCAAGTAATAATTATTGTAAAATTGATATACTAGCAATTATATATATATGTTATCACTAAAAAAAAGCAATATGTGTATATATAGTATTCATAATATCTCTGCCATGATAAGCCATTTCTTATTAAGTGAAGGATAAAATAAGACTACACTGAAATTGCAATATTACACATACAGAAAAAAATATCAAACTATTTATGCAGCTGGCGTTTAATTTAAAAAGTGTCGCAAATCTTTTTTAAAAAAGCATTATCTGACAAAATTATTAAACTTAATATCAAAATAAAGTCCATTAAAATGAAGCAAATATTAAATGAAGTTATCATTGTTCTGTTTTGTAAGGTTCAAATTATCAATTTAGTTTACTTATCTGTTAACTTGTACTTTTAATAGGGAAAGTGTATTGTACTTATTATTTTTTATTTACTCTATTACATAAATATAATAATTGTCGTCATAAGTCTGAAAATATGAGTAAAGAAATTTACTAATATTGCTCTGAAAAAAAAAAAAAAAGAAAAAAACCTGTAAAATTGTTGTTGAAACGAAAATGCTACAATGATTGTTATTGCTTGCCATATAATACATGTTCACAAAATTATTTGAGAATTTTATGAAAAGCGTAATTAATAACGATGAATAATGTTAAAAAAAAATTCCAAGTGATAAAGAGAAAGTAGAGTGACTTTTATTAGTATTAGTTTGTTTATGCTTTCAGAAGACTGATTTTAATTTTTAATAAAGAAAAAACATGATTAAAACATAGCATATATAAAAAAAAGACAGCCATCAAAGAATAAAAATGGTATGGTGAATGACATTGGTTAACACAACAGTATTAAAAAAGCATTAATATCATTAAAAAAAATTCAAGAAAGAAAATGACTTTTTTATTAGCAAAAGTTTGTTTTTGCTCTTAGAAGCTTAATTTTCACTATAAGATAGAAAAGTCTATTACAATGTAGCAATAAGAAAAAAAAAAAACAAATCAAAAAACCATAAAATTATCCATAAAAATATTAAAAGAAACATCATTGGTTGACATATGGCACACACATAAAAGACATTTCAGTTAGAATTAGAATGCTGATTAATACCATCAAAAACATTTCCAAGTTTTTTTTGAAAATGTTTTTGATGGTATTAAAAATGATTTTGCTTTTATTACAGTAAGTTTGTTTTTTTTCCTTTTAGGAAATCAATTTTAACTTTGTTTATGAAACAACAATAAAAAGTTAAAATGCAATGTCCAAGCAACAAAAAACAGGCAAAACTCTCTATAAGTATTGCCACGCAGTGCAAGCTAGAGTAATCAATGGATGCCTCTCAGATCCAAGGCTCCTCACTGCAAGCCAGAAACTAGTCTGGGGATATTGGATGAGTAGGCACTAAATGGGGATTGTATGCACAAGCCTTCTGGCATCTATTCATTAATCTGGCTTGCACTGAGTGGCAATACGT
Organism: Epiperipatus broadwayi; assembly: GCA_028023455.1. Taxonomy (NCBI): domain Eukaryota; kingdom Metazoa; phylum Onychophora; class Udeonychophora; order Euonychophora; family Peripatidae; genus Epiperipatus; species Epiperipatus broadwayi. The sequence continues at coordinate 14,899,861 of JAQFVV010012404.1, read as the reverse complement.
ATAGAGAGTTTTGCCTGTTTCAAAAACAGTGAAGAGCGATCACAAAAAATAGTGATCATGTGATGTCCAAGCAAGAAGGTGGAAGTTCTGGATATGACATTGTTTAATCATTAATCTGTGAAATTTTATAAAAGTAGGTTCATTTACATTTTTATTTATGTTTTTAAAAATTTTGTTTTAATTTTTATTAAAGTCAAATTGTATATTAGATATGGTAATTAATTTCATATGTATTTTTATATTTATATTTTTGATTTTAAAACACATTTTTATATATAAAAGATGGTTATGCTGTTAATGCTGTTTTAGACCTGGAATTGGATTATATTTAAATGCATGACTTTCAATGTAAACTACAATAAATACATGACAAAACAAGATTCTGGAGCCAACTACTTTATTATAATAGATACTACTGAATTAACATGCAAATCAATATACAAATTTTATTATTACTAAAAACTATTTTTTAGATAAATGTAAGTATGAAAATGATTAAACTGAATGTTTTATTAATAAATTTACATATACACTTATAAAAATGAATTTACATCACACCAATCATCACTGTCATTTAACAAATTATAATAACAGTGTTTACATTTCTATATATTTTGTAATACTTTATACAAAAAATAATTTTCAAAAAAACTAACATAAAATTTTCAAAGTATGAATTGCTTATTAAACTTTCACTTTTAAAGAATTACTAATCTAGTTTTTACAAGCTTTGAGGTTTTCTGACGTATTGCTCAAAAGGAATTATATTTCTTTAAAACACACTCTTACATATATAAATTGAAGTCTGCTAACTCTCTTTCTGTCTGGATTTTATTGCTTTAACTATTTTGTAGGTTTATTGTTTACAGGATAAGGTGATGAGAGGTGATACATAATTACTCATAAACATCATCAGAAGTGGTATAAATAAATATCAAATGAATATGAACATAGTAAATGATGAGAGAATCAGCATGATAAGCAATGTAAATAATAAACAGAGCATTACCAGCAATAATCACTATCGAATAGTAAACCTTTATCTCCAGATTTTAAAAAAGCATTCTATAAAATCTAAGGTTAGTCATCATCAAGTCAATACCAAACTTGAGCATAATATTATAAAAGCAATCATCAATATTTCAGCTGGGTGACATATCTAAATACTAAAATAGTAATAATAATAATCATATCAAAAAAATGATTATTCTCAATGCTCTTGAAACAACAGATTACCATGAGAATTGGACATCAATAAATTATTCATCATAATAAAACAAAGTAATATGAAAGGTGTAGACTTCAAAGATGACTATCATTATTTTTATGATATCTACATATTTTTAAGAAGAATTACATTGATGTCTATACATACAAACATATATCACAAGTATTGTTAGTCCTCAGCTATCTTTAGAATCACAAAAATACTGATGACTGAACAAAAGAAAATGTACAACTACTCTATTTTGACATTAAATAACTACATTGGAATATCGCATGATCATTGGAATAATTTAAAATAATGATTAATAAATTCAGTAATTAGAAATAAAAATACTAAAAAAAAAATGCATGTAAAATATTCTACATTTAAAATAGATCATTTTTGACTATTTACAAATATAACATATTTCCATAGATTGAAAAAAAAAATTTATATAACAAAGTTTAAATTGTAATTTACAAATACATAAATTATCAAAGGTATTAAACACATTTATGTATATGCACACATGCATGTCTCATAATACCAAATTTTAGATATTAATAAGCTAATAAATATTCTAACAAACTACAAGTAATTAAATATTCAATGTATGTGTACCTATGCATTATCTAATACAAAAATAATATTTCAATTATTAACTTAAATTATTTTTACTTAGCAAACAAATGAACATTCTTAAAATTATGAACAAAATTTTTTAGAATAAATAAATGTTCTTTGAAAGTAATTTCCTTTGAAAGTCCACTTGAATTTATTTTCTCTTTAATTTACATTTTCTATACTTGCAAACTTTAAATAAATATTTTCCAATTTCTGTTCATCAATTAATTTCTTAGCCACTTGTTTTAATTTTATTAAAAATTTGTTTACCTACAGTTATTGTGAAAAAAATTTCTCGCTAAAAATATATATATAAGTCTAGTGAAAGATTTTTCATTAATAAAAGAGTTTGAAATAATATGTCAATATTAATATACATTTTATTTATTTGCTACTTTCTTCCATTTGAGCTTTAAAGACACATAAAAATATCAGCATCGCTATTGAAATCTCAAAATCGTTAAGTTGACTTCTTATATATATTGCTGATATATCATGTCCTCATCAACGCATGTATAAGATAAAGGCTGGCCATCCATAACTCCATTAAGATTCAATAATTTCTGAACTTCACCAGTTGGAAAGTGGAGTCCAATACATAATATGGACATTGAAACATCACTGAGAGATTATACCATTATTTTTCTGGGAGTCCAAATTTGGTCAATGTGAAAACTAGCAGCAAATGACTTTTGTGCATCTCACTTTTTACATGCTACATTCTGTCTAATAACTATCTGTTAATCTGAACACAGTATTTATAGATACAATTAATTTACAATAAAAAAATTAACATAAGTATTTCCCTTTTGTTTAATTTACATTTCATCAAAACCAACAACATTTTAATTAAATAAATTATGTGCTACTTTTTTAAGCAAAACAGATTATAGAATTAACTATATAATTAATTTTGTTGATATGGAAGTCTGAAAGTTAATATGGGTGTTTATTTCAGTGGTAACATAAAAGTTCTGCTCCTTTACATTGTTTTTGTATGGCTATCTGTAGTAATATTTTCACAAGTTTTTATTTTCAAATGCCAAAACCTTTAATTAATGAATCCAAAAAAAATCTGAAAAAATCAGTACTTTCCAAACAATCAATAGAAATCAAAATATATTAGTGAAGTCTTCACCTGTTTGGTCCTTCCTGCAATTTTTGATAATGTGGTCGCTAGCATTTTTGAGATTATTTTAAATAAGATTTGAAAAATTTTTTTTTGCTTAATCTGATAATTTTTATACCATAATCATATAGTAATTATTTAAAATCAAAAGAATGCACATGTAGACTTTGATTTTATTCATATATGTTTTATTTTTAAAAATAAAAGATGATAAAATCATCCATAATGTTAATGAAAAAAATTACATACTTTAAGATGACCATGCCTTGTGACACTAATCATGTAACATCATTACTGCCTCTGCATTAGGATATTTTAAGATATTCTAAAAATTATAAAATAATTTTAGTATTTTAAAGCAGAATTTTATAGATTTATAAAAAATTAACATTTATTTATTCACATTGCAAAAATAAATTTCAGTAAAAAAAAATTTTGCTGATTTTCTGCAATCACTCAGATTGCTTTTCTAAGAAATCAAGTTTTATACATTGACTTTTAGTATAGAATAAAGATTTTATATGGAAATCAAAAGTTAAATATTACCAAAAACTGCTTCCGGGGCTAACAATAGAAAATGTAAATCTATTAAAAAGTTAATTAATGTATATTATTAAAAAAAATATCATTGTTTTAAACAAAAATATTTTTATTTTTTTGTTACAATAAAAATTTAAATTTTTGTTAATATCAGAAATAGACTTTATATATATATTTCATTTTAAATAATGTACATTAAAAATTTTAAAAATATCAAATAATGTACATTATTTTAAAAATATTAAATATTATTATTTAATTAATACTTCAATTATTCCAGACTTTATTTTAAATAATTATATAAGAAATTTTAACTTATATTTTGTCTACCTTTCCTTTTCAGCTTTAAATATATATGCACACACATATTATTTACTGATGCCATGAGGTCAATCCATCTCAATAAAAACAATAGGATCCAGATGCTTTCTTGGGGGAAAATATTTTTCTTTAACTTAAACTATAGCTTTACTGTAGAATACTATGAACGTTGAATTTATCTGCTTAGTCTTGCTTTTTACCTATTATTGTTTTCACTGCTCTTATTTCAAGTTATATTATTGTAACTATGCATCTAGTAATTAAATATCACTTAAATATATAGATATTATATATGTTTTTTTATGTTTAAAGTGTAAACAATTATTTTTTATTAACATCAAATCTATTTATTTCTCTTATAAAATTAATATGTGGGGTTTCTTTTAAAAGAAATTGAACAATTCTAGCTGACTAACTGCTTATTATTCAATCAATATTCTACAATTTTATTAAAGTATATAAAATCTTTCTTTTTTTTTAATTTTATTAAAAATTCAGCATTGATAACAACTCCGGATAATTATCTGAATAACATTACTATCATATTTCTATTAATTTATCATCTCATTATTTATTAAATTATAAAATAAAATTATTTTTATAAATTACCTTTCCCCCAAATCATCAATGGAAAAAAAAATGTCTCTGTAAGTTATCCTAAATATATTTAAAATTTAAAAAATATAGCATACTTTCCTGACATTTTTGATATCTTGATGGTATCAATTATGGTCTTTTTTAATTAACTTTTTTAAATGTATACAACACTATAAATTAATATAGGTTCTTTATACCCAATCCCTGATTCATAAACTTCATAACTATTAGTTATAACAAGTACTTTCTTTTCATAGAAATTTAACTACAAAGATTTATAATTTATCTGATTGTGTAAAGAATATGGCACACATGTAGGACTCATCATCATTCAATACATATAAGCAAATATTTAATTCTGAATCACCATGCAATTGCATTTTTCATTGCTCTCTGTCTTATATTATATCATCTGCTTACATTTTCTTTATACTGCATATGTGAAAAATTATGTTCAATATAATTATTTTGATTAAATTTATTTATCTAACTATTATCTGCTTTACACAAATAAACAATTCAAATTATTTTGCTTACATTTATTTGATGTTGTTAGACTAAAATACCAACATTAACTGTTAAATAAATAATATTTAAAATAAATAGATATCAACTTTGAATTTTCTATTCAATAAAAGTATATATTTATATTTTTTCACTTATATATCTTTGAATAATTTTTTTTTTTAAATTTTCTTTATTTAAAAAATAAAATCGTTTCTCTGTACATGAACAGATACATTGAACACACACACATCTAAGTTTTAACATGAAATGTTACAAGTATATAAAATAGTAAATATCTTTTTTCTAACATTATTATATTTATGGTTTTATTTAATATTTAACACCCTATAATAAAATTACAGAAATAATAAAATGAGAATACAAAAAAAAAAAAAAAACATGAAAATACAAATATCTACTACTGTTAATTAAAAACTCTTCACACTATTTTTAACAAGCAAATAAAAACATTATAATCTGAAAACATGACATCCTAAAAAAAGAAAAATCCAAATGAATTGTAGAAAGTTTATTGAACATGTAAAATTAAGAAGAAAATATTAACTATTCTTTTTTCTTTTCCTCAATATTACTTCTGAAAAAACAAACTAAACCACTTTGCTAAATGTTAAAATAAATATGTATGGAAACAGCAAAGTTTGTCAGCTCAATTTGCTATTGGTTTAAAAACATTTTATTAGAAATGAAATGAAAATATAAAAAAATATGAATTTCTTTTGAAAAAAGGTCAAATAAATCACTACTTCAGAAAATAATTTAAGTCTATCATTCTACTGAAATTAAAACCACATTTCAGAATTATGAATAAAAACAAAACTATGAATAATATTTTCTTTCCAAATTATAATCCTTAAATTAAATTTTACTGAATTAAAAAAATAATGTTTTCTCTTGATCCTCAAATAATGTTTGTTAAATATAATCATTCTCTTTGACTAACTTCTCTATATCTAGATAGAATTTATCTTGTTTTTTCATGAAGATGATTTATTTAAATATCATTGACAGACAACCAATATATGACAGATATAAGATAATATTATGTATTATTATTATTGAATCAATTTAAAATTAATGAGATCAAAAATGATTGTCTCAAAATACATATTCATATTTATAACTATTACCACAACAGATTTTAAAATCTTTATTAGTTATATAGGACAAATGCAAAATCCCAAACACAATATGATTCCAAAATTAAAGGAGACTTTACATTCTCTTAATGACAAATATTTTTTTCAGTTAATCTTTTTACATTTCAACATTTTATCATCATTCTCTAGTAGAAATTTGAGTTAATAATCCAATATTTTATTTTAGTATTAAAACTCTTATTCAATATTATAAACCAATAAATTACACTTGATTTATTAAAAATATAAGTTTATAAATAAAAAAACTTCCTTAAAAATCTTATTTAAACTTTCAAAATATAGAAAAAAATGATAATAATAAAGTGAAATATGTAATGAAAATAATGTTTTTTTATTGGGCAATTACAGCGAAGATGATTTAAAAATCAAATTAATGAAATCTTTCTTGATTAAATTTCATTTTCAAAATGTGAATAAATTTTTATAAAATCATAATTAAAGTTATGAAATTCAGTTCTAAAATTTAAAATTGCATTTATAATTATTAAAATATCACAAAAATTCAGTACTATAATATTTGACAGAGTGTAAGATGTAGTTTCCTTTTTAGCATTATTTGAAATTCTTAACTTGTATTTTACTGGTAAACATATGTCAATAAATATATAGAGAGTTTTGCCTGTTTTTAAACATATGTCAAAGAAATTTATTATTCTCTTTTTAATAATTACTATACAAATATTTTGTAAAGATAATCATAAATATTTAAATAAACTATGGAAAGTATACCATTTTCTTTGCTCATTTCTAATGATAATCAATGAGAAATTCCACATTTGTTTATATGATCAAGATCAAAGAATCTACCAATCAGCAATACTCTAACTTTTGTCAGCTGATTTATAGTTTTAGTCTGGGAATTACTATCATCATCTTCAGGTTTCTTTGAAGTAATAAATTAATATTTACTACACTCCCAGTTTTTTACTGTCGAATGTAAAAATTAAAAAATAATGCAAAAGGGTACCACAACTGAGTGATTAAAAACCAAAACATAGAAATGCCATCATACTATTCTATAATATTGAAAATCAGTTTATTAATAAAAATGTAAATCTACATAAAGATAATAAATTATATAAATGAAACAAAAACAATCCTAATAATAATAAATTTAAATTAAACTTTTATTTACCCAATCATAAATCAAACTTTAAAATTATCTACAATTATATATGCCACAAAATAATCATTCAATTTTATTAGTAAAATAGATATAAAGCACGTGATGTTATTATCATTATTATTATATCATTTTAAAAATAGATAAGTTTATAAATGATTGTTAAAAAATACATATAAACATTACAATAATATATTTTAAAATTGATTTGCATTTAAACAAAAATTAAATTCTAATTACAAACGTGTACAATTTTTAGTAACCAAAATATTTATTTCATAAAATGGGGATGATTATATAATAAAACATAGTTTTCATTTAAAATATTTCTATAAAAATTACAAGCTATTTAGAAAGAATAAATGATGGATTTACATGTAATAACTAGAAAAATATGCCCAACATGATTTTACTAGAAAAACAATTAAAAATTAAAAATTGCCTTTTGTCTATGTTTACTTAAGAGATAAAAAGTTCTCCATTTCTATCTCAATTCCCAAGAGTTTATACCAGGTATGAACTGAAACAGATATTTTTATAAATACAAGAATTTTGAAAAATTATATCTTTCTGAAATCTTAGAAATAGCAAACATTTTCACATGACTGCTATTTATATATGTTACATATTTTCTTAGATTTATTAAAATATAAACAAACAAATAAGTATGGAGATTTTATATATTATCCAGAGAAATATGCTCAAGAATGATGTCATTAAATAATCACCATTTACATTTGATATCTCCAAGCTGAACTACATGCCTTAATAGCCAATAATAGATTTTGTTTTAGTTTACTTTGAAATAGAAAGTGGCCCATTTTTATCTCAAAGTTCAAGATATATATTTAATAGTAACAATATGAGACATGAATTAAGAGACTTTATAATCATTAAAACTTTGAAGAATTGCATCTTCCTTATACTGTGAAAATAACAAATCATCTCCTGAAAACTATATATTGTACAGGTTTAGACACATTTTAAGAATAAAGTTGCTTTGACCTTACAAAATGTAACTGTTTTTATTTGTTTTTAAATTAATGTAATAATAAATAAAATATCCCAAATTTACTATTTTATGATCTTAGCATTCATAAAAAAAAAATTGAAGAGAGATGCTTTTTTTTCTACTTTTTTTGGTGAAAAAAAAAGCTTTTGGACAAAAACATTTTTTTTTGATTTGGCAGAGAACTTTAACATCCTCATTGGGAAAAACTGTTGGATTATTTTCAACTGCGAATAACTTTGTTTAATAGCCTTCAAAAAATTAAGCTGATTTGAATAACAAAGACAATTAATGGAGATTTAAAAAACAGCTAAGATGAAAAACTTCACAATAGTTAAAAACCTCATTATCATGAAATAAAAACTTTTATCAGAGCATTGGTAAAAGCTGTAACTTTGTAGTTTTCTTCAAATTTCAATTTGAGAATTATCTAAACCAGAGAATTAAAATTTATTATCTGTCATCCTTCACATTCCTATCTAATCATGAACACATAATCTGGAGAACAATTCAAGCAAATACATCAAGTAAAACAACTATCTTATGAATCATTCCCCTGCCCCCTTAAAATGGTTCAAATCTTGATTTAATTAAATTAAAATCTAATGCTATGATAAAAGAAATTTTAATGAAATTAAAGAGACTTTCATAAAAATAATATTGCTAGCAAATATTAAAATTAATGTTTATTTAGTATACAATTAATAATTTTAATGTTGTTTTCTTTTTAAATACACACATGTATTTTTTATTATTTCTTAACATAATATTTTTTAAACACGGTCATCTTTTTAGAAACAATATTTTTAAACACGGAAGCATGTAAAATTAAAATTGATTTATTATTTATATTTTTATAATTAAATAATAATAATTATATGATCACTTTGAATTGTATATAAGCACCTTGAAGCTTATAATTTAAATGCAAGTTAATTAGATGAATTGTCTCTAAGGTGGTTGCATATGTATATAAATATATTTGTATCTTTTATTTTGTGAAATGCATTGGATTCATCCTTAAGTGTATATATTGCTGTTTTATTTATATTATTATAGGTGTGTATTTAGTCTCTCTCATTCCAAATCTAGGTACACATAGTTAACACATACTCTGTAATACATGCACAAATTTTTCATTTGAACTAGTAGTCAGTAAATGGGGGGATTAACATTAGCATCTAAAAAGCTAAGGAGGAATATGAACCCATGTATAGATGTTTCTCTTTTTAGAGATTGTGCCCTAATCTGCAGAATAGCAAATAATTTTTTTTAAAATAATAAATATCATTTACAGTGGCAAGGGATATATCCTCACTGTACTTAGTGATGTTTGATTCATCCCATGGTTTAACTCCTCTTACATTATGATAAATAATTGTGGTAGTCCAGTATTTACCTTGCTAAGACGTCATTAGCCTAAAGGCATACTACTCTAACCACCCGATTTTTAAGATAACGTCACCTAGTGATTTGCGGACAAATGTAATCGCTAAAATTTTTTGGCATATCACGTGGTGACGTTACATCAAAGATCTCTAGATTAGAATAGGATGCCCTCAGGGTAATGTCGTCATAGAAATGAAGAGTGGGAAAAAGGCACGTGGTACAGGGTCATGAGGTCAAAACGGAGAAAAAGGCACGTGGTACAGAAAAATGCCGGCGGCCTCCATCCTGAAAAAAAATGGTAAAATTAATAAATAGGACACAAAATAGAGTGATATGCGGCAAAAAAAGATTAAAAATAATATATACATCATGAATAATTAACTAAAATTGGACGCAAAATGGGAAAATGTAAGATAAATATCACTACAAAATTAATAAGTAAAAACTGCGAGTCCACAAATCCTGAAAAAAAAAATTAATAAATAGGACACAAAACAGTGATATGCGGCAAAAAAAGGTTAAAAGTAATATATACATCATGAATAATTAACTAAAATTGGACGCAAAATAGGAAAATGTAAGATAAATATCACTACAAAATTAATAAGTAAAAACTGCGAGTCCACAAATCCTGAAAAAAAAAATTAATAAATAGGACACAAAATAGTGATATGCGGCAAAAAAAGGTTAAAAGTAATATATACATCATGAATAATTAACTAAAATTGGATGCAAAATAGGAAAATGTAAGATAAATATCACTACAAAATTAATAAGTAAAAACTGCGAGTCCACAAATCCTGAAAAAAAAAAATTAATAAATAGGACACAAAATAGAGTGATATGCGGCAAAAAAAAAAAGTTAAAAGTAATATAAGCATCATGAATAATTAACTAAAATTGGATGCAAAATAGGAAAATGTAAGATAAATATCACTACCAAATTAATAAGTCATCTTAAAAGTACTATATAAATTTTAAAAAACTTATCATAAAGTGAAAACTGCGCATCTACAAATAACTTCAAGTCTACAAATATTAATTTTCTTTTTTAAAAAACGTATCTTAAAGTGCGAGTCCTGAATTAATAATTCTGCAAGTATTCAAATAATAATTTTGTCATCTTAAAAAAAACTATCATAAAGTGAAAACTGCGAGTCTACAAATATTAATTTTCTTTTTTAAAAAACGTATCTTAAAGTGCGAGTCCTGAAGTAATAATTCTGCAAGTATTCAAATAATTTTGTTGTCTTAAAAAAACCTATCATAAAGTAAAAACTGCGAGTCTACAAATATTAATTTTGTCTTTTTTAAAAAACACAAAATAGAAAAATGTAAGATAAATAAACGCAAAATAGAAAATAGGAAAATGTAAGATAAATATCACTACAAAATTAATGTCATCTTAAAAGTACTATATAAATTTAAAAAAACCTATCATAAAGAAAAACTGCGAATCTACAAATAACTGCGAGTCTACAAATATTAATTTTGTCTTCTTTAAAAAACGTGTCATAAAGTGTGAGTCCAGAAGTAATAATTCTGCAAGTATTCAAATAATTTTGTCTTTTTTTAAAAAAACACATCATAAAGTGAAAACTGTGAGTCCACAAATCATAATTAATCATAATTCAGTCATCTTAAAAGTACTATATAAATGTATGAATTTTTTTTAGTGGAAATAACTACGAATAAAAACTACTGTAATTTATAAGGAAAATAAAAGATGAATATCACAACAAAATGCGTACTTACCCAAATAACGATTACTGCGGTGGACTGAACTGGCTTATATGTTGTGGAATTGCACCAAAATGACCATCTTTGTAGGTATGCCTCCACATAAACTCTGTGAAATAGGAGTCTAAGTGTTGACGTGCAGTTCCTCTGTGCTTCTTATACCTCCATTTGACTAAACCCCACAACTTTTCAATATTTTGCGTGTGAACGCCAGTTGTGGGGTCTACAAAATTATACGTGTGGTTAACTCGATGGTGCTCATATCCAGCCAGCTCCAATTCTTCTGTTTTATATCCTTTCCAACAATCACTATAAATAGTAGTGCCTTGGTGCACATTCTCCAAAATGGCTTGCATGAGACTGGACGCACTTCTATCTGCAATGGCTATTATAAAACATTCATCTGTTTCTCTGCAGATACCACCAAATACCCATTGCTGTGGAAGTACTCTGCTGGCATTGTTCTTACATTTGGAGAATAGAGTTTCGTCTATTTCCACAATTGTGTTAGGGCCTCCGATTTTCCGCCTTTCATTATGTAACAGCTTCCATGCACATACTCTGCGGAGATAGTTGTTCCAGTCAATCACAGTCTTGTCCGCCATTTCTAACTGGTCAGCACAAAATAGGATAGACGTTAATTCTCTGGACCAACAATATATAAAATGGAGAGCCGTTACGAAGGATATTCTGGAGCCTTCAAACCACGTGCCTTTTCTTATGGGAGTTTTTTTCAGACAATCTTTCAAATTGCACCACCACTGTTTTTCAGTACCATGGATGTACTTCTTCATCTCATGGCCGTTTTCGCACAATTTCATGCGGTGTAAAACTCCTTCTTGTTGGAAGAAAGCTATCACCTCTTCTTCACATTTTGGTAGATCCCACAACTTCAGATCTCTTGTTTCAATATTAGCCATTTCTAAATTGATGTCTAAAAATGGAAAATCCGGAAAATTAATAAAATATAAAATACATCCACTTAATATCATAGAAGAAATAACATGTAAATTACTTACAACTGTTGAGAAAGTAATGATTTCTTTTTAAAAAATGGTAAAAAAATTGCTGAACTATTAAAACACTGAAAATGAAATCACTGAAAAAAAACGCTGCTGCACTGAAAAAAACGATGCAACAAATAGGAAGAAATCCACTTTTAAATCTTGCGGGTTGAAAAAATCTCGTGGATGAAAAAATCAAATCTCTCGAATTAGTCATATCAGCGTCTTTGTTGCCATGACAACGTTTGTGTGTTCTTCCGACAACGCAAAGATCGGATAATTACAGCTGTATGCCTTCAGGCTTATGATGTCATAGCAAGGTAACAAAAAATCAAATCTCTAGAATTAGTCATGTCAGTCTCTTTGTTGCCATGACAATGTTCATGTGTTCTTCCGATGACGCAAATATCGGATAATTACAGGTGTGTGCCTTCAGGCTAATTATGTCATAGCAAGGTAAATACTGGATTACCATAATTGTATATGTTTGAAAAAGAAAAGCAAAACAGAAGGCCGATTTCAGTACATTGTAATATTCTAGAAAGTGGTCAAATATGGCTATATCAGATATTACAAACTTATTTAAACAAATAAATTTAGAATTTGAAATTGAGAATAATTATTTATTTCTATTTTTTATATAATAATGAATATTAACTTAAAAGATTTTACATTCCTTAAATGACAATATGCAAATTCCAAACTTTTTAAATAATAAGAATATGAATATTTATAGTTTGTTACAAGTAGTTATAAAAGAAATAGAAAAAGTATATAAAAAATTCTATATAAAAATAAAATGAGAGAAAACAAATTATTATTTATTTTTTCTCTCTTCAGTAATCTTATCTATTGGTTTTAACTTTTTGAAAACAATAATGAGAGAGAAGTAAGTAAAATTTTAAGTGTTGTTTATCAGTTTTTTAAAAGAAAAGAAAAAAGGTTTTAATATTCTTGTTAAGAAATACTGCTTTTTAATTAATTTTCTTTATCTCTTTAAAGCAAAAGGTAATATTGTATTATATATTGAACTACCTCCATCATCTAATATTAAGTAGTGAATGCCTTTAGAAACAATTAACTTTGTTTAAATTTTCCAATTATATTCAATTGTTAGTAATAACCCACAGGTTAGTATATGCACAATGTTTCAGGTAGTATCATTTTCCTCACTTCTCTAGGTGTTGCTAGCTTGGACAGTGCCAGTACTAACATGAAAATCAAACCTGGACCATTAGATTGTTGAATATTGAATTTTAACCCTTTTCCCGCCTCTTACGAGGCTCCTCATCGACATCTGATGTCACTCTAACTCTGCCAGTTCTTATGCTAAAATATTTGTTTGATAGGTTTTGAATAGGTTTTTAAAAGTTCTGTAAGATGGTGCCCTCTTCCGAATTATTTTACAAGTAAAAAATAAAAAAAAAACGCATTTAAACCTAAACAAAGAAAGAACATCGGTTGTAGTTGGTTGTTAGTGAGCTCTCAGCCGAAAAAGACATTCTGATTGGCTGGAAAGAACAAAGAAACCGCCTGATCAAAGAAAATAAAGAAAAACGCTGAGATTTTCATTTTGAATATAATTTTAAAGAATATTAAGTATATATTCAGTAATTACAAATGATTTTCAGAGAGAATACTAAAAAACAAAATTATTTTCGAAAAATATTGAAGATTTTAGTAAAAATATTAAAGATTTAGTAAAAAGAAATATTTACTTTTCTATAACGTAAAAGTTGACCTTTTTGTTTATATTATAGCTTTTATGTTGCCAAAATTGAATATTTTAGAATAAATAAATAGCAATTTATTTTTGAAAGAACTTTCGTTCTCTTCATAACCTGAAAAATTAGTAATATACTTTTTATAAACATATCTGAGTTGAATTTAATATTATAGGTGAATATGTTTTAACAATAGACTTTGTCTTCAGTTTGTGAGTTGGCCAATTAAAAGATTTGATTTTTACCTCATACAACCAATAATATAATTAGCGGTTAAAAGGTTAAGGTAATGCTATCTAGCCAACTAAGCCATTCTGCCAAAGGCAACAATCAGTAGAAATTTCATAGTTATCTATGAGGTTCCTCCTAATTTCATCACTTTTTTAACCCTTTAGGAAAAAGGAAATGTTAAAATAAAGTGCAATTAAAGGGCTATACTGTTTTGGGGTAATGGAGAAAAAAATAATTATGGAGGAATTTCAATAACTATCTTTAGAATTTTTTAATTAAAAAAAAACAAAGGAACAAAAACATTTTTTTATGAAAATAAACTCAATTGATCAGGATTTAATGCTGTCAAATCTGAGGAAATATGGAATTAGATGGATACAAGATTGTTCCTAAAAATAAGATAGTGACAGATTAATCAATTAGCCTTTAGTAACTACTCTAGTCAGCAATTCATTTTTAAATCAGCTTTTCAAGGAAGAGCAGTAGCAGCCCAGCTATGAAGAGAAACAATGAGAAGTTAAATAAAATGTTTTTTTTCCAATGGATTTTAAGAAAATCATGTGCTAAGTATTGTCTAAAAGTTAAGCATCACCAAATCTAATCACATAGCTTGTTCTCTAAAAGACAATGTAAAGGAGAATACCCCTGGGAGAAATCTGAAACAATCATTCCATCCAAAAGCAGGATGGTCTTAGCCTGTGTTAACCTGACAGCAAATTATTATATCGTAAAATGGATACATTTAACTGTTTTAATCTACCCTGGAAATGTGTCAGTGGAGAAGTTATTATCATAATGTAAATTTGAACCTATAAAAGAAAATGTTAAAGTAGAAAATCCTCCTATACTCAAGGAGTCATTGGGAATATTAATGCATATATTGAGTAGGATGGTGGAAACTAACCTGAAGAACCTACCTTACTGGCAAGCGAATTTTCCACAGTACACAGAACTCATGAAAAGGATATGGGTAAATAGGCATATCAAAGGTCACTTGAAAAAATGGATAGAGCCAGTATAGGATAAAAAATGGGGTCCTACAAAGTAAAATAGGAAGGGATGGTAAAACATGGAGAATATTAATTCCGCCTAGGCTGAGGGACCAGATAGTGAAATACACTCATACTTCCATTGGACACTAAGGGCCATGCAAGACAGGGAGACCTGGCAGAGACAGTTTTACTGGCCATGTCTATACAGGGTCATTTTGAAAAAATTAGGCCAGTGTGATATATGTGCAAGGAGTAAACTACCAAATAGGTCCTATACGGGTCCCATAACCTCTATAATCCCTAAAGAATCCAACCAAGTGTTATCCATCGACCACTATGGTCCATTGCTGCCTTATAGAAGGTTCAGATATTTGCTTGTGACTTATAACATTTTTTCTAAGTATGTCCAAGCTTACCCTGTAAGGACAATGAATATTAGAGAGACCATAGTTTTTGGTGAGACTACAATTTCTGAAAATTGGAAAACCACATACTATAGTTTCAGACAGGGGTACCACTTTTATTCTACAGCCTGGAGAACAAATATGAAAACAGGGAATTCAGCATGTATTAAACCACCAATCCAACCCATGTGAGCAGGTTATGAGAGAGCTAGGTCAGCTGTACAGGACGGTCGTGGGATCTAATCATACAGCATAGGTGAACAAGACTGAAACCATATTGTGGAGCATCAATAATATGCAGAATGAATCCATGGGATTCTGACCCCCAGACTCCATTTCAGAAAGAAGTGCCCATGGATCTTTTCAGTATCTTTGCCTGGTGATGGAGAAGTAATAAGCTCAGAGGAGAACAAAGAAAGGGCCAGACTAAGATTAAGACAGATGGCCACATGTAGAAATAAACATTATCATGAGCAAATTAAATCAATTTGTAATGTAATGATAAATCTCATGAAATTGTAACTTGATAAATTATAAAACTTCATCACCTGTGAGTGATATATATATATATATTCTAACCTCCCCCCACGCATCCTCACCCCAAAATTATTGTTTATAACGAATATTCCGGGTTCTAGCTCAGTTAACAACTAAATAAATGAAATATTCAGCATTGATTAAAAATGATTACTAGCTCTAATTTCTAAAATACAAATACAGTTCAATTTTTAAAATGAATTAATAAATATTTACTATTTTCATGAGACATGGAGTGACAATACGGAAACGAGATAGACTACATTGAGATATTATCCACACGATACTACCTCAATGGCATAAGAACACTATTCCCCCTTTTTACTATACCAAATAACTAACTCATAGTATTCTTACGACTTTCTGAGCTCTATTCACTATGATTAAAATAATAATCATATTTTAATCTTCTTTATAACAAGAATCTAGCTCAATTAAATAAAATGAAGTAAAATAAAATAAAATAAAATCTCAGGTTCATAAATTGTATTCTAACTGATTTAAAATTTCGGTAGTAAAATATGAAAAGGGAATTTTATGTCATAATCTACTACACAGCAACTAATAATAATAAAAATAATAATAACAATAATAATATAATATAATCTTATTTCTTCCTAAATGAAATAAATAAATACGTACGTGGTAGTATTTTAATAATCTGACAACAGAATACGTGTGGCAACATTAGCATATAATTTAATGTAATATTATGGCAACCGACTTATGACCAATAAATAATATAAAATTATGATCTTTTAATTTTAACATACCAATAAATTCTCAAAATTATTATAACACTTTTATGTTTACCTTTTTTTTAAAGTTCTGGTAACTATATACTTTGTAATGTTTCCTTTAAAAAAGACAAACATTTTT
The DNA here is from genome assembly GCA_028023455.1 of Epiperipatus broadwayi. NCBI lineage: Eukaryota > Metazoa > Onychophora > Udeonychophora > Euonychophora > Peripatidae > Epiperipatus > Epiperipatus broadwayi. The sequence goes on along the minus strand of JAQFVV010012404.1, from coordinate 14,882,726 downwards.
TTTTCTCATTATAACTTTTACATAATTCTTTATAATATACAGCATCTTAATTTTCCCATAGAGAAGAATAAAAAAAAACTTTAGAGTAGCCTTATAAATTTGTGCGTCATAATTTTTCCTGATGGCAAATAACTTCTCTTTTAAGTTTTCATATAGCGTCCTAATTATATTCCTCTGAGTTACAATAATAAGTTTTTTGTTGAGCATAAATAAAGCTGTATCTAGGCACTTTACAAATATTTTTCCTTTAGCAATATTTTTAGGTATTTTTTCCTTTAGTACTTCCATTTTTACTGCAAGGTTTTGGCTAAACTTGAATAAAATCACTGGCAAAAAAACTTTTAAAAAATTAGCCCTTCATGTAAAGGCAGTCAAAATATTATATGTTAAAAAAAAACTTTTAAAATAAATACAAAATTTTAAAATTATATCACTTTTCTAGCTTACGGTCTTATTCAGCTAAAAAATATGTTACTCCCTCCTTCACTTACACATTACTTTCCCCCGCTTCGTCTAATTCTTATATTTTGTCTGCTAAATTACCTCCGTTGATTGGTTAATGACTTTTAGCGCGAACAAATTTACACATTTTAGTTTTATAATAAATTAAACCCTTTTAAAATAAAGAATTTATGACGTCATGTCTTAAATATTACTTAGAATAATATTTTTAAATTCAATTATAATTTTATCAAAATCATTTAAACTTTAAAAACAATTATTAAAACAACATTTAATATTTCAACTTTTACTTTAAGGATCGATAGCAATTATATTTAGTTTTATAATTCACAAACTTTATTATTAGTCTAACAAGCGTGTGTGAAGGTATATAATATACAGTCACATGATTACTAACTTTAACAGATGATTTTTTAATTTAAGTCTCGGTCTAAATTACCAAAACTGATATATTTTATAAAAATTTGGAAAATAATTTAAAAATGTAGAACCAAATATAATTCTCACCATCCTAAAGTTTATTTTTAAAATATATTAGATTAATTTTGACTATTAAATATAATTATAATATTACATATCGTTTAGATTTAATTTATTAGTTTTAAAATATTATACTCGAATTATTAATATACTTTTAACTATTTATAGCTGTGTTATTTTATATGGCCAGCTTTTACAACCATAAGCAATGATATCTTTAATCTTTATTTAACTGTTCCTTTTAAATAATCCATTACACTTTTATATACCAGGTATTTTCAGCTTTAAATTGTACTATAAAATCTAATTATCCTACTATTATTTATATATCATACAAACATATCTTAAAATTTAAAATTTTTTAGCAATTGACCATTCTACCTTATTATGACCTATAGATAAGGGCACAATATATATATAACAAGCAGAGTTAAATTAAACAATTTGTAACCTATAAACTAAAATCACCTGCCAAGTGATTTGAAAAGCTATATATATATATATATATGTAAACCAAAAAACTGTTTGTATTCCTAAAACCAGCACATGTGTGTGAACCAAAATTTCAAATATTAATAAATTGTTTATCCCTAAAATCTTCACCTGTGAGTGAGACAATCCCTATAATCCTATTGTAACTATTATTTTCTTTTATTAATTTATCATTTATATTTTGGTTTTCATTAAATTTATTTAAATTTTAGCTTCTGTTTAAGGTTTCAATTTTGTTCATTGTTAATTAGTTAACTATTAGTATTTAGTTATTATGAATCACAATCCATATTTAGTAATTATGGTCACGCTACACCTATATAGCTGTACTTTGAAATATGTCCAATTCCCATAGTCTCATGTTTTACCAATGTGCTACTGCTGGCATGCAAGTTAAGAAAAATACTAGTGTAGCCTCATATATGTCATCCGCAAGGTAGTAAATCTTCAAGGGTTAGTAAAGCAACTGAGGTGAGATTGGATTCGGGGTCTTCAATCAGCCTTGGAATGATTTGTCAAAACACTGGATTTTGTTGCATGAATGTACAGATATGACCATTACAATATATATAAAGGTGTATCTCAGTTACAAAAGAATCAATTTATTAAATTATATAAAGATTATGGGTATAATCCTAAAACTATTAAAAATATATTTTTTAATTCCAAAACACCTGTAGTAGGTGATAAAATTTCTGAGAAAAATAATGCTATTGATAATAGTAATAATGAATCAAATAAAAAATGAATTAGACTTTCATATTATCCTAAGATATATAATACATTAAGATATAACAAAATTATATCAAGAAGAATATAAATATTGGCTTGTCAAGGAGTAAAAATCTTGATCTATTAATAGATAATTATAGGTTAAAAAATTATATATGGTACAAAAAAGGAATTGTATATAAAATTACATGTATGATTTACTTTGGGCATACTGGCAAACAATTAGAGGTAACAGTCAAAGAATATAATAATGCAATTAATAGAAGAGATGATAAATCTGCATTATATATTCATTACTTAAAATATGGGTATAGAATAGATGCTACAACAAGTATTAAAGGTTTAAATTACACCAAAGAACCAAAAAGAAGACAAATATATAAAACATACTATATTAAAAGTAATTTAAATAATTTTATGAATATTTACAAGATTTCTATAAATTTGGTTAATAATTGTTTAATTAAAAATGAATGGAAAATTATATAAATTGACATAAATATAATTATAAAAAAGGTAAAAAAGAAAAAAAAATGCATATAATTTATTTTATTTATTGTATTGTTATGATATAGTCAATTATTTTGTAATTACTGGATTTATATATGTGGGTTTTGATTTACTTTAATGATTTATATTGGTATTGTTTGTTTTAATTTCATTATTGAACACTAGATTGTTTTATGTCTAAAATAGTTTGTTAACATAATAGATTAGTAACATTTGAAAAGGGCACCAAATAAGGTGCTGGAAAAGGCTTTTAATGGCTAAACAAATTTGATACTTATGTAGCTGTTGTAAATAATTTATTATTTTCTGATTATTAGTTTCTATTGCATGCCATTCTTGTATTTTCTTCAAATGATGATGATTATACAGCATTGTAATTATATGTATGTAAGAATTGTTAAGATAAGAATTCCCATAGTAATTAATTATAAACCTGTTTGGATACAAATGTGTCAAATTAAACTATGGTGAGATTGGCATTGCACATGACCACCACCATTATGTTTATATAAAAAAAATATTGAAAAGATATGTGATAATATATAAAATTAACATATTACTTTACCTTATAAATATATGAGGTTCTTTTCCAAAATATATTTATAATGAATGTTTTTATATGACTTATAAATATGATATTGAATTGATAATACTAAAAATACAACTTATAAGATAATCATAATATAGAATTGATAATATGACTGATAGTATAATATTAAATTGATAACAAATATTTATTTTAATTTATTAAATACAGAATTTGTTTTATAATTCTTTCAAGATCCAGTTTACCATCATATATAATAATCAATGCTTTATTTCAAAGAGTCTAGTGATTCTCTGTGATCTAATGCACGTAGAAAATATTGCTAATGTTTAGTGAATCTGTAGAAATTGTAGTTATATATCTTCATCAATAAACTTAAATTTCCTATAGAGATCAGTGTATAAATATTTTGAGATCTTATTCTGTTGGATAACATTATTTGTTAACATAAATAGAAAATTCTACATGATGAATATAATGATGCCCTCTGGTGATTGATGTTGACCATATCTGCAGGTCTAATTCAACCATTACATTTTTCTTTCATTTATCATTCTCTTAACGGTCTTCTTATATTTTTTTATTCGAATTCATATAAAAAAGTTCCAATGCAAATCCATGATCAATAATGACCATTCTATTCACTTTTAGTTTTTATTCAAAATATTTTTAAATATTATTTTCATACATTACACTCTTTAATTTAATACCACACTTCTATCTAATCAAACACTTCTCTGTAACAGATAATGCCAAACTTCATATAAAATAATTCTTATTCTCAGCTTCCAAATCATATTGTTATGATAAAATATTGTGCTTCTTTGTTTTAATAAAAAAGCAAAAATTTGCGATTAACATTTTAATATAATATTTTTCTCAAAATCTTCAGTCTTTAAAATGCTCCCAAATAATTAAAAGATTAAGTTTGTATACCAATTTCTCATTGCTTTAACCATCAATTAATAAAATAATTTTAATAATATAACTTGTTTTGGATTAATATCCATTCGAAATTTGCAAAAAATTTGACTTGACCAGATTAAAAATACATTAGTCGATAACTATATTTCTATAATAAATGTTTTTTTTATAATTCTTATGAAAGACCTTATCAAAATACATTTTACAATAATATATATTTTTAAAGTCTATCTTCTATCATTTTATGATTAGCAAGAGATCTGAAATAACTACTATAAACATATTTTCTAAGGTACCAGTAAACGATTTTTGATAATATAATCTGCAGTAGGCATTTGTTTACTCAAATGTGAATATCATTACAGTTTCAGTTTAACTCTTGTGATTATATATATATAATTCTGCTTATTTTTAAAATTGTTTACCTATAAATATTTACTGCAAATACTTTTTTTTTATAATTATTGATTTTACTTATATACATTTAAAATGTTTGATTACATTAAAAATATTTATAAATTTTAAAAATTATAAATAAACAAAACTTAATTATTATTTTTTATGAATAAAAAATATAAAGATTTTTCAATTTTAAAGAATAACCTGATTTTTTTTTTTTTAAAGGAAATTTCTCATAGAATAATGAAACTATTATTTAAAAACAAAAACTAAATAGTATCTATCTTACAAAGGTTCTGTTTTAGAAATTATTTGTTAATATTACTTTTAAAAGATATAAGAGAAAGAGACAAGAGCATGAAGTAAAGTAGTATGACATATATTGATTTTAAAAGCATAAAAATGGAGTGGTTAGAAAATAGAATTAGAGATTACTTTTAGAAGCAGGAAGAATTAATTAAACAAGTTCAGAAAATATCTATTTATAGTAATTATAAAAACAAACAACATCCTGCGAATAATTATGTGAAAAAAGCTGAAGAGAATCACATTATATTCGGAAGCCAGAATGTCACTTAATCTTAAAATCTTATAAGTACAGATTAGGCCGATGTATTTCATCTTATACACAGAAATCATTTTTTTATTATCTTACCATCTATAAATATCGTGGCCTTGTTTTAACAAAAATATTGAATGATAACTCACAAATATCAACGACCTCCAAACTCATTATAAACTCATTATTTCAGTGACAGAATAGTGCAATCAAAAGGTAAAATCGTGAATATTAATTTCCAATTCAAATTATCTCATTCATAGTCTCTTTTTTCTATATCACTTAGGTCTATTATTTTAGATTTCTTAACATCTTTTAAGATCCAATTTAAGATTTTAAAAGAGCTCTAATTCCTAGCTCTTTTAGTCCAGATCTATTTCATCATATTAAATATTTCAATGATGACAGTAGAACTTGCATGGATTACTACCTATATATTTTGATCTTTTTTAGTTAAATATAATTTATATATTTTGATATATTGGTGTATGTTTAGCAGTCAATCAATGTATTGTTTTTCTACTAAGAGTCTCAGTTCAGCAGTGGTGAATACACTTAATAATGTTTATTTTAATATTAATCTATGGGAAACAAAAATATCTCTGTTTAACTCCAAGATTAAATTCACTTTATTATGTTTTTAATTTAGTGATACTTATCTAGTTACCACTATATTACATTTACACTACTCAATTTTTGATAGTCTATAGAACTATACAACTTGAATGATATATTATTCCTGCTTAATTTCCCAAGGAAACAGTTGTTTTTAATAAAAATATAAAGAATTTCAATATGTTTCAAATAAACAGATTTTGAAATTGATTGCAAAAAAATAAAAAACATATCAAATTTAATTCAGTTAATTTCAGCCATTATATTTTTATTAATATTAATATTTTTTCCAATATGTTTATAAATTTTAACATTTTCTAATTCATTACTTCAATAACTGTTTCTCTTTTCCTCATATTATTTCTCCTTTTATTATTTTTAATGCTATTTATTTATTTTCGTATAATAGTTCTTTAAACTACATTAAGAGAGATCTAGAATTTTAAATGATTAATCTCAAATAAGAAATGAAAATTTAAAAAATTTACAAAGAATAAAAACCAGAAAAATAATTTTCTGATGAAGAGAAATTAATTGCGAAGCCAAAAATAGTAATATTAATTTATCTAGTAATATGTGCAGAATTTGAATACATTCTCAAATCACAACTAAGTTTAGGATTTTTCATTCAAGTAAATGGTCCATAGACAACTCAGTGAGCTATGTAATAATAATCAGTAATCAAGTATCTAATTGAACAAGAGTCCTAGATATGTTAATTTGGGTTGATCAAACGTGCTGATTATTGACTCTAAAAAATCAATAATAAGATACATATTTCACTATTGGAATAATCATAGATTCTGGGTTCATGATTATGTCAGATATAACTTTGAAAAAAATTCAACCAACTCGAAATTAATGTTGGACATTTCAAAATTCTATAATTATCAAAGAAGAGAATTAGAGCCTATTCCTCCAAACTACTTAGAAAATTAAATTTAATCACATGATTTTCAAAATTTATTATCTGAATGTAATTATTTTTAATAAATAAATTAAATAAATCTTTATTTAAGAAAGAAAGAATTCTTTACAGACTTTTAGTAAATTCAAAATATTTGGGCAATGAGTTGTTGTTGTTTTTTTATTATTATTATTTCAATTAATTAATATTTCAACAGTTAATAAAATCATTTAAAGAAATATATTACAACTTAAATATTTTATAAGCTAATTGTTGTTTCTGTAGCAAATGTCTTTAGATCCACAGAAAATATACATCAATGTCGTTGAAAAATATATTATACAAATTTGGTAGTCTGTATAATGCTGCCAAATATAAAGTTTCACATTTATATTTATCAATATTAAATAAATTCTTATGCCTTGTATATGAGGAATTCTTATTAATATTTTTGAAATACAATTATGTAAGAAGATTTTTCCATGAATGATTAATATAGCTTTACTTCTCACTATATGTAAAATATATAATTGTTAATTAGAGAAGATATAAATTAGTATTAAAGTTTATCGGCTTAATGTTTTCGAGGATCCATACCTCATATTCATAGCCTTCATAAAATGTATAATAAAATATATGCAAATACAAATATTCAATTAAGCTAGTATTACGTTAAGCCGATAAACTTTAATACTAATTTATATCTTCTCTAATTAACAATTATGAATGATTAAATAAAAAAAATTTCATATCACAAATCACTCTTCTATGAAACAAATTTATAAAAGCATCTTTTGCATTAATTATATTAGTGAATTTACTATATAATGACTGTAATTTATCTATATGAGATAACTTATCAGATCTCCATATTATTGAAGCATATTTCATTATAGGAAGTACAAGTGTTTTAAACACACATATCTTAACAAAAATATTAAAGTAATGTCGAATAAAAAAAGTAAAGCTTATTATTTTATTAGCTTTACATAAAATATTATCCGCATGAATTGTAAAAGATCCATTTTGATTCAACTATATTCCAAGATCTTTATAATACTTTTTATATTCAATAATTTCATTATTTATATAATGAGTCCACATAATACTGAACTTTTCTTATCTATGTAATAGCACAACATTTCTCTATACTTATGTACATATTATTCTTAAGAAACCATTCATAAAAGCTATCCATATAAGACTGATAATCTAATTGATCATTAGAACAAGTAATTAATTTAAATATTTTACAATCATCAGCATATGATAATAAACTAACTTTCATTATATAACTATCCAAATCATTTATAATAATAACATGAAAGGTAAAACGTTCAACAGAAGTGCCTTAAAAATGCTTGTGACAGCCAATCAGATGTAATAATGACTGCATGTGGAACTCTCAATTCAAAAACACAAGCCAGAATTACATCTGCTAGTGCTTAATAAATTTAATACATTTACATTTGTTACTATTATTTCATTAGATTTGAAAATTGCTTCATTCTAAATCGAAGGATTTTGGATTGTTTATTTATATATAATATTTAGTGAATTAAATGTGAAGGTGTTTTAAGCTTCATGATCTTATCTTTTTCTCATAGTTCTAGCTTGTGTTCTTGAATTGAAAGTTCCACATGCAGTCATTATTACATCTGATTGGCTGTCACATAAGCATTTTTAAGGCACTTCTGTCGAAGGTTTTAGCCTTTCACATTATTATATCATCTGCTAGTGCTTAATAAATTTAATATATTTCCAAATCATTTATATATATATTGCAAATAATAATGGTGCCAATACATTACATTGTGGAGTACCTAATTCATTAATATAAGTATGTGTAACATTATTATTATACTTAACAAAAGAAGATATATTTTTTCAAGAATGACATAAACTAATTTAACAAATTCAATGAGAAACCCATATCAGACATTTTATTTAAAAGTTTAAAATGAATAACTCTATCAAAAGCTCTACTTAAATCAAAATAAATTACTTCAAATAATGATGCTGATAATAATAATAATAATAATAATAATAATAATAATAATAATAATAATAATAATAATAATAATAATAATAATAATAATAATAATAATAATAATAATAATAATAATAAAAATAGTAACATATAATAATAATAATAATAATTCAAATAATTATGCTGATAATAATAATAATAATAATAATAATAATAATAATAATAATAATAATAATAATAATAATAATAATAATAATAATAATAATAATAATAATAATAATAATAATAATAAAAATAGTAAATACTAATATCTTAAGAAATTTATTGTTTTCTAATTATTGTTCAAAGGCTACAATAAATATACTGAATAGAGAATACATAAGTAAGGCCAATGTCTATACTCTAAGGATAGGTTGATTTTGTTTGTTGCTGGTTCATTCCATATATATCTTGTACCTAAGCTGCAGTTTGTCTTAATGAGGTGTTGGTGAGTTTGTTCTGTGGAGAGCTACTAGAGTGGTTGAGGGACATGAAACAAGTTCCATGTGTCCTCGTATCTTCTTTTGGTGAATAGCATTTGGTCTCTATTCTTCATTTTTAAAATTTTTTGAATAAAGAAGGTGTTATCATTTAGGTTGGGTAAGGTGAAGATCTTCATACATCTGGCTGTCCATAGAGCGTATGTTAGATATATGGACAGTCTGATCACTGAAATTGGTTGGTGTTTTAGGCAGTTTTTATAGATATGATTACTAATATACTCTAAAATAATCTAAAAAGATTAATTACAGAATGTGTTCTAAAAATTAAGATGGAAAAAGATAGGAAATTTATAGATTCATTTTTATTCTTTCTAATCTTATAAAAATGTATTCAGAAAACATTACTATTATGAAATTATTTGGTTAACTGATTTATTGCAATGCTATTATTTTTTACAGTGTATTATTTCAATTGCAGAGGGTAAATTAAGTATATATAATACCTTCAAGACAAAAAAGAAGAGTCAAAAAGTTGAAGAGAAAATTATCTTTAATGTGTTTTTAGACATTACATGTGTATATATTAGACTCATGAGATAATAATTAAAATATTTTTCTATCATTCTTATGATCTCATGGGATTCTAATCCAGAAAAATTTGTGATTTGTTTTGAGGTTTAAAGAAAATATAATTTTTTTTTTCTCAGAAAACTGAGCATAGGCATTCCAGTTAGCAATAATTATTGTTTGATAATTGGATAATTGGCTATTCTTAAATAAAAATAAAATGAGAGGGGAAAAAATAAACATTTACAATTGACATTTATTTAATTAACAATTGACATTTATTTAATTAGTCTTTTTTTTTGTAATTAAAGTGAGGCATATAACATGTCTAATGATATTGTACTGATGTTATTACTATTATTATTAACTTTTAGTTCTTTAATTTGCTATAGACAATTATAATAATATATATATAATTCATATGAATATATGAATGTTTGTCTGTAAGGCTGTCATATGTCAAATTTTGAAAATTTCTCCATAAAGCTGTCATGTGACAAATTTTGAATGTGTGTCCATAAGGCTGTTTGTCTTTAACTCTGTGAAAAATCAAAAAAAAAAAAAACTTTAAATTTGTTTTCATTTATAAATAAATAACTATACCTAATTACACTGTAATTTATATTACTAGCATTTTATGCAAAGGAAGTAATTCACCATTAACAAACTATAATTTTTTTGCAGTTGTCCATAATGCTGTCAAATTCACACATCAAATATAACAGGTTATGTAAAAAATTTTAATTTAGCTTTATTAATACCTTGCTGGGTATATTTCTAAACTGTTTTTACAATTTTTCAATTGTCCATTTCTCACGCTTATTTATATATTAAAATCTTTTGTTTAATTTATGTTAAATCTTTAAAAAAAATGTTGAAGCAACAAATTTACAGAATGGGTACATCTGGTAAATAATAATAAATAGCCACTCAAATAAGTTTGTAATCATTACAATTTAAAAAAACAAGTTAGGGGAGAGAGATAAACTACTCTTTTAAAAAAGAGTATGACCACATATAGAACGTGCTGGTCAATTTAAGTTTACTTGTTATTTTATGATATTATCTTTCAGTTCCCCCAGCAGAAAACTTTTCTTTCTAAAATACTTAAACACTATGTCTAATTGTAGCTCTCCAATGTATTTTATTCTCTGCCATATCTTCCCAATTGAAACAATTGACATTGCACTTCTTTACAATTTCTTGGAGGTAATTCTTATAATGTAGGCAGGATCTATCTCTCCTACAAAACCCATTTCAAGTGCACCATAAAATACTCTCTTAGGAAGCCTTCTATTGTTCATTTGTTATACATATCCAATCCAATGAAAATGTGATTTTACAATAATAGATTTAATAGTATCACATCTGCAAGGTGAAGAACATATTGATTGTTTCTATGATCTTGCCATTGCATTTTTAAAAATTTTACGAAGTGACTTTAAATGAAATTTTTCTAAGCCTTTATATTGTCCTAATAAGCTGTCCAAGTTTTACATCCATACAATAAATTATATAAGATAACAGCTTTATATATAGCTAATATAGTTTTTACCTTTGATGAAATACTCTATCTTTTATCTCGTTAAAAGCAGCAGCAATACATTATGGTCTGTGTTGAATTTCAACATCTAAATCCATGTTTCTACTTATAAAACTATTAAAAGTATTTAAACTTATTTACATTCTCAAGTTGATAGTCATCCAAGCTGATAGTTGTTGAAGATTTTTCTTCTGTTACTGATTGAGAAAGAACTTTATAAGTTGCATTTAAAACATTAAAAATCATTTTGTAAATCATTTTTTCAACTGGAAAAATAGCAAAATCATCAGCATACTGTAAATACTAAACCTAAGAAGATGACATACCAATTCAAATTAAAATTCCACCATCAAACCTTATCTTATTTTGATCCTCTATAAACAATTCCAAAGGCTCCTCACATAAAAATTAAAAATAAAACTGGAGCAAGTACACATCCTTGTCTAACACAAGTTTTCATTTTAAATGCCTCAAATGGATTACCCTCCCATTAAGAGTAGATCAGTCAGTGTTGTGTCAAAATGTAAAAGTTACTTTAGTATATGCTCAAGCTCTTTCACAAAATAGACATATTGAAAATAGAATTGAACCTCCAGGGCTTAATGTGCTGGTTGATGCAGATATAATTGTGTTAAAGAAGTGGAATGAATGAAAAAATATTGTGAAGAACAGTGAGCTCAGCAAAAAGAACAGTGATTAGGTAAACAAAAAATATATGGAAAATATCCTAAAATGAATAGTGAAAATGGAAATTCTGGAAATGTTACTGGGTAAGAAAGAAGATCAGTGGGTTAAGGAATATCAATACCAATTTCTAGGGATTTCCTTATAATTTCCACAATGCCATAAACCTATTAATTGAATCAAATGCCTTGGCTGAATTGTTCTTCCATTTTGCTGCAACAAAAAACATATCTACAGTACTTCTTAATTCATTAAAACCACATGAAATCTTTGGTAACCATTCATCTATAACTGGAAGTAATTTATTCAACAAAATTATTGAAAATATTTTTGCTATAATGGATAATAATGATATTCCATGATAATTAGCATAGACTGGATGGCACTTCATGGATATGGATATTCTTCAAAAATTTCACTATTTTTGAAGTTAATATATCACCATCATATTTTAAAGTATCTTTAGGTATTTCATTAGGACCTACAGCCTTTCCATTTTTAAGATACAAAAAGCTGTTTTGATTTCATTAAGCTGGATACTTCTGTCCAAATCTAAAGATCTAAATGAGTAACTAAAATGGATATATCATTAAAATTCACTATATCAATTCTTGTACCACTATTCAAAAAACAATCAAAATGTTCTTTCCACCTGTTCAAAATATCATTATCATTAGTTTAATAGGATTGTTATAATGGTTCTCAAGTCCATACGTTGCTTTCAATGTATCAAAAAAAATCTAGAATAACCATAATCAGTGAATATCTGTATTTTTTTCCTATTTTAATCCATTAATCATTTTTAAGCCTTCTTGTCAGCAGTTGAACTTCTGCTTTCAAATGTATATTAATTTTAAAGTAACACATTTAATCTATTAATTTTATTTTGCCAAGCCAAGAATAAATACCACATGTTTGCTTTTAATGAAACCACTAGTAATATGATCATTGTCAGAAAATCAGTTATGACTCTTCTTTTCAATGAACCCAAGAATAGATTTACTTGTAACAATAACATATTCCTTAAGAAAATTTCATGCTTCAATAATATATAACAAATAACTACGACATATGTAATATTATTTATTTCATTAATTAAATAATTTCATACAATTATTATTATTTTATTCTTTAATTTTTATGTAATTTTACATTTAAATATATACTAAAATGTATATCAGTGAATTAATTTAATTTTTAATAACTGTATTTCTATGCAAAGGCAGATTAAATGGTTATCATAACTGATGATTGACAGGTATGACAACTAACAAATATTGCAAAAAAGATAAAGCCATTTTAGTTTTTTATTAAGCTTTTGAGATTGTCAATTATATAATAAAGATATTTATCACTACTTAACTGTAATGGCTAGTGAAGTAAAAGAAATATTCCTTTAATTAATTATAAAAGCACATCATCTGCTATATTACAATTGGACTCTCAACGAAGTATTATATCATAAGTTTATTCTTCTTATTATTGCTTTAATTACATATAAACCTCAGGAGTGGGAAAACTGGAAATTAATAAATGCACCAACCTATTGTATATTTTAATTATCCTTTGACTTTAGTCTTGTTTTTATTTTTGTTAAATTGTCCATTATAAATTAAGTCTACATCTAAAGGAATTAAAGTTATATATATATTTTGGTATAGAGATCTAAGAGAATTGTTTAAAATATTACTTTGTAATGTGTATTAATAATTATTTTACCATAGATCAAAAAAATGATGACATGACTTCTAACTTACATTTAACAGCTTTCTTAATAACAGTAATCAATTCTATCACTCTATACTAGATACAGTTTGTAAGCATGACTAGTCATAGAAGCCAATAGCCAGAAACTAATCTAGGGATTTTGGTTTGAATACCATTTGGTGTATCTTCAATGCTTGTGTTTATGTAGAAGTAAAGAATAGAGTGACACAATAGATAGATTATAGCTGTTGAACCAACATTTACTTTGTTCTGTGCAATAATTCAATATATGTAAGTTTGAAAGTAAATAAAATAATTAGGCATTTAAAATACTTGACCAATGATACTGTTTGATTATGGACTACAATAGTTTGCCTAGCATTTCAGTTTTAGATCTACATTATAAACTTATGAGCTTCATATCATTAATAAGGTTATATATAGAAAATATATTTGTTTTATTGTTTTGTAATCAAATTGTTAATATCTATATACATTTATTTAACTCTGAGAATTAGCTATGATGGAAAATAAAAAATTAATTGTTATCCAGAGAAAATATTTCAGAATTCAGATTTGATTTTATAAAAATTAGATCAAGCTGATTATATCTAGTTAATCACTTTAAGAGATTTGTATTTTACTTAACAAATAGAATATTCCAGAAAGAATAAGAAAAGACATATAAATTGTTATAGGAAAGAAGTCGTAGTCTTACTCTGTGTTGTAGAGATCTTTTGAAAATTTCAGTTTGAAGTAGCAAAAAAATGCAGTAAGTAACAGCTGTTCCCAGAGACTTGGCACTTGTAGGTAATAAAATCGACTAGAGAATTACACATATCATTTCAATTTTTACTTTTAAGATTAAAGGAACAGGCGACTATAGATTATTAAACTGTAGAGATAGGATGAATCATAATACCAGCCTATATACAGTTCAGAGAAACACTTTAAAGATGCTATGGAATTATTCTACTAGATTATATGTTATTTAGAGAAAGACTATAAAACTAATATGAAACTGCAATGCTCGCCTATATCTAACTAGAAAATAGACTGCAAAATTAATATGGAGATAGTACTAGCTTCTGGTTTAAACACGAATAATGGAATTGCTGAATACTGTACTGACAAGAAGTTCTATATATGTGTATGTAGTTTATTTGCGTTCTGTGTTAAATTACTTACTAATAAATCACATATTTCTTAGTCTGATTTATAAAATATTTTTATCAATTACGTTGCAGAACTGATTGTAATAGACTGATATGAACATACAGTATAATGAATATATGTAGCGGTATGTAACAAAAAAGCAAAATATTTAGATGATTGAAATTTAATAAATCTTAACAATTGTATAAACTTTTAAAAAAGATTTTCACTTTCTATTTTTAGTCACTAACCTTGAATTATTTACTCCAACTTTTTTTTTTTCAGTCTTAAAACCCTTATAGATGGAAAAATCATTTCAGCAAGTGGCAACTTTATCAAGACCTGACATGTTTTGTCTGACTAGAGTGAGTCTAATTGACTACAAATGCATTTGAAAATAATCTGGCTGTGGCATTTTAGTTGAAGAAGGTTCCCTTAAAAAAAGGCACAGAAAAAAGATGGGAGAGGGGATACTTCACTGAAGTGGATTTTAAAACTTTAAAAGCTAAACTTGATTGAATTGATTAAACATTGCTTCGGGTATCTGCTTCGTTGAGAAGTAGTAAGAAAAAATAGAACACTCTCTATAAGCTAATCTATTTAAACCCTCTGTCCACACAGGCCAAAATGAAAGGTTTTAAGTTTTCTTATAAATTTATTGTCCAAGTTGTTGAAAGGCTGAATTTTAAAAATCATTTTTCAAAAAATAAAATATCAGAACATAATAATTTTTATTTAACTAAATTATTTTACTATATGTTTTTTTGTAATCATCATCGTCAATAGTTGTAACTAGTAAACCAGCCTTGGAATTCCAGAAGATAAAAGTAAAATAAATACGGGAAATAAAAAATTAAAAGATAAATTTCGCGCTTGATATTATATAGTGGTCCTTTATCTATTTATTTGACATGATGCTACTTTTTTAACTTCTGCTGCGAATTTTACTTTTTAAAAGATCTCAACAATTTGCCTAATTATAGTTATCCAATATATTCTATCCCCGCCTATATTTGATATAAATGAGATCTGACAATCATTGATCAGCTTTGGCATGATGTAATGCAATGAAAAAGTCTGGAGTTCAAGTCAGCTGATTGTATCAATTCTGTCATTTTGAACACTTGAACTTCTTATGAACGTCCAACTAATAATGCTAGTTGATTATTTTCTTTAATTCAATGAAGATGCATCCTTATAACAGTAGCTTCAGTAGCATTGTACCCTATATAATATTTAAAATTACTCCAAATTCAAAATTAAGCAATATTAGTGAAAGAAAATAAACTATATAACAAAATCATGATTATTTAACAGAATTTATTTTCATTGGCTAGTTTTGTTTAATTGTGATCTTTGGATAATTTTAAATATTTTATTGATTATTTTAGTTTCATGCTTTTAACACCTATATAATATTGTATTAACAGCATACATGGAAACAAGTCTGAATAAATATCAACTTCAATCTCTATGCATAAATATATGTAAAAAATTGACAAATTGTCCTATAGTATGCATAAATTCAAGAAATATCCATTATTAGTTGTCATACAATATTCCTAATTTTCTTTATAAATATAACAAATTATTTACTTTATAATAATATTGGTAAAATGCAAAATTTGGTGCTAAAGTGTAAATATTTGACACTACATTTTTTTTCTATAATTTAGCCTATTACAATTTGGGTAAACACCAATCAAGGCAATTAGATTTCATTAATTAACATTGGTAAAAAAAACTTGACACAAAATTTTTAAAAAATCATTCTGAAATATGTGTGTATACATTTTAGCAATCATCTCTCATAAGCTGTCATGGAGTGACATCATTATATGATAACCAAATAATAAATGTTTTATGTATGTTGATTAGAGCTGACATATCTTCAAACCTGTGTACATATATTTCTAAGATGTTCTTATCCATTAATTGTATACTACAATATAAGATTTCTTAATCAAAATTAATTAATAAAATGAATTTCTGTCTCTGCTTTGATTAATTTTGGAACATATTAGAATATGCTTTATGGAAAATGATAACAGTCAAATATTTATGCTTTAACATCAAGCCAATTGAATTATCAATATTAATATAAAATGAGCAGTTTTACCAGCCAGGTGAGATTGGTTATTGCTTAAGCATAGTAGCAAAATAACAGATATTTCGTAGAAAGTAATTGGAGCTAAAATCTCTTCTAGTTTGTTTATATTTAATCAAAATGTGCATATCTATTAATTGTTAATGAAACATCCACAGAAAAGATAATTTTTTTTTAAAAAAAAAGACTATTACTGCTTAGTATGCTTTCAGTATAATATGTTTGTACTGAAAGCATGCTAGGCAGTAATAAAAAACTGAATATTTTTTTACAAAAAAAAACTACCTTTCTATGAATGTTTTCATTAATAGTCAGTACTGCATTAGCTTAGAAAAGAAAGAAATTATTTATAGTTGAATTATCTATTAATTATATATTTCAATTTAAAATAAATATTTACAAATATATTGCAAAAGTGAGTTTAAATATGTAAATAAATTATTGAAAATTTGAGTTTTTTATCTTTAAGTACTAAAACAAAAAATTGCCTTCAGGCTAAATGCTATTAGTTAAATCAAACATTGTTGAAGTGCTTTCATATTCAAGTATTGTATGAGGGCTTATGATATTGACATCTTCATACTCACATCTTCAAATGTTTTTTAAACTAATAATTTTAATTAATGATTTTTATGCAAAACATATGTATTGTCAAATGAACATGGTAGATAACCACAAAATACTGAAGAAAAGATGAAATGATAGCATTGCCATATAAAATGTCTCAAAAATAAGCAATTTTGTAGCAATTGTTAAGGATTGTATTAATCTGTTGTAAAATAATAATAGATAGAAATGTTTAATATTTAGTTTTTTTATTATACATTTCTTTCACTTTGAAAATGCTTTTATTTAATTTAGAAATTCTGCTTGTTTATCTGTTTGTTTTGAATACATTTTGTAATTGAATTTTAACATACTTTTATCAAATAAATTTCATTAAAATTTTAACATTGTGTTAGAAATAGATTCCAAGACAATATGACCATAAAATATTTCAAGATGGTCTCCTCATTTGTTTGGTGTACCAAATTTCAGACATGTTGATATTGGTTCAGTAAGTTTTCAGTGATGTACACAAGAGAGTGATATATTGTTTGTTAAAAAAAAAAATAAGTAAAAAATATTTATGGCAAATTCAAATAGAAATAAAAATAAAACTTAGTTTCTCTTGATTGTAAAAGTTTTTTTAAGTCTTTATTTCTCTTTATTGTAAAAATTTATTTTTAAAAAATGCTTTTTTCATAGACAAAATAATAATGGCATTGATTTTAATGCAGGATTTTCTTTCAAATATCACAAAGGACTGTGATATTTTTATTTTTTATTTTAATTAAAATTTGTAATAATTATAAAAAAGATCCCAATAATAAAAATGTTAAAAATAATATAAATATGTATAATATTTTATATTGAATGCTTTTATTTTTGTGCCAATACTAATAAGTTAAAAATAATATATATAAAAATATTTTGAAATAAAATACTAGTTTTCTACTTCAAATAGTAAGTAATTTCAATTGCACTTTACGCAAAAAAAAAAAAGTGAAGCTTGTCTAAAATATTATTAAAGAGTTATATGGCTAAGCGCTTTCAGAGAACTTAAGTCTCCATATTCATAGCCTACTTTAATTAAAGTTTAGCGGTGATTTATGCAAAATTTATGCAAAGTTTTCTTTCATAAAAACCATTTTCTGGACATTGCAAAGCATGATTCTTTTCGGTTTATTGCACAGTTGTCATTTGCAATAAACTGAAAAGAATCATGCTTTGCAATCTCCAGAAAATGGTCTTTATGAAAGAAAACTTTACATAAATTTTGCATAAATCACTGCTAAACTTCAATTAAAGTAGGCTATAAATATGGAGACTTAAGTTCTCTGAAAGCGCTTAGCCATATAACTCTTTAATAATATTTTAGACAAGCTTCACTTTTTTTGCATAAAGCGCAATTGAAATTACTTACATAAAAATATTTTATAATAAACCTTTATTTACTGTACACCTCTATTTTGATTTTTATATCTAATTTGAAATAAAAGTGTGGGATATCTAAATTAAATAATTGAATTATGAATTTTTACAACTCTGGATATCCCACAGTTTTATTTCAGGTTAAATATAAAAACTCCAATTGTGACTGGAGAAAACATTTAACTTTTGGATTTTAGTGCTCAATAAATAAAAGTGTATTCCTTCTCTTTTTTTGGGTGTATAATAATAGCTGATTTCTTTTTCAAATAAAGACCAATAACATATCTACAAGCCTTGGCAGAATTTAGAAATGTAAAAAAAAAAAACAAGTTACAAATAAACTATATATATGGATACATAATATTTATTAATATATTATATGATTTAAAACAAATGATGATGAAATAGTGAGAAAAATTTGCAAGATTGTGAATAGATAGTTTCAATGAATAAAATAAAAAGTTTCAATAAAAAATTACGCAAAAATGCAATAATGTTTTAGAAAAAAAGCTGTAAGAAAAGAAATATGTATAGAATGAATGACAATCAGAAACTAAAAATCTAAATTTTTGGTATTACACAAAACAGAAACAAAATGGAAAACGATATTAAATGTTGGTAAAAAGTATAATACCCAATTACTCATAAGACCATGGTTTCTAATGATGATAAAAACTGTATTTATTAGTTTAAAAATAAATTGTCATTAAAAGAAGTGAAATTACTCTGCCAATTATACCTGCCAACTAATAGCAAAATTGAAAACTAAATTATATATTCATTACTGTTAAACTGAAACTGCTCAACACAAAATTGCAGATAGACCTTAGAAATAGTACCTATACAATACCACTCGATATTATTATAGATCATATAATTAAGTAATCACATAGCCAAACTAGATTTTCTCTCAAATAAACAATACAATAATTAAATTTAACCAAATTTGATTCAATCCATATTATTACATATGATTTACTATCAAACAGAGATTCAATAAAGAATTTTATAAATACCCTTTAAAATAAAATTGACTAATATTAATTACATATGCGGACCTTTATCAATACAAACATATATTTAAAAAAAAACATAAAACTGATGAAAGCTGAATTTGATTTATACTTTGCCAACCACTATATTTATAAAATAAATTAAAAATTAAAATTAGAGTTACTATCTCAATATATATACATTCTTGAGCAATTTCCTTTTTTTATTTGGGAAAAAGCAAAACTGTAATGAGAAGCAAATCTTATTCTATATATATTGGCTGCTGAAAGGAGTTTGCTGTTAACTGAAGGGAGACCCATTGATTCTTCTTTTAGGCCTGGAAAAATAGAATGACACATTCCTAAAGTCCACTTCCTATATTCTTATTGCAGGTGTTATACTATATGATTATTCATATAGTATAAAACATAGATGCGTTGCACACCAACATGCATCAGCCAGTGTGGTGAGTTTATTAGATTTTTACCTCAGAGTTTAAGATTAAAAAAAAAAACACCATATAGTCTTATTTCTCTGTTTTCACAAGAATTCTTAATTAAAATATCAGCATTTTTTTAAGGAACAATGAATGTGAATATAAATGAACTTATTTGTAAGTAATATTTACAATTCTAACAGACAAAAATAAATCATGACCTTTATTCCCAGAAGGCTGGTGGCCGTAGGCAGAGAGAGCTAAAACACAGGCTGCCATTTGATAATGACTTTTTATTTTGATATTTACAATGGCAGATCACTTTCAAATGAAGGAATATTGCATGAATTAGAAAAACTAATATTAAATAAGACACTGTTGAACTTTGTGAAAGTAGAAAAAAAAAGTGAGGAGATGATTTAAAAATTGGACAAATACTTTGTTGCAAAGGCACAAATATTGGAAATGCAAGTGGAGTTGGATTGTGAAAGAATAACATTGTGGAAATTGATGGTGTATCAAATAGAGTTATAAAATTAGTTCACTTAATTGAAGATACTAAATGCAGATAATTTAAGTTTATGGTTCAACAAGTTCTCATTCTGATGAATAGGATTTGCAAATGAATGTATAAAAGGCGTTTGATCAAACCAACCAACATTTTAAAATTGTCATGGAATATTTTAATGCTAGAATTGATCTATGATTGAAAGATGAATACATTTGGTTGTGGTAGTATAAATGAGAGATGATACAGGTTTATTAAGTTTTCTAAAAAAAAAAAAAAAACAACACCTATATATTATGAATTCTTTGAGAAAAATGATAAATGGAAATGGACATGGAAGCATCCAAATGAAGGTACAGCAGATTTAGATTATATTTTGATTAACAGAAAATACATATTTCAAGATGGTGATGTTCTTAATAAATTCAATACAGGAAGAGGTTATTGATTAATGTGATGTAAAACTGTTTTAATGCAAAACTAGAGAGCAAAAATTATTAAGAAAAACAGTATTCAGTATATATCCCTAACCTTCAGAAACATTTAAAAAAATTTAAATTAGAACTTGCAAATCATTTTAAAATATTAACATTTTAAAGATAGTTAAAAATATATGAAATAAATAAGAAGATAACTAATACATTATTAAAAACTACAGTAAAAATAGCAGCTACAAGACAGCAACAATTTAGAAGTAATTTTCTATTGAAACAAGAAAATGTATAAAGAAAAAATGAATTTTAAAATACATTAAAATGATCATTAAGAAAAATTAAATATCTATAGTTTTATAAAATAGTATGAAAGAGTTAATAATAGTGTAAAAAATATAATTGTGAATAAGAAAAGCTATTGAATAGAATAAGCATCTCAAAAAGATAAAACAACATCTTGGAATAGATAGAAAACTTATTTCTGCAATAAGTTAAAAAGTTGAAACAATTACAAAACAGATAGATAGCATCATAAAATATGTGGAAGAGTTCTACAAAGAATTATATAGCAATAAAAAATAAGAAAAAATATCCCTCACAATTGCTACTTTTTCTGAATTGCCCAGTATTTTAAATGGAAAATGTAAGGTACACAATTAAATCTATGAAAAAAGAAAAAAAACTGCTAATGATAGTATTATAATTGATATCTTAAAAGAATCAGATTAAGAAATAGAAAAATTGGTGATAAAGTTATATATCAAAGGTCTAAATAATAAAGATATATTAGGTGAGTAGAAGAATGCAGTAGTAATTTTAAAATTTAAAAAATGTGATAAAGAAAATATTAAAAACTAGAGACATGTCCATTTTCTTTGAGTTCTTTGCAAAAATGTTACCAGTATAATTATAATTTGTCTAAAACGAATTTTGGATTTTAATCAACCAAAAGAACAAGCATGATTAAAAATGGTTTAATAGAGTGGATCATTTCCAAGTACTGAGAAGTTATAAAAGTGACTAATGAATATAAATTATAATTATGGTTTGGACTTCTAGATTATGAAAATGCATTTAATTCTATAAGCATTTCTACAGTGATTAAAACATTTGCTCAACAAGTTATATACCCAGGTTCATGTCATATTCTGAAGAATATAAAAATTCAGCAGCAACAATTAGATTATACTAGGAAAATTAACATTGAGAAGAGTGTACAACAGTGTGACTCCATATCTCCAAAAAAAAATTTACAAAAAGTATTTTGTGGAATAAAATAGAAAATTAAGGGATTAAACGTAAATGGAAAATATTTAAGTCATCTAGATTTAGCAGGTGATATGCTTATTTCTGCAAATAATGCTTGAGTTTCAGGAAATATTGCAACAGTTATCAGATTAACATAAAAAATAAAAAAAATAGGACTAAAATAAATGCTAAAAAGACTGAAGTAATGTTTAATGGATTTTCTCAAAAGAAGAAAATAAATTGATCATGATGAATTAGAACAAGTTAAGAATTAACAAATATCTTGGAAAGATTATTAATACAGATAGAAACATAATTGATTAAATTGATCATAGACTTATGGAGTTCTTTAAAATATGCCTATATGTTTGAAAAGGAAGATTTTTAATAAATATGTTTTACTAGTTCTTACTTATGAATCTGAGATTTGTACATTTAAAAGAAAAGCAATATAAGATTGAAAATGAAATAATTGGTTCAGAGAATAAACAAGTATTATTAACGTCATTAAAAAAATTAAGTGGGTAAAATAGCTACATATCTATCCATTTGCTGAGCAATATTTGATAGTTATCGAGATTGATTAAAGATTCAATAATCCTATGCCTGATTAAAACTAAAATAAAACTTCTTGTTTAACCAGTTTATGTCTGAACATAATTGAAAAATAAGCTACTATTATACCAAAAAAGCCTTTACTAAAAATATAATTGTATTCATCTATGTACATACATAAATAAATCTATATCATTAGTGTTGTTTACTAATGATAACACTTTTTAACTCTACAATATTTTATATTACCTTTATAATATTTAAATTCATATATATATATATTTAAGCTCGATGTAATTAGAGGGGATTTGAACCCAGAGTTTGAAGCTCCCTTTAGTCATCCATTCCACCTCATACAATTGATACCCATGATTACATACATGCGAAAAAGATAAATGATACGTATATTGGAGATCATTTGTCTTTTTCGCATATATATATAGTCATGTGTATCGTTGTATAAAATGGAGTGGATGACTAAAGGAGGCATGAAAAGTCTGGGTTCAAATTACCTCCAATTATCTTTATAATAATAACTATAATTTATTGCGGTATCTCAGGTTTAGACCTATATCATAAATTTTAATGAGTGCTTTGTTTATATATATCTATAAAAAATAATTATTTTCAAAAGCATTATTTTAAAAACAATAGCTTATTAACTGATTGTTTTTTAAAGTTAATCTATTATACAACAAACAGGAAGTTTTAGCGAGGTGTTTTTTAAAAAAAAATACTAATAAAATATTATAATTTTAAAATGTTAAATACATATATAATCCCAAATTGTTCGTGGCTAAAACATTTTAAACTTTAAATCTTTTTTTCTTGTAATCTCATAATGTCAATCTAGATCATGTCTATTCATTGTTTAAAATGACATCCTGCTATTTAGACATTTGCATTAAAAAGAAGAAATAGAAGTTATAAATATCTAACATATAAGATTAAAAATACAGCAATGATGACTCTAATGAAAAGATTATGGAATTAGAATACTGTACTTAAATAAATTTATATGGTAGTCTTTTGTTCTGAATATTATAACATTTATTTATTAGATTTATTTAATTATTGAAATTATATACGCAGTTCTTGTTTTAGAATAATGTATCTGTATACATTACCTATAATTATTCATTTTCTTTCTCACTATAATATCAGTAATTAAACAAGTTTATTACATATTTCATTTAAATCATTTTTTACACTTAATTATTTATTTTCTTGTTTCTAATATCAAGTTTAAATAATAATGTGAGGATATGTAGGAGAGAGAGAGACAAGTGGCTTCAATTATGAATGGATGTTTTTAGAAGTCAACACATTGGTATTTTTCTGATCAATCCAAATTATTTGGGGAAAAAGTTTTTCTTTGACTCTGAAATCTTCTATAGAGGTACAAGTCCAGACCTAATTATTAAGTTATATGTGTACAAAGTTGATGTATTTTTTTCTACCCATTTTTCATAGGCTACAACTAGTAAAAATAATGACACAACAAAAATAGTCAAACAATTAATATAAAAAATAAACTTGAAATGTAATAAATGTGAACTATTAAAAGGACAAAACACTTGATTTTGCATATGTATATATATATCAACTATGATTAATATTTTAAAAAGTCGTGAACTAGAAAAGACTGAAATTAAAAAATATTTCACTGAGAAAACAGATTATTTAAAAACTGGAATTTTTCAAAATAACTTATCTTTTTTAAAAAAAAGTTTATAAAAATACACAACATATATATCTAATTTTTAGATTTCAGATTATGTTTTTGCAATATCGATCAATAACTTTAAACAAAAAGGTAAAAACAATATTTAGATATTGTACGACAAGAATAAAAAATTAAAAAAAAAACAAAAACTAATGTTTCAAATTTATACTGTCCAATAATGTGATAGTTAAACAGGCTAAAAATGAAAAAATATATAATTAAGTTTACTTGATTAAAAAATAGCTGGAAAAACTAAATAAAAACATTAAAACGTAAACTGAAAAAAATGAAAATTATATAAGTATATTTAGTGAATTTAAAAAATGCATGTCTTTAATGCTTAAGAAGAAATTTTTAAATACTGTTTCTTACTTGTTTTGTTTTACAGTAGTGAAACAGGGATTACAAATTCTAAAATAAAACAGATTTTAAGTGATGCAGGAAAATACAAAAAAAAATTGTATTGGTAATATTCAGAAAAATAGTAAAAGGATACATCTATATTTGGAGTTTTAAAAAAACTATTTTGAGATAAGATAAAAGATATTGGCACTGGTTTAGTAAGAGCTTTAGAACATTTTTGACATTAAGGAAAGTCATCCAATCATCCTGACAGAAAACAAGCAATAAATGACTTCAACATTTCATCTACCAAGAGCATAAACTGTTCCAGATAATTTGTCCAACACAACCCCCCCCCCCCAATTATATCAAAAATTTAAAAAAAAGAGAGATTTCATATGTCAGAACTTATGAAACTGTTCAGGATATTTTCTTTGTAAAATAAATTATTAAACTAATATAAAAATATGTATAAGTACTTACATTTGAAATTAATTTTACAATAAACAAATAAATTATAAATTACAAAACTAATATGAAAGAATAAATTACTTAACTAATATAAAAACATATTAAACTTAATTTACAATGGCATAAACATGATTAAAAAATTAAAATAAATAAAACACTACATACATCACTAAACTAATGTAACAATGAATAAAACACTTGAGCCTTAGTAAAAAATATGATGGCCAAATATATATCTAAACTATGAGTAAAATATATCTGAAAAAGAACATTTAGAGTTTAGCAAATATTAAAATTAATTTTACAATTCAAAGTAACTACAAAACTGTTCTAAATAAATTATTAAATTAACATAAAAACATGGCAGAATAAATTACTAAACTAATGTAAAACATATTAAAATTAATTTTACAATTACATGAACATAATTAAAAAATTAAAACAAATAAAACATCAAATACATGAACATATAATATTCCCTGTAATTAACAAATATTAAAATCAAAACAATTTTAGAAGTACCAATAAACTGTTGGAGATTTTAAATTTCACTAAAAGATAGAAAAAACATGTGGCACTTGAATATACAATTTCAAATGTCTTCCGAAGTTTTAAAAAAATAAAATACATCAGAAATATTTATTTTATGTTGTACATTTTTGAACAATAAATATATAATGTTACCTGTAATAAGTAAATATTAAAATCAAACTAAAATATCAATAAACTGTTCAAATTTTATCAAAAGAAAGTTAAAAGAAAAAAAAAGACACCATAAGAGACTATTTCTAATGCCTTCTATATTTTACTTTGCACATTTTGAGCAGTTAAATATACACAATATTACTTGTTAAGATAGAATATTTTCATTGGTTTTTGACATTATATAACTCAGAGAAAGATAATTTCTTCCATTTTTCAATTAGTTAGTAGTACTTCTTAATACTATTTGTACTTAGAAAATATTGAAGGAAAACAGTTTTAGACATTTCATCAAAAAGTGACCATAAATTGTCATGGATTTCAAATTTCATTGAAACTTTAAAAACAGATGCCATTGATATTATCTGGAAAAGTAAAAAACGCTATGTTATAGGTTCTCATGCTCTTAAGTAAAAGGGACGAAAAATTGTTATGTTTCATTCAAATCTTTAACCATTGGGGAAATAATAAAGTTTTATAGTCATGTTTTGAAAATGCAAACGGAAAAAAAAACCTTAGATTAATATTTGTCTGAAGGTTTGTAATGATGATATATTATAAGATGTGATATGTTGGACTATTTCCAGAGTGAATGTTGAATGTATAAAAAATTTTAAACTTTATTTAAACTTTCCAAATACAAACAACTTGTTAGCAATAACCTTGTATGTTATTACTAACAAGTTGTTTGTATTTGGAAAGTTTAAATAAAGTTTAAAATTTTTTATATATTCAACATTCACTCATAAATGATGAAAATAGTCCAACATATCACATCTTAGATTAATATGACTGTGTTTGTCCAACAATTGAATTATTTAAATATATCTATTTAACCATCCATCCATTCATCAATCCATCTGTTTGTCTTAGTTTAACTATCTAACTATTCATTCATTTATCTTTCAATGTATATATTGAGATATCTACTTGATATCCATCTATATTTATTTGTCAATCCATCCTTCTAACATCTGTTTATGTCTTTGTGCCTACATATCCATCCAATCATCTATCTTGATCTATTCTCCCATCCAACTGTTCATTCTAGTCATCTATCCAATTACATCCATATCTATGCATCTATCCATACATTCATTCAGCCTATCTATCTATTTATCAATATACCTATCTATTCTATCTATCTTATCTAACTATCTGCCCATCCATAGATTTCAACTATTTACTCATACATCCATTGAAATTTTGACATATCTACCCTTCTAACCATCTACACATCCATTTTGTCTATATATCTATCTACTTATCTATTCATCTATATTATCTATCTACCTAATTATCTATCATTTTATCTATATCTTTACCTATCCATTCTATCATCTATATATTTATTCAAATCATCTATTCAACCTATCTATTTAGCTATCTATCAATTCAATCATTCATTCAACCTATCTACCTGTCCATTTTGGCTATCTATCTCTATACACCTACTTACTCACTCATTCACATCTATCTGTTTATCCATCTACCTATTTATCTATCAATCTATCCATATATTCTATCTATATATATTTTTGTATTTTTATACCCATCCATTCATTCATTTATTTATACCCTTGGATTTATATATATATATAAATGAATATATTGATGAAATAATAGATAAATGTATGATTGGATAGATAGATGAAATTTGTGGATAACAGACAAAGTCAGATAGAGAAATAAATAGGGAGACAAGTAGGCAAGCCAGTTGATAGATAAAAAGATAGCTAATAGGTGAATGGATGGGTGGATTAACTAATAAATAGTAAATGGAAAAATGATTATATGTTTAACAAATAGATGGATAGAAAAATAGCTAGATACAGAAGTGTATACATAGATAGATTAATGGATAAATAAATAGATAAATGGATAGTTGAATAGGTAGATTCCTATTTGTATAAGAAGAAAACTAAATAGACATATAGATAGGTACATAGATTGATTGGTAGATACTAGATAGGGAGATAAGCAGAATAATAGATTGATAGAATGAATTTGTGAGTAGGTAGACAGAGAAGATAGATAGATATGGAGGTAAGCAGATAGATAGGATAGATAGATGAATAGATAGATAAATAGATATAGATAGATAGATAAACAAATAGGGAGAATGATAGAATGGATGAGTAAATAGATAGAGAGAATACATAGGTATATGGATAGAGATGGATAAATAAGGAGATCATAAATAGATATAAAGGATGCATAAATAAGAAGATAAAAGATAGACAGACAGGCAAACAAACAGACAACTATATAGATGATAGAGATAACTAGATAGAATGGATGAATGAGTATATAGATAGATAGAATGGATGGATAGATAATTTAATAGACAGATTTAAGTATAGATAAAAGAATATATTCATAGAAAGGATGAATGGGCAGAAAAATTATACATACAATGGATGAATGGATAGTTACATAGATAGAATGGATGGGTAAATAGATAGGTAAATAGACAGATGGATTGAATGGATAGGTAGATAGAAAGGTAAACAGATAGATGATTGGATAAAAAAGGGAAAGATAGGTAAATAAAAGATAAATGAGTAGATAGATAGAGATAGTTAGAGAAAGAGGTAAGCAGACAAATAGATATAAGTAATTGATGGGTAGATAAAGAGAAAGGATGGATGGATAGATTGATAGACAGATTGTTAGGTAAATAAATAGATAGGTTGAATTGACGAGTAGACAGATAGCTAGGTAGATACATAGATAGGTAGATAGAATAAAGAGATGTATTAGTAAATACATATAGATGCATAAATGGATATAAAGATAGATAGATATACAGATGGATGGATTCGCAATTAGAAATGGCTGGATAGATACATTGATGGATAGATATAGAAAGTCAGATAAATGTATGAATGAGTATATAAATAGGCAAACAAATATATAAAAAGACAGACAGATGGATTTATAGGTAAACAAATAAATACATAAAAAAATAAAGATAAATAAATGGATGGATGGGTGCATGGACATAGATATACTTAGATCTATTAAAAATTTTAATTTTTATTAATTAGTTTAATAAAACAAACTTGCATTGTTATTTTTTTAACTACTTTAATTTTCAAGACATGACTGCAAAACTTTATATATACATCTGGGTCTCTTTTTATGTGGACTTATTTAACACGATTTTGAAGTTACGCGATTCGTGTTTCACCGGAAGTCGACCTCTGATAATGCGCTATTACTTTAAATAATAAATTTTGCGCACTTACGTTATATTGAAAGTAAAAGCACATTATTGGAATTCTACTTTCATCTTAGTAATTTCAATATTTTCAATGCTTTATAATAGTAAAATTTTATGCAATAATGAAATTAAAATCATGATTTCCACATTTTATGTATACACACATTAAATTTTACAAGATTATAATTTTGTATTTTAAATCACATTCTGTTTTTGCTTTTTTAAAACAGAATGTAATCAATTATTAATCATTTAGTGTCCACAAGTTTATTTTTAAAAGGTCAGTAATAGCAGTGGGCACAATTAAAAATTAAAATCTGATTTTTAATTGTAATTAACAATTTAAAAATTACTTACGGGTGACTTGAAATTAACCAAAAGACTGTTTCTTACGAGGCTCCTCATAGACATCTGACGTCACTCTAACTCAGCCAGTTCTTATGCTAAAAAATTCGTTTGATAGGTTTTGAAGAGGTTTTTAAAAGTTCTGTAAGATGGTGCCCTCTTCTGACTTATTTTACAAGTAAAAAATAAAAAAAAACGCATTTAAACCTAAACAAAGAAAGAACATTATTTGTGATTGGTTCTTAGCATGCTCTCAGCCGAAAAAGACATTCTGATTGGCTGGAAAGAACAAAGAAACCGCCTGATCAAAGAAAATAAAGAAAAACGCTGAGATTTTCATTTCGAATCCAATTTTAAGTATTAAAAAAATATAATTTCAGAAATTAAACTAGTTTTTTTAAAAAAAAACTAAAAAAACAAAATTATTTTCGAAAAATATTGAAGATTTTAGTAAAAATATTAAAGAAATATTTAAAAGAAATATTTACTTTTCTATAACGTAAAAGTCGACCTTTTTGTTTATATTATAGCTTTTATGTTGCCGAAATTGAATATTTTAGAATAAATAAATAGCAATTTATTTTTGAAAGAACTTTCGTTCTCTTCATAACCTGAAAAATTAGTAATATACTTTTTATAAACGTATCTGAGTTGAATTTAATATTATAGGCGAATATGTTTTAACAATAGGCTTTGTCTTCAGTTTGTGAGTTGGCCAATTAAAAGATTTGATTTTTACCTCATACAACCAATAATATAATTAGCAGTTAAAAGGTTAATGTGATGTAATACGAAATTTGATTTTTAAATGGAATTGAAAATTAAAGACAAAAATAAGAATTTAATTTTTAGTTGTTAGTTTTAATTAAAATTTGCCCAGCAGTGGTGAATAAATGTCTTTTTATTATCATAAGTCTAAGTTCATAAACAATTAATAAAATCATCATCATCGTCGTCAACAGTTAAAAACCATTAACACAATATGAGAGTGAACTTGGCGCTAGTTGTATTTCCTCTTGTGAGAATAATTGCTGAGATATTCTTGACTTCGTTTAAGGAGAAGCCAAATACATCACATCACATCACATGAGAATCTGATTTTTTACTAGTTTGCAAATGAATGTTGGGCAAATAGCGATAATAATTAAAAGGTGTATAAAAAAATGTAAATTACTGTACTGTAAATTATGCATAAAAATATATTATTTTCAATAAAATTAAATATTATAGTTAAAAAAAGTTTGTCTTGTATCAATTTTTTTCAAATTTAAAATTTTTTATTAGTCATATTTTATTTCCTTATTTTTTTTTTTGCGCGAATTTTAAAGTAATTTTACATTGGTGCTTTGCTTTTACGCGAATTTTGAAAAATCACAGACCGCATCCCCTTTTTCAATGTAAGTTATGTCTATTTTTGCGCGATTTCATTTGCGCGTGTTTTCTGAGGAACTTATCTATCGCGTAAAACGAGACCCAGGTGTATCTTGTTTGTTTGTTTTTTTGTTGTTGTTTTCATTTTCAAAACATTAGTGAAAATTTTTTATTTTTTCTGTTCTGATATCATGAGGTGAAAGGACTAAATGAAACAGCAATTTTTTTTCTTCCTTTTACTTCAGAGCATGAGAACTTCTATGATACCGCCTTTCCATTTTCTCAGGTAATGTCAATGGCAACCTTTTTTTTTTTGCTTTTAAGTTTCACTGGAATTTGAAATCCATAATAGTTTATAGGTAGCTTTTCAATAAAATCTTTAAATTGGTTTTCATTTTAATATTTGTTTATTACATATAATATTATATGTATTTATTGTTCAAAATTGTACTATATAAAATAAATATTTCACACATTTTTTTCTTAACTCTGAAAAACATTATGAAATCGTATACTATGGCATCATACTTTCCTTTGCTAACTTTCTTTCAGTGAAATTTTAAACCCATAATACATTATTGATAATTCTGAAACTGTTTTGATTTAAATATTTGCTAATTACAGGTAATATTACATGTTCAGATATTTAATGTTTTGTTTTAATTTTTTAATCATGTTCATATAATTGTAAAATTAATATCAATGTATTATATCACATGATCACATTTCCTATACTAGCACATTAATTGTTGATAAACAGAGCAAAACTCTCCATACAGTATTGCCACTTGTAGCACAGGTGGCAATACTGTATGGAGAGTTTTGTTCTATTTATCAATGTATTATGTTAATTTAATAATTTAATCTGCCATATTTTTATGTTACTTTAGCCATTTTCCCAGAACAGTATTATAGGTATTTTAAATGTAAAATGAATTTTGATATTTACTAAACTCTGGTTTTCTTCAGCAACAGATTAGGCATGTATTTCATCACCATATTTTCATTTAAGCACATGTTTTTTATTCTTATATTAGTTTACTCATTTATTTAATGTTTTATTTGTTTTAATATTTTAATCATGTTCATGTAAATTAATTTAAATATGTTTTTACATTATTTTAGCAATTTATTCTGACATGTTTTTATGTTAGTTTAGTAATTTATCTAAAATTGTATTATAGGCACTTAAAATTGTAAAATTAATTTTAATATTTGCTAAACTCTATTTTTTTTTTCAACCACATTTTTACATATTCATACATTAGTTTAGAATATACTGTTTTAATTTCTTAATCATGTTCATATAATTGTTAAATTAATTTTAATATGTTTTTACATTAGTTTACTAATTTATTTTGTCATGTACATTAGTTTAGTAAATTATAGATTATTTTTTAATTGTAAAATTAATTTATATTTTAAATACTTGTACATGTTTTTACATTAGTTTAATAATTTATTTCATGGATAAAATATCCAGAACAGTTTTGTAAGTTATTTCAATAAAATCTCTGTTTTTTTAATTTCCAACAAAATTTGAATATTTTTATGTGAATTGAAAAAAATATCTGGAACATTTTATATATATATATAATGAGTAAAATGTCAAAGATTTTTTATGTCTTGCTTGTGACAGCAGTGAAGTGGGTTAGTGGTCCCTTAGTATAACAAATATACTAGAACACTTACTAAATTTACTCACATCCTTAAACTCAGAAACTGCAATTCATTTTTTCTATGAGTAATAAAGGCTACATCTTATTATAATCCATTTTTATTATTACAATCATTGCATCAATACTTAGATTGATTTGGAATTTCTACTATCTTACAAGAATAGCTTAATACTCACTAATCACTTTTGGATGCCTAGCTGTCTTTACATGGGTCATATTTCTGAGAGCAAAAACCTAGACCCATTTGTGATTTAATATTTTTTCATGACTTATCAGATTTAGACTCAAAGATCAGATCATATTTATGATAAATACTTTAACCACAAAGGTGAGAGACTAAAATAAGATTTATTGAATCATTATGGAAAATGATAAATTATGAACATATTTCTGTGGAGAATTATTAAAAAGTCCTTTGCCTGAAATGGGTTGTCAATAACTAGAATTGAAGAAGGATGATGATGAAAAATTACTTTTTTAAATTGACTGTTATTTTAAAAAAAAAAACAATAAAAAGAACAATTGTTATAACCTATTAAATTACAATTTACTTTGTAAGCATAAAATTTCCTGTATTCACACATTTACAAACATCCTCTTCAGATAAAACCTAACGCAACGTTTGATTTCTTTATATGCATGGTTCACATACCATATTTATATGTATTCATTGAGACTTTATTATTCACCTAATTTTATGCTGTCATTGATTCCTCTTGTATCTATTCTAAAATGTGAATAAAGTTTTGATTTTTGAAAGTAAAACCAACTATTATTTAAATTCAACAATTTCCATCAATATAATTTAAGTGAAAATATTAATAATTACAATTTTAATAATCATAAAAAATAATGGAAGTGTTAATCACTAGAAAGCTCAGTAAAGTTTCAATCTCAGAAATGAGTGTTTGAATTTAGATTCATGAACTTTTAGCTCTGGAATCCATCATTTTATCACAATAAAAATTTAACAAACAAGCCGAGAGAGATATTCCAACACATACAAAATTTTGCAATAATAAATACACATTATAACATCTTTTCGTATTAATGTAAACTTTGCTAATTTATAAGATTTTATTTTAATATTTAGTAAGTAATGTTTATTTATTTAGCATTTAGAGATTTATTTTAATATTATTGAATAATATTTATTTAGATATTTTTTAATAATTAAAAAAATAAATATACTATCTGCAAAACAATAATATATTTTAACAAAAAGTTATAAAATATTGGTGTTTTTTTTTATGCAAATTTCCCTTAGCTAATTTAAAGTTAAAACAATTTGTTTGTTTTCAAACATTTCTTTAATTATTTAAACATTTATAATATGATTAAAATAAATATTGACTTAGTATATAATTAAGATTTTGTATTATTATTTTTTATTATCACTTATTCTGTTTTGTATGTTTTGCGTTGCATTTGGAATATTTTTAAAGCTAATAAAATACAGTATCTCATTTATTAGTGTATTTACCGCTGCTTTCTTCATTCCTTTCAAGTTCTATTTTATTTTCTCATCGTTAGAAATGTTTTCAATCAAACGCAGCAAGAAGTAAACTATTTACAAGGAAAAGTTATTGTGGTAATTAATATTAATATGAGATTTCGTTGACAAGTTTTTTTAACATAATTAAATTAGATTATGATGAAAATTAAAGAAAATACAGAATACATATATCTAATAAATCTCTATTAAATAGAATAATAAATAGATTATGATCCATTTAAATAGAAAAAAAATCTGAACTGCAACAAATTTATATATATGAACACTTTATAATATTTTATTCATTAAAATATGCAGTAAAACAAAAAAAAAATTCAGCTGAAATTGTTTATGTATGCAATTAACTACTAAAGTATATACATTTTATGTGCATATTCTAAATGTATACTTAAAAATTTAGGCATATAAAAGCCTCATCTACTTCAAAAGAAATTTTAAACTCTAATCTGGATTTGAACTCTACATATGAGCATGGCTGGCAAATATACAAGTAACTTTACAATGTTTCATAAATATGTAATAGAATACCCTCAACAAGACCTGGATCCAGATGAGACTATAGTCTTGACTCATGCTGTTCCATGGTCTAAGACCTCAACCTTCTCCCATCTTCTGAATGAATAATGTATCCCATCTTTCACCTACTAATGATAGATCTTTCATATACCCTATGTATTTATTACATATATTTTCCATTGGTTCTATGCTTTATAATTAATCTACTTATGCAACCTAATTAACGATTCCTAATAGTTCCTTTTATATATCAACTTATAAATCTTGGTATGGTCCTCTTTGCCTCTAAGTCAACCAAGTCATTAATCAATGGAATTTGGAAACTTTATATATAAGTTTGACTTCCTCTGTATCCCCAGTAGATGATGTATATGATGCACTGCCTTAAGGCCTTAGTCTAACCTTTGATTTTGGTTTTCTCTTTATACTTACATTAATTTATCTATCATAATTCTTTTATGTCACTCTTGAGACTATGTCACTCTTGAGACTATGTTATTGACTTAATGTATTACTTTCATTACTTTCTTTTCAAACTTTGTTTTTTCTTATAAAAATTCATCAACTTTGTATTAAGGCTACAATCTTAAAACTATGCACCTGAAAAAACGACAGTAGCGATCTCTGCAAATCTTTAACACAAGATTTATTTAAAAAACAAGATTTGTAAAGGTCCCTATTGTCATTTTTTCAGGTGCATAGTTTTGAGGTTGTAGCCTTAATATATATTACTTTAAAGTAATGAATATGCACTTTATAAATATAATTATTACAACTTTATATATAGATTTTACATCCTTTATATTTCAATCATGTTATATATATATATATATATGATGTACTGCTCCATAACCATAATGCAATGTTTGATTTCTTTATATGCATTGTTCACATATCATATTTATATGTATTCATTGAGACTTTATTATTTAACTAATTTTATGCTGTCATTGATTCCTTTTGTATCTACTCTAAAATGTGAATAAAGTTTTGATTTTTTGAAAGTATAATACCCTCAGTACTTTAATATATCTATATGAGTTTAAGACCCACATTACTATACAAAAAATAATTTAAAATACTGTCTACCCAGCATAAGACAGTAATAAGAAAAGAGCAACAGCCATTTCTTTTTGTGCCTCATTTATTCATGTAGAGGTTTGTCTAAAACACTTTCATTACAAAGAATGAATATTTAAATCGATCATGCAAATATGTTGACCATGTTTAAATTGAGAAAACTCTCACATGATCAACTATTGTTACCCAAAATATTTTAAACCTCCCTCTACATTAATAAATGAGAAACAAGAAGAGATGGCTGCTCCTGTCTTGTTAATTATTGTCTTATGTTGGAATAGAGAGTATCTTAAAAATTTTATTGTACAGTGATAGATCTTAATCTTGAACATTATATATATATGGTTTCATAGTATAATAGTTAATTTAGTTTTAAAGCATGCTTTATATATTACATAATACATTTTACATGAATTAATATATAGTGTAATGATAATAATTTAAGGTCTAATAATTACAATGATATTGGTAATTTGATCAAACTCCATGTAGCTGAAAAAATGCAGGTGGAGTGAGTGGGTAGTCTCTATTCTTTGGAAAAGTGAAGCTTCTGAGATGTCAGATTAAAACAAATATGGCACCACAGATATCATAGTGTAAAAAGAATAAATGTAGGTATACATATGTTAATAAAAATCCCTTTACTTATACTACTCATTGAATAAGTGAGAGAAGAGATTTGAGATCTAGTAATTGAAATTATGTTTCAGTACGTCTTTAATGCTGAACAATTATTAAGAAATGCACCATTGTTTCTTCTTCTTTGTGACATAGAGAACCTATTGTGTCTATATTTTCAAAAAACCTTTTTTGAATTAAAAAGATATTGGTAGGAAGAGCCTTAAAAAATCAAAATATTTTGATCCAAATACAAAAATTTAAATCTCTAAATTATCTATTTATGAGTAAATTTTTAGTCTGAATTGTGATGGGTTAATTAGGTTTTTTTTTTTATGTACTATAACATATGGATCCTATTATTTAATGTTTTTTGCAAATAATTTTTGATCTGATACAGTATATTTATGTATGGATGTGATTAATCATTTAATGAAAAGATTTTTAATTGGTAATGGAGTATTCCATTGATAAATCAATATGAAGCTTAGTGCCTGAAAGTAGAAGTAAAACTGGTGACTTCATTTATTGATCTCGGAAGATAGTATATTGAGGTACAGTGTAATGAGAGTCCATTGTGTTTGGCATTCTTTTGCATTGATTTAATACTAATTGAAACTGTTTTCTTGTTCCGGATCAATTTATTGATGACACATTTATTTTTTCATAAAGAATGTAGCATATTTGATAGTAGGCATATAATAGATGGTTTTTTGAAAAAATCAATATATTGATGAGAGATACTTTTGCATGTATAGACAAATACAATTAACTCATTGTCTAAAATTATAAAGATAATGAGTTTACTTTGGATTTCAGATCTCATAACATTTGTAAAAAAAATTAATGAAGAAATCTAAAAATTTAGGTGGTAAGGCAGTGAAAGGAGGGTTATTCTTTGGCCTGAGAGAATGTTCCAGAATGAGGATTTATCTCTTTTCTTAGGATTTCCATTCTTTTTTCACCCAGACAAAAGTCTCTAGCATTTAAACAGATCTTTCTAGAAAAAATCTTGTAATAATTAATTGGGGTATTTTTTCACACTCATATATTTCCATATATGCAAAAACATTCTATTTTAATATGTTTGTAGCAATCATGTTACATAATACATGTTTAGTGTCAACTTCTGTACATAATTTGCATAGAATTTATACTTTTTCTGAAAATTTCTTAGGGAAAAAAACTGTAGCAATTTCAATACTTTACTTATAAAAATATTCAGCTACAATGATGTAGAACAGAGATGGCACACTTTTTCAGGGAAAGGGCTATTTCTAATTATCCAGACATTTTGGTTCAGCACATATATTATCAGCATCATTTAAAAATATCTTCTAATATTTTTTTCAGAAGTGACACACTTACATGAGATATATAATGCACACATTTTACAGTCATTATTGTGAAGAAAAACATTTTCCTATTCTTTGTTAGGTATGTCTTTCTTTCTTCTTTTTTTTTTTGCAATTATTTGAGAAATTGCGAACTTTTAAAATATGGTCTAATTTTTCATGATAAATTAATTAAATTTATGCACCTATTCATAACCAAAAACAGTTAGTGGTTTCATAATTTACTAAACATATTCATTATTTCTACTTGCACCTTTGCATTTCACAGTGAATATATTTCAGACAATGAATGATGATGCTTATGTTATCTGATTCATTCACCAACAAGTGCTTGACTGCACACCCCTCCTTCAAATGTGAAGAGAAATGCTTGCCTGTAACAGCCATACATGTGCTTAAAATGTATTTCACTTACAGCTACTCAACCTAATGTAATGTAGTATTAGTTACTATGACTTTTTTAATCCAGAGTATCTCTAAAATTTCTTGGCTCTTACCCATATCTAATGTAGAATTTCATTTTTTTTTTTTTTTAAGTGTCATAGCATCGGCCGGGACGCGAACCTACAATCCGGGCAACTGCCTGCAAGTGCAAGGCAGTCGCGCTGATTACCCAATGTTTTTAATTCAGAATGCACTTAATTTAATTTCTCCAATAGTCTTATCTTGGCTCACTAATAGTTCAAATATATCATTGCCACATCCCACTCTTCCTAATTTTAGTTTTATTTCAAAGTATAAAAAAATAGCAAATTTCTCCATTTCTCCCCCTATAAAAAAATATTAGAACTGATAGGTATTTAAATTAAACAAATTTTGACATCCATCTCTGACAATACTTCTTAAAATGTATATAGATTTTAGTAATTGATATTAAATACATCAATTCTAATTTTAATCACAAGAATCTAAATAATTTAGAGTTTTTTTAATCAAATTAAATCTTAATATCCTATCAATCTTGTCTTCCTCTATAACAAAAACTATTATTTTACAAGTAAATCCAATATATCTGATGTTCCTCAGAAAAGATGATGTAATAAATCATATATTATGTCACTTTACTGCCTTACATAATACTTGGAACAGAACACATGAAGTGCTTTATCATTGTATTCTGAATCAGTCTTACTATTCCTTGTAAACTTTTCTCTGCTTTCTCCCTGTAAATTTGTCTTACCACTTCCATTTTATTTGCCTTCTGATATCCTAGATATGTATTTATATATGACCAACTCATACAAGCATCCAAATATAATCATTGGTAAATTTATTATAATATAGGTTCTTCATTAGATTATATAAGGATAGATGAGGTAGAGTAAAGAAATAAATTGGTCTCTCTATCACAACTGAAATGACACCTGGTTTCTTTTTTTCTGTAGTGAAAACACATTGTATTTTCTGACTACATGTATACATGTAAAAACATTTCAAAAATAAAATTTTCTTTTATATGGCATGTTGCATAGTTTTTTTTTCTTTCTTCTAATTGATTATCAAATGAAAAAGATAAACCTACAACAAAATGTTGATATGAAAATATTTTTTGAATTAATTATTCAAAACAGTTCAAATATTTCAAGAATCAATTTTTTATGTTTGAAGCATTACTAATTTTTTCACTGGGATTAAAATCCACATCTTAAATTAAATTATTAAAAATATACATTCAGTATGCCATGGTGCTAATGCTTAACATCAAAATTCACTAAAAATATGATTATTGGAAATGGTGCATTATTATCCCAGCAGATGTAAAATTATTGACAACAATAATTTATTTTGCATTGCACTAGAAAATACACATATACACTACAGGATTCATTACATTTCTTTGATATAGATTCAAAACTATTTCACAA
The DNA here is from genome assembly GCA_028023455.1 of Epiperipatus broadwayi. NCBI lineage: Eukaryota > Metazoa > Onychophora > Udeonychophora > Euonychophora > Peripatidae > Epiperipatus > Epiperipatus broadwayi. Next base: position 14,842,904 of record JAQFVV010012404.1, on the reverse strand, counting down.
CTGTTTCTATTACTATTGGTATTTTTTTTTTTTTGCACATCATGATGGCTGATATAAAAATGCCAAGATATTAGATATTGGTAAAATTTAGGAAGAAAGAACTAGATTAATAATATTATAAATATTTTTGTATTTAATAATTAAAAATTTACTTAAGGCAAAAATTATCATTTCTACAACAATTTTACACTAAACAAAGGCAAAACTCCCCATACAGTAGTGCCACCCTGTGCCAAACAGAGTAATCAATGGATGCCAAAAGGCTTGTGCATAAAATCCCTATCTAGTGCCTACTCATCCAATATCCCCAGACTAGTTTCTGGCTTGTGGCTATCATCAGTGAGGAGCCTTGGATCTGAGAGCACTGCACCTAGATCTTAGGATCTAATGCAACCCTCCAGCAGCCACCTTTTAACTCTACTTTACTATAAAACTATGAGAATGAAATTGAAAACATTGTTAATATCTTCAATCTAAGCTCAATAGCTTATATAGTCATATGGGTCTGAACTCAATTCAGCACCCATACATTTTAGTGTCTTTGGCTCTTAAACAACTATAGCCACCACTATCCTATTAGGCAGGATTGGTGTTAAACCATCAAACATCACATGATCACCATCTCTATACTAGCATCCATTGATTACTCTGTTTGGCACAGGGTGGCAGTACTGTATGGGGAGTTTTGCCTTTGTTTACAACAAATTATGTGCTAGTATAGAGATGGTGATCATGTGATGTTTGATGGTTTAACAACAATCCTGCCTAATAGGATAGTGTTGGCTATGGTTGTTTAAGAGCCAAAGACACCAAAATGTATGGGTGCTGAATTGAGTTCAGACCCATATGACTATATAAGCTATTGAGCTTAGATTGAAGATATTAACAATGTTTTCAATTTCATTCTCATAGTTTTGTAGTAAAGTAGAGTTAAAAGGTGGCTGCTGGAGGGTTGCATTAGATCCTAAGATCTAGGTGCAGTGCTCTCAGATCCAAGGCTCCTCACTGATGATGGCCACAAGCCAGAAACTAGTCTGGGGATATTTGATGTAGGCACTAGATAGGGATTTTGTGCACAAGCCTTCTGGCATCCATTGATTACTCTGTTTGGCACAGGGGGGCACTACTGTATGGGGAGTTTTGCCTGTTTACAACAAATTATGTGCTAGTATAGAGATGGTGATCATGTGATGTTTGATGGTTTAATTTTACATTACATTTAACTGCAGATATATACTATAAGATTCATTGTATTTATTTTTGTATAAATAAACTATTCAGAACTATTTTTCTTGCTATTATTATTAGTATTATTTTTATTAGATCCATATTTCTAACAATATTACTTTTACCATTATTATTACTAATAAAACCATTATTATTTATATCTAAGCTTACTATTATAACTGCTATTTCTGTTATTATATATAAATGGTTCAATGTCTTTGCTATCTATTTATGGCATAACTTAATATTATATACATTATTTCTCTTTTTTGCACTTTTTTAAGGCAATATTATTTTTTGGCCTTCTAATGTTTCAGCAGAATCTGAAATCTTAATCAGAGATCTGTAATTATTTTATATTTTTTATATTACATTGCATAATAATAATATATCAAATATTAATTTCAATACATTTTATTTTGCCTTTCAAGTAATTATAATTGTATAGTATAATTATATGAAATGAAAAATTATTAAGGTTGATATTTGGTATATCATTATATAAAATATTTACAGGCATAAAAAAGTAAAAGTGGCAGTTTATCTTACATACTTTGTTTGTAATGGTAAGTAAGCAAACATATTATAAACCATTAAAATAAACAAAATTTATGTTAGCTTCATATTTATGCCAAATTAATGTAATATTAAGTACTAATTTTATATAATAGTATCATTCAATTAATTATATATCTTTACTAACAAATTTACAAACTCTACAATTAATAATTTTATGCATCCATAGATAAGAAGGAACATGATACAAAAAACTAAATAAATATCTCTTCTCGATAGAATTTTTTATTATTATTAAATTGCAGAATATTAATAAATTTATAGCCAACTTATAAAAAGTTATATAAATGCAATTAAATTAATTCAAATCCTTTTAAACTTCAAAAAAATTATAGTTTAAATCAAATCTTAAAAATGTCATTTAATTTGAAATTCTAATAATAAAAAATTAATACCTGGCAGGCACTGGAAGCCAAAAAAACCTACCGGAACACATTTAAATCTATGTATTCTAACCAGAACATTATACAAACTTAACTGCCATTTACCAGTAAGCAGATTATCAAAAAATCAAAGTACTGGGCATTTCAACCCAAGTAAGTATATAGACTTCTTGTTAAAATATAATTTGACCTCATTAGCAATGAGTCACTTTCTGGTATACAGAAGAGGCTATCATAGGCTGGATCTGCAATGTGGTTTGTGCGGGACCATGCAACATCTTTTTTCTGAATGTCCTTTTTTATTGGATAATAATTATAAGATTTCTTAATCTATACAAAGAAATTTTATTTTGATGTAATAGTACTTTAAATATATGTGTCATTAAATCAAAACTGCACCCAGCAGAAAGCTTTCTTATAAAGAAAATTGATTTTTAATATTTTAAGAAGGTTTTAAATATTTAAATGTATGTTTTACCTATTTTCACTTTAAAGATATAAATGCAAAAGAAACTCCTTTTTATTTTGTTAGAAACATATTTTTTTACCTTCAGGAAAAATGGACTTCTAGTTGTTTATTTATTTTTATCTAATATGCTTTTTTTTTTTTGCAAAGTTGATAATTGGCATTTCAGATTACATTCATTTTTTGAATTTATTGTTTTACTCAGATTCTTTTTAAAAAATAGTGACAAACTGAAGAATAATTTTTATTTAGTTAAAAAATAAAACAACAAGTCCCCTAATAGAGCAAATGAACTGTTAAACGTTTGTAGCTAAAATAATATTGTATAGGCATTTAAAGTTTAAATTACATTTTATCATTTCTGTTTTAGAAAATACATTTTTAACATAACATATCACACACTTAAGTAATTTCAACTTCTACATAAAAATGTATTATAAATATTAAACTGATAATGTGTTTTCCCATGATATAATAATTTAGCAATATGATAAAAGAAGCAGTTATTATATAAAATTAAACTGTTTCATTTTTTAATTAAAATAAATTTTTAACATAGAATCAAGTAATTATTTTTATTTATTTTTGAAAATTACTGTATAAAAAGTTGTGATTTTCATATAGTTTAACAGCAAGTTTAACCACTTTAAAAATAACTTATGAATATTTAACTCTGATCATGTTTTTATCTTTTAATCTTGAGTGATGAAATAATTTAGCAATCTAGATTAGATATACCACCTTATAAAATTTATCTGTCTCATTTTTGAAAATAAATTTTTAATACAGAATCAACATATTTTGTTTTTGGAAATTATTAAATTGCATTTTTCAACTTTTTTATAAAAAATGTATTATGATTAAACTCAGACCATGCATTTTTTCTTTTAATTTTGGCTGATATAATAGTTTACTAACATGGCATAGTAATTATGAGCATCATATAAAATTTACTTATTTCATTTGTTAGTAAAAATAAATGTTTAACATAAGAGAATAACTCCTTTGTTTCTGAACTAAACAGATTGTTGGAAAATTTATATAATATGAGAATATATAAGTATTATGAATATTTATATAGCGTTCAAATTTTATTCTCATTGTTTAACATTCAACTTTTGCATTAATGTATGCAATGCAGAAAGTGTAATCTGCATATATTTTTGCAATGCCATGCATTGAAATTCATGTAGTTCAGACTAATGGCAAACATTTAATTCTGTTTTTGGAAATGTTGTTTTTGAATTTATATAAATACAATTAGAACTATATTTTATTATCAAATTAAATAAATGTCATCAAGATATAATTATTTAATAAACTATTAATTTTATAATTAAAAAAATTATAATTATAATATATATTTATTTTAATATTCATTCAATTTTTTGTTACTATTTGATTGATTATGAGCAACTTTTACAAAAAGAAAAATCCATTACATTTAATTGTTTATTAAAATAAACAATGACAGCATGTGACTTTATTTATTGATGCAAATTGATTTTGAATATCTATAATAGTGTATTAAAAATTTGAAAAAATGATTATGTTGATCACTAAACTATATATTGAAACAGTAAGGTCTGCTTTGCAGATCTTCGTTTCACCTTTTCTCACCTACTTCCTACCCTCACACCTTAGTTTGAACCCCAATCTATCGTAGTGAGTCTGCAATACACTTATATACCGAAAATCCCGCCTAATTTTAAACCACGAGCACAATGCTCGTATTATATATATAACTTATTCCCAAATAAAATAAAATATTATGAATTATGTATTTGTTCACATAATTTACATTTTTTAAAAAGTAAGTTATATAAGTCGTAATTGCGCACACACTATGATATCCATTTTAAAACATATCAAAATTATAAATTGTTAGTCATTTTGTTTGGATCTATTTACAAATATATTACCGTTGTAATATATTTTGATTTAAAATAAAATTCATTTAGTAAATATTAGTTTAGTAGATAGATTCAAATATTACAATTTAAAATAAAATAATTTTTGTTTTATTTAATAAAAATCATCCCAAATATTTCTGTTAAAATAAATGAGGGACAATAGTTTAATTATATAAGTTTATCTAACAACAGCAGCTGTCCACTTAAGTTTTCTTTAATTAGTAGCAGTAATTTTAATTAAATCTAGTTTGTAATTCGAATGTCGACGGGGAAGTTAACAAAAGGAATTAATTAATGTTGAATTCCTTTAGACATTCGGATAGATTTAATTACAGCAGATAAGTCCAATAATTTTGTACGCTCCAGGACAAATCTATTGTTAAATTTTACTATAAAAAGGATGTTTTTCTTTTGTTCTCCATTCTAAGCTTCTAAAGAATTCTGAGTTGTAAAAAGGTTTCTGAGTTATTCTAAGCTTTTAAAGAATTCTGAGTTGTCTAAAGGTTTCTGAGTTGTTCTAAAATTCTAATAATTTGCTAACCTTGACATGTCCGAGTAGAGGCGTTTAAGATGGCTATGTCCCCTCGGAATAGCCAGCTGCTGCTCCATACCATCAGAAATTATCACACGAATCCCAGAACTGCTGCTGCCGCTGCCAAAATATGAACATTCCAGATTTTGCTGCTGAATTATAAAACCTGCCGAACATCTACCTGCAAATGCTTCTCCAGAGGTAACCTAAATTAACCCAAGAGCTCTTGTGATCACTAACTAACGTGCTATAGCTATTTAACATTGTTTTCTTATATTTTACAACTTCATTATGTATTTCTTTCATGTATTTAAATATACTCAACATTTTGCTCTATCCTTGGGTTAATATTTTCTATTTATAAAGCTTTCTTTTATTTTATTATGATAATGTGTCAGAATCGTCTTTGACCGAGTGAACTATTCCCTCTATTGAAAGTAAGACGCCACTATTAAGGCATATTTTAAATTTATAATTTTCCAATTTTATTATCTTGCAAATCACTCGTTCGAGGGCGATTCTTTTCTTTAATGTAATATAATCACATAGTTTAAAATCTACATGCTATTGATTTTAATCTAATATAAGAGTATGTGCGAAGTCAATGATTAAATGTGTCCCCAAATGCATGATTGCGTATATAAATCTATACTTACTTTTCAAACCCGCAAGCATGCATTTTCCTATTTTAATTACCGTGTTCTACTTTCATTATAAAGTTCATCATTGACATCGAGAATGTGCGGACCCTCTTAAATGAATTTCGGGGAATTTGATTGGGCATTTCTCTTAATCCAAGTAAAACCCATTTAGTATGTTTTTATATACACTAGTCTCATATTGCTGGTACATGAATTGGTTGTTGAGACCGCTTTGTTTTATTTTTCCAAGGATTCTTTACATGGCAAAGTCCGTTCTTTTCGCTTATTGCAAGTTTCCAGGCAGAGGGTGTTCACCAATGACACCCCTGGGAATTAAACGCAATCGTCACACAGTCGCTAAGTTTCGGCTGTTCGTCAAAATACTTTCCTACGGGTTAGCGGCGAGATGCCCTCCGTAATTATTCCGGATCTTCAATATTGTTTCATTTTATATTTATTTTACAAAGCATCCGTGACTTAAACGAGTCACACCCTCCAACTTTATAAATTCACTATCAGCAATACTGACCTCCCAATACAAATCTATTATTATTCTCAAATAAATGCTTTGATCCCATTCCCACGTTTGCTTAGTAAGCTTTAGTCCGTTACTATTCTCGAAATCAATAAATATTTTAGAACATTTAATTTCAAATATTGTCTTAAACTTGTCTATTTACTCAAAGCACCTCGCACATGTTCCTATCTTGTCAAGCACATTATCGTAACGCTATTAGCCCGAGGAATAGAATATATCACTCTGTTTTAAAACCTTTTTGTCATTACTGAAATATAAATGCCAACAATTATTTAATACGCGTCCCTGTCTCATATAAGCAGACAGTGGCGTTTTATATATATATAAATAAATTGTGTGAAATTATTTAAAACTAAATTTTATCTCTTATTTTATTTGATTCCTATCACTGTCTCGGTCTATATATATATATATATTTTCTGCATTTCTTTTATAAATCCATAGACGTTAATTAGCCACCCAAACTTATCTTAGTATAGAGTCTTTTGTTTCTCCCTGACCACCAGGCACCGGTAAAAGGTTATACTAGTTGTAGCATCAGATGCGTTATCACGCAGGTGGCGCTGTGAAATTTGGACTTTAGATTCGAACTTAGTATATCTAGAAGGCAACCCCTCCTAGAATGTTCAGTTTAGTGTCTGGGGTTTGAATTATGCAGTGTGTTAGCGAGATAGACGATTCTGACCGTTACAATATATATAATCATAGTTAAGTAAAACTATTCTCTACATGGATGTCTCATAAATGAGAATCACTAAATAAATTTTCCTAAAAACTTTATATGTGATCAATATAATCTGTTGATCTTTTTTTATTAAGTAAAAAAGTTTAGTTATCAATGTACATAGTTTTTACTATAGACGAAATTAAAATATACAATTATTTTAATTTTGATCTTCATTTTGAAAATTAAAATAATTTGATATTTAATTCTATTATAGCACATTACAATTAAAATTATTATCTAATAGTTATAATTTATTATATAAAATAGTCATTAATATTATTATTATTTAATAATTTTGAATATCATTTATAATGGATTTAATGGGCACTTTATTTTTTCATAAATAAAATATTAGAATGTTTGTAATTATTTTTAAAAAAATCTACTCAAATTGCCCTATGACTTAGTATATAAAAAGAATTTGAAATATCAATAATTAATATATATATATATTAAAATGAAGGTGTTCATAGGACACAGATACAAATGAAATGTTATTCAGTTACATCCATGTATACTTTATTGTTGTAAAAATATATACGAATATTTGGCCAAGTCACACTAGTGATCAACTGGGTAATAAATATTATGAAAATAGTTATAGAGTTGCTATAAACATTGATATAATAATAAAAATTATATTAATAAAAAACAGATACAAATAATAAATGTCAAAAATTATTTAGATTAATGATTTTAAAAAAAATTCTTCTAAATAAAAGTTAATTTACAAACATCATCACGTCTGTTAATAAAATCTGATCTTTGAAAGACCTAAATGGCTTCTCTGATTTCACATTATTGGAGAGCATCACAGCTATTTAATATTCTAGTGTTAGGAAAATCAATACTATGATCTGTATCCATAGTCAGAAAAGATCATGATGATCATGCTCCTTAATTGTATTAATATGTTCATCTCTTTTAGCGCTGATGCAATGATTGCTCATAGCTTTACAAATGCTACATGAAATTTCATAAACTCCATGGGTTTCATAATAAATATTATGTTTTCATAATATTTATTACATAGTTGATGACCAGTATGACCTGGCCAAAACATTGCTATATATTTACATTAAATAAATTATACATGGATGTACCCGGATAACATTTCATTTATTTACATAGATGTTTATTAATGTTGGACTATTTCTGTCATTTAATATTAATTATTAAATGTTTCTTATGAAAAAATCAAATTTTATTTAACATTTTCAAATACATTCAACTATTAGTAAGAGTGTAAATATTAATACACAACACAACATTTTGAGTGATATGATTCGCCTCCCTTCTTCAGGTAATAGTATGGGAATTTAACATGGACTTTTAGATTTGTGAATATTGAATTTTAAGTGACACTCTAACCAACTAGACTATTCTGTCAAAAGCAACAGTGAGTTCAAATTTCTTGTATTTGTTTGGAGAGCCCTCCTGATTTTTCCACTTTCTTTTAAGGGCAATCCTAATTATCACATTAGGTTGATTTATGGGTTTACTTGTCATTGCAATGTGAGCAGTTTCTTTGAATTTTCTTCTTTGTACTTTTTTCTCTCTGTCCAATATTTTTATCTCTTCCCAATTGAACATATACGTTCATTAGTACATACGTGATCTGCTATTACTATAAATATATCTGTTTTTTTTTCTTTTCTAATTATTAGTCTGTGGCCTTTCAATCACTTTTTAATAGTGTGACTAGTTTTATCAATATATATCCTTCCACTTTTCATGGTATTTTGTAGATCGAGTTTATCTTTTTCAATATTTCAAATTTAGTTTTACAGAAGTTAGCATTTGTCATAGTATGCAGAGTATGTTATGAATTTGGAAAGCTATTCTGATGTTATATTGATTGCATATTTCCCATGATCTTGTCTGCTATTTCTGGCATACAGTATATGGATATTACTTTTTTCTTTTGATGTCACTTTTTATTTTCTATCTAAGATTTTTATATATTTATATCTTTTTACTAATCACTGGTTTCTGATCAATGACACTCCATGTTTTGGGTGTCTGTGTGTTATTGGATATGTATGTTAAGTATTTTCCTTCATGTGTGAGATTTCTGTAAACTGTACTTTTGTTTTTTATCATGGGAGAGTCATCTCACAAGAACAACTAAGAATGCCAACATTTGTTCTTGTTCTGATTCTATTGTTATTGATTTGTGTCTAGAATGTCTGTAATAGTACTTCATTCTATAGCCATATAGCAAGTATATTACTGACCTGATAAATTCAGACTTTAAATGATTATGGAATAGTATGTATGGCCATGGCTTCAAGTTCTTCCAAGTAAATGTTACTAATTGGTGGGGTCAATGGTGATCCTACAGGTATCTCTTATTTTTCTGGAAGAATTCTAAACATTCATTATGGCAAAACTTGAAAAAATTCCTTTTCAAGATTCTCAATGCTTTGGTATACAATATATAATCCTTTGTCAGAGATTCTAAGAACTTTGTGAAATTAATAAAGAAACAGAAAAATTGAAAGAAATGACATATTGGTATGCCATAATGTAGAAAATTTATCCACAAATGTAACCTGTAATCCTGTAATGAAGCATTGACTAGTGTAAGGAAAAATTAAATAACAATAATAGCTTTTAAGCCAAAACAGCCCTTTCTATTTTTAGTACAATGAAACTATTAATATTATATATAATAAGAACATACTTTCAATAAAACATGGGCTCACCTATTTGCAAAAATTTGAACCCACAGCCATAAATATTACTTCATATCTACCTCAAGTCTAAATTACCTATGTTGGCAATACATTTGTTTCATGATCACATGATGAAGAATGACTACAAAGATATTCTTCTAGACACATACCATTAACAATAAAATCAGAATTAAAAAATAGTATTTTTATATGTTTTTGTGATAAGAGTCCCGTATGACAAAATCAAAATTACGGTTTACAGAAAATACTATATACAGAAAAATACTTAATATATATAGTCAATTGTAACAGAAACACAAAACATGTAGTTATATTATCACTATGAAAAAGAATAAAGTTTGATCAGAAACTAGTATTTGGAACAAGATCTATATAAAACAAAGTGTAATGAAGAATCATTATGTATCAGCTGTCTTTAAGACAATTTTAGATGAGTAACAAAAAAAACATTAAAGGAAAAAAAGATTTATTGATATTGTAGTATATCCATGTATACCAGAGAGAGAGAGAAGATAAGCTAGAGAATATCTGTAACAATATAACATCAGAACAACTTTTCAGAACTATAGCACACTATGAGGAATACTAGCTTCTATAAAATCTAAACTTAAAATGTTAAAAAATCAATGCATCTATAAAACATCATATGAATTTGGAAGAAAATATATTGATGAAAGCATTTACTCAATTGAAAAGTGACAAAAAAAGAAACTGAATATTATAAAAAAAAAAAAAAACATCTATCTAAAGTAGCAGACAATATATGTACCAATGAATATATGTTTGATTGGGAAAAGATAAAAATATTGAATAGAGAGGATAAAGTATAAACAAAAAAATTCAAGGAAGCTGCTCACCTAATAATGGCAAATAATCTCATAAATCAACTTAGTGTATTTGGAAAACACTTATTAACTTTGCTTTAAGAAAAAAATGAAGAAAGCAGAATGATCATCATAGACAAGTATATGAAATTTCTACTGAATGTTTTTTTTGACTAATTGATTAGAGCATAACTTTAAAATTTAATATTCATAAATTGAAAAATTCAAGTTGATTACCATGGTAGTATTCTCATTGGACAGACCAGCAACACCTGAAGAAAAGAGAATAATTATATTCAAAAAGTTGTTATTTATTAACTTATGTGCTGAATGTCAAAAGTTTAAGTAAAATTTGAACCTTTTTAAAGACATTTAACAATCTTTAGATGAAACAAATAATCTAACATACAATTATTAAATATCCTATCACAAACTTTCATACAAACACTAATACATGCTAAATTATATGTAAATGTAGTTACTATATTAAATTACTTATTAATGTTACTTCCACCACATGTCACTAAACAAGTCAGAATCTTTAGGCTCCCAGAATATTAAATGTTTTTCTACTGTTATTTAAAATTTTTTAAATCACAATTCATAGTAAATAAAGTTAGTTAAAATATCATTTAATAAAAAAAAAATTCTAAAAAATCCATAAAAAAATATTAAGACCATAGAAGAAAAAAAGATCTTAATAAGTATATATATATCGAAATAATTTCTAAACCTCACTGCATAATACTTGTAAAGCTACTATAGAAGACAACTTTCAGAATTTATACATAAATTAAAATATCTAACCTTATAATAAATATGTTTTAAAACTAAATCTATGACAATATATATAAATAGTAAATCAGCCTTTAAATAGCCCAGTGGGACAAAGACTTTCCAACTATTGGTGTGATGTTTTTAATATTTCTCCATCTTTGTTTTACTCTTTACCTAAGAATAGCCAAATATCCATTTGCTAATAAATAAATGAACCAGTATCTGGATTGGCAATGGGCTGTCTATGCAGAAAAAAAAATCCAATTTTCTCTTATTTGGATGTGAACTAGGTTGGGTATACATATTCTAAAAAAATTAATTATTATTATTCTCAAAACCAGTAATATGCTTCATATATGCCTCTTTTTATCTAGCTGAAATAGCATTGTTAGAAAGATTCTTGTTAGCTTTTTACAAGCTTTGTAAACAATCTAATATTTAAAGATTTATTAATATCTGCTAAATGCAATTTATTTCTCTAGTTATTTTCAGTATTATGTGCTATAGATTGATTACAATTTACAATTAAAAAAATCCCCTTTAATTATTTTACAATAAATTAAATCTTTGTTTCTTGAGTTCTATTACTAAAAAAATTATTAAAATGTTACACAATTCTATAATATATATATAAATAGATCAGATTAGTATTATGTAAATAAGACAAAACTGCTAAAATACCAGGAATTTGATATAAGATAAGAATTAATAATATAGTTTAAATAATAAAAAATTAAAATTATGCAATGTTATTAAAATAATAAATATTTTTAAAATTATAAGAATTACCATTTCCTGTGAAGTTCATTTAGGACTTAACAAAGATTATCAATTTTTGATTTATTAATTATGACATATTTTAACTTAAGTTGCTTTTAACTGATTAATTATGACTTAGGCAAGTTGATAAATACAGTATTAAACTCTACAATGTATTTCTATATTTCTCTTAACTAATCTGACTTGTCTATTTTTGTTTTTTTTTCCTGATATATAGCATAAAATATGTTTTCAATGCAATTTTTAAATGTCTAAAATTCATATTTAAAAATATAAACATTTTAATGCTATTGCATTTTTATATAGATCTTTTCTTTAAAACAACAATTTAAACGTTATTACATATAGATAGTCCTCATGAGATATTTGTTAGTTTATCCATCTACTAAGCCAAAACATAAAAATCTTAGAAATTTCCTCCCATTACAAGCAGACTTAGAATCTTTATTTTAGATAATTTCACCATGATTAACCCAGATAACTATCCAGTATTGACTGATAACTATTAATAGTATCTAGATAATATTAGTGTTGATACACAGATTGTAAAACAAAACAAAATAATAATTAAAATATAAGGCAATCTTCATGATATTCTATAAATCTTAAGTCATTTATAAAGCAAGGATTGTTCTTTTTGTCAACCTTAAATTAGTAACATTACATGATAATATTATTTGAGTTTTTCTCTCATAAAAATTCTCCTAGCAATTATTTTAAGTGATGCTACAAAGCAACTAGTAATGGATATATTAAAAAAAACTGAAACAAGACGATTATATTTTCTATATATGCTGCAACTGCAATATCTGAACAAACAGCTCATAATTATGCAGTGCACTATAAAGTATTAATACAACAAAATTTTAAAACAATTTCTGGAAATATAATTGCAAAATGAAAGTCTACACCTATATGAAAACAAAAAAATTGTTTTATTGAATTAACCAAAATGTAATACTTTATTTTCAAATTCAAAAGAAGTCTCCTGTAACTTTGTATTTTAAGTTTTTATTTACATTTTATGTTTATATCTTTTACCTAAATATCAATTTCAATTTTGTCTTTTAACAACTTTCTATTTATAAAAACATGTAAAATACTTTTAACTTTAAATAATATGAGAACATATTTATATATTTTACAAATGGACAATTTGTAAACTCTGGACTAATCTAAATATTGTAAAATAGTAATTAAAAACAGTATCTTGTGAATATATGTCTCTTTGGAGGTACATATAAATTTTGACATCATAGGAATATAACACTTTCATTACTGATACTCGCTTAACTCAGGATGAGTTGAGATTTTTTTCTTTTTGGATAAAAACTGCTACATTTCAATTTATAGTTTAATAACTGGCTGTATATCCAGATGGTCCATAATTTGGTTACCTGTTTAAAATGCTAAACATCCTAGTGACTGAAAAAAAAAATTTCAACTTTCACTTGATCCAAATTCAGTTTTTTTTCTTTCAGAATTATCTCTTTATCAAAAAAAAAACACAGATAATTTGCTAATATCAATAATGCAAAGAGTACTACTACCAATGTATATCGATCAGAATATTTTTGCTAAATTTTGTATTTTAAGCACTCTAGTCACAAACATGTTATTTCTCACTATTTCACGGGATGCCATTTTCATAAGAAAGAGAGTTAGTTTTCATTTGTTTGTTATCGCAAAAAAATATTGCAGTGGTAAAATGTATTTTATCATCTTTAATAGACCTTTTTAAATAAATTTTGCAATTTTAATTCCAAAAGAAAAACAAAGATAGCAAGGAAAATATAAAAAAAAAAGTTTAAAAAAAATGGAATCTGACTTGCTGCACCATATTTATGGAATTAAAATAAGTTTGCACAACAGAAATCTTATTCTCAAAGTTAGGAAAAAAACTGACAGATTGCATGAGATGCTTATAAGAACCAAGCCTGTAAATGATCTAAGTGATCAAATATAGCAGGATAGAAGAAAATGAAGAAAGAAAAAATTAATTACTATAAATGTCACTAGTAATCATTTTCAATCATATCTAAAAATAGTTTTGTAGCAACCCAACATAGGACCCAGATTCCTCTAACAACCCATAATGAGAAAGTACAAATCTCACCCACCAACCAACAGATGGTGAATGTTTCAAGGCTCTCCATCTGTGATCCATCCTTCAACTAAGAATATTCACACACTCATCAATTATTAACAAAGAACTGACCATAACTAAATGTCAGAAAGAAAAATCATGTCTTTCTGAAACCTGATAAAACTCTAACAAGGCAAAAGAAAGTTTTAAAATCCATTATAAAATCTCATCTCATAATATAGTTGACAAGATATACATACGTGTGTGCACTCAAATTAGACTTTGCATAACTCTAAGAGATAATCCTAGATAGTAGACTTTTTCACAATGCACTTGTTTAATTAAATTAATTTTGATAACTTATCAAGATAAAAAATGATGGAACCTTCTAAAAAAAAACCTGATTTAAATAGTTCATTTTTTTAATATGAATAAAATTGATTATAGATAAAAATAATGCTATAAAATTAATAACAAAACATACTAAAGCATCTAAAACTAATAGAAATTAATTTTTAAATAGCAAAAAGCATAAATTATTTATCTACATACACATTCTTATATATATTGTAATAATTAAATTGGCCATGCCAAAGTTACATTCCTATATTTTTGGGAAATAATAGGATATATCATTTTAATTAATTTTCCCTTTGTTAAAAATAAGATATTTTAAATTCACTTCAAAAAGTTATAACAACAACAAAAGTATTGATATGTAAATGAAACTGAAAAAATATTAAAAGGAAATTTGTTTTCTCATTCTCTCTCTCTCCCACTCTTTTTCTGAAGAAAAAAGCAGCAGCAATAAAAATTATCATGTAAAAAAAAAACACAATAAATGTAAACTTCTAATTATATTTTCTAGCCTAATGTAATGATCCAATCTATAGTCTTTAACAACAATTTTTAGAAAAACTACAATTAGTAAATGGAACTCTGCATGTGGATTGCCAGAGAAGAAATAAGGATATTAATGTCTTGTGTAATTGTCTTTAATGCTTTACTTAATGATACTTAAATGATAAAAAATATTTAAAAGAAACAATTTTCAAGACAGCAGTAAGATATTTTAAGGCCATAACTTTTAATACTTTGATATTGTTTGTTAATTGTGAATATTCAGGACAAAAAAACGGAAAGAATATTTATGAACTTTTAAAACACTAAAGCAGAAAAATTAATTTGGGAACTTTTCAAAAATAGCATTATGTTTTTATTCATGAAAGAACTATACAAATATAATATTTGAATTACTTTGTAGCATGAATTGTATTGCAATCTTTAATAATAAATTTAATGAAACTATTTCCAGAAAAACTATCTAGCTATAAATAATCATCTTCTTTTTATATATTATCTTTTTTTATGTGAGAATTTATCATGTAAAATTATAAATTGATAATGCATTTGAACTTTAATTATAATTTCTGACATGAAAAACACTCAAGAAAGAAAATTCACAAAGAAGATTCTAGTGAATTATTTTATTATTTATTGATTGGTTTATTTCATTTTGTCATTAATAAATTATTTCTTTATTTACAAACTTATTGTTATTTCATACATAATATTTGCTGATAAAATATACAGTTTAACACACACACATGACTGAAAGAATAACGCCCCTTCCCATAGCTCTGAAAATACGTTCTCCTATGTGTTACATTTGGAGAGTACAGTAGATAGCTAAAGCAAATAATATTTGCACAAAAAAATGAGCTCTAGTTTAATTAACTACTATTATCATATTGTTTTACTTGTACATTTTGCTGCTTTTGCTTATATTGAGCAGGGTTACTTTCACAATATATATAAAGAGAAAAAAATGTTTATATAAAACAGAGTTGCCTAATGCAGTAATATATTGCCAAATCTCATGAACCACTACTCAAGATGTCCAGAATTGCTGTGTACAGCCACTCACTCGGCTTAACAATCAGGTAAATAGACAGCAGAAACCAAATGATTAGACAAATAGTTTAATAGAATTATCAGTCGGATAAATAATATTACATATATAGTTATAAGACAATTAAGTTTAACTTACGAACGCTGGCCATGAAGGCATAAGAAAAACATAATTTAGACCGGTGTGGCCTGCAAAGATCCTAGGTCCACTTTTTAACCTTCAGTAGTGGAGTTCACTGGGTTTGTTCCGTCGCTAAGTTAAAACTCTTGACTTTCGTGTGCATTCAATGAGTTCCCCGCTGCAAGTGCTGCTTAGTTATTTTTTTGTTCCTTCTTTTTTCTTGTTAAGGAATGTTTTAGAAACCAATTAATTCTCCTATTGTCTACTTTTAGTAATCAGCACTTTTAATCTAGCTGCTTAATTAGTTTCTAATCTGAAGCGCTTATCTTTAATAGCGTACCAAATTTAATTACAAAATTCCTGTCTATTTCATCTAATAAAACTTATTTTAATAAAACGTTAATTATTATATACGTATAACTTATTTTAACAAAACTTATTAATTATTATACACGTATATAGCAAGAATTAAACCTGATATTTCATATACTTGAAAAATTTCAACTGAGTTGAATTTTTTTCAAATAGCTGGTCATATATATGAAAGTGGTGCAAATTTAGTACGCGATCTCTGCCATTTTGAATTTCAAAAATAGCCAAAAACATCGTCTGACACATCTAAGTGATAAAAAAACTACGCGAAAACAGAAAAAATTTAGAACCTGGGTCACGTGACTTGGAAAAACACGACAAAATGCACAGTTTAAAAAAAAGCCAAAACACGAAAAATTAACATTTTCTCATTTTAAATTATAAATCAAATAATTTATATAGAGAGAGAGCAAGATTATTATATTTAAATCTTAATCAATAAATGCTAGTTATCGTTGCTTAAAAAAGTACTTGATAGCATTTTGATGTGGCTGATATGTGATATCTAAGGCATCCCCTCCTCCCTTATACAAATTAAAGTAATATATATATATATATGCGATATATATATATTTCACACAAATAAAATTATGAGTGCGTAAAATAAACAAATAAATGAAATACGATAAATAAATAAATGGCTAGTATTTTTGAAGGAATACCTTCATTATCAAAACTGTGGCTAAATGAATTGCGAAGTAAAACTGTTACTATAAGAAATGCAAAGTGTATGCAAATTTAGCACACAGCAATTCATTTAGCACATAGCTTTGATAATGAAGGTAAATAAACCCAATAGTCATTTATTTATTTATCATATTTCATTTATTTGTTTTCTTTACACCCTCATAATTTTATTTGTGTGAAATATATATTACTCAATATATATTACTCATTACAAATACAGACACAAAGCGATTATTAATTAAAATAAATATTTTTTTAAAAAAATAAAATAAAATATTTACATTTATTTAAAATATGTTTTTGTTTTCCTTTGTTGGTAGTAAAACTCATTTCAATGTATTATAATAAATATATAGATGAAATGCAAATGAAGACTTTAATGAGTTTTATCTTCTTATATTTTAACGCGTATATATGTATGTGTACAACTAAGCTGTATATAACTAACTTTAATAGTGACCGGAGTAATATTTATATGTACATCCGCACATAATAAGAGGCATAATACGCCTTATTCGGTTCTCCCCATCATATCAAGAAAGTTACTTTTTAATTCTCAGAATTTGTATACAAAACAATTATAGAGTGGTTTGCATATTTTTCTAAACATTTTTTAAATTATTTGTTGAGGTAAGATTTTGTACAAACATATATATGCGTTAAAATATAAGAAGATAAAACTCATTAAAGTCTTCATTTGCATTTCATCTTTATCAGATCTACTCTTGATTATGTCATTATAATCTGTATATCTATTAACATTGGAATGAGTTTTACCACCAACAAATGAAAACAAAAACATATTTTAAATAAATGTAAATATTTTATTTTATTTTTTTAAAAAAATATTTATTTTAATTAATAATCGCTTTGTGTCTGTGTTTGTAATGAGTAATATATATTTCACACAAATAAAATTATGAGTGCGTAAAGAAAACAAATAAATGAAATATGATAAATAAATAAACGACTATGGGGTTTATTTACCTTCATTATCAAAGCTATGTGCTAAATGAATTGCTGTGTGCTAAATTTGCATACACTTTGCATTTCTTATAGCAACAGTTTTACTTCGCAATTCATTTAGCCACAGTTTTGATAATGAAGGTATTCCTTCAAAAATACTAGCCATTTATTTATTTATCGTATTTCATTTATTTGTTTATTTTACGCACTCATAATTTTATTTGTGTGAAATATATATATATCGCATATATATATATATTACTTTAATTTGTATAAGGGGGGAGGGGATGCCTTAGATATCACATATCAGCCACATCAAAATGCTATCAAGTACTTTTTTAAGCAACGATAACTAGCATTTATTGATTAAGATTTAAATATAGTAATCTTGCTCTCTCTATATATAAATTATTTGATTTATAATTTAAAATGAGAAAATGTTAATTTTTCGGGTTTTGGCTTTTTTTTTTAAACTGTGCGGTTTGTCGGGTTTTTCCAAGTCACGTGACCCAAGTTCTCAATTTTTCTGTTTTCGCGTAGTTTTTTATCACTTAGATGTGTCAGACGATGTTTTTGGCTATTTTTGAAATTCAAAATGGCAGAGATCGCTTACTAAATTTGCACCTATGAAAGTAGTCCATGCTTTTTCAACACCAAGAATCTTCAATCTGCTGATAATGTAATCTTTAGTTAATGATAAAAGTGATTAACATCTTTCTCTATAGTCTAAAATGATTATATAAACTAAATATCCATACTTGACTGAATTAAGATTTGTACTTCAAAGAGGTTTAAATAATCCCCAACAAACAGGCAAACAATCCTTGTTTTGAAGCAGACTAACAAATAGTCATTTTAAACTTTCAAAGTGCACTGAAACTGATCATTATTGATAGCAAAGCTGATATTTGTTCAAAGCTATTTTGATTTACAATGCCTATTCAACACCAATAATCCTCAATCTACTATCATGGCAATCTTTTATTAATGAAAAGGGTAGTTACCACCTTTTTCTATGGTCCAAGATAATTGATTTACAAACAGTAAATATTGAGACTTGATTCAAAAAAGTTTAAATAAACCCCATTAAACATGGAAATAAACCTGATTTGAAAGCAGACTAGAGAAATACTTTTTAATTTACAAAATTCATATAGTTTTAAGAACTTGACAAACTTTATCTAAGAGAATATAATTCAAAAATAAATACATACAAAGTATCTAGAGAAAAGCTTTATTTAATCATAATAATATGGTCTGCCTAGCATGCTTTCAAGTATTGAGTAGTCATAAATGTTGGACTAACTGTAAAAGTGGCTTGTAATGTTTATAAGACCATAATCAAAATTGAAAATTTGCATAATATTTGAATTGTAAATAAGTTTGTTCACATGAAAAAAATGTAAGACTATTATTTATAAATTGTGTTTTCCTGGAGTTTTGTGATGATGGTGTTTTAGTTGTATTTTTATATTGCACTATTTCCATTATCTAATATGAGTATAGAATGCCTAGAAAAATTTAACTTTATTAATATATTCCAAATACATTCAACTATTAGTAATAGCACATCAAACCGGTTAATATATGCACAATATTCCAAAAGATATTACCCCCCCCTCTTTTTCAGGTGTTAAAGCATGATCAGTGAAAGTACTAGTATGGGATTCGAACCTGGACCCTTAGATTCGTAAGTATTAAATTTTACAGTAACGCTCTAACCAATTAAGCCATCCTGACAAAGGCAACATTCCATAGAAATTTCATATACACCTGGGTCTTATTTTACGCTATAGGTTCCTCAGAAAACACGTGCAAATGAAATCACGCAAAAATAGTCGTAACTTACATTGAAAAGGGGGGGATGAGGTCTGTGATTTTTCAAAATTCGCGTAAAAGCAAAGCACCAACGTAAAATTACTTTAAAATTTGCGCAAAAAAAAAAATAAGGAAATAAAATATGACTAATAAAAAATTTCAAATTTGAAAAAAATTGATACAAGACAAACTTTTTTTTAACTATAATATTTAATTTTATTCAAAATAATATATTTTTATGCATAATTTACAGTACAGTAATTTACATTTTTTATACACGTTTTAATTATTATCGCTATTTGCCCCAAAACACATTCGTTTGCAAACTAGTAAAAAATCAGATTCTCATGTGATGTGATGTGATGTATTTGGCTTCTCCTTAAACAAAGTCAAGAATATCTCAGCAATTATTTTCACAAGAGGAAATACAACTAGCGCCAAGTTCACTCTCATGTTGTGTTAATGGTTTTCTGTTGATGACGATGATGATTTTATTAATTGTTTATGAACTTAGACTTATGATAATAAAAAGACATTTATTCACCACTGCTGGGAAAAATTTAATTAAAACTAACAACTAAAAATTAAATTCTCATTTTTGTCTTTAATTTTTAATTCCGTTTAAAAATCAAATTTCGTTTTACATCAATGTCGCCCGTAATTTTTAAGTTGTTAATTACAATTAAAAATCAGATTTTAATTTTTAATTGTGCCCACTGCTATTACTGACCTTTTAACAATAAACTTGTGGACACTAAATGATTAATAATTGATTACGTTCTTTTTTAAAAAGCAAAAACAATGTGATTTAAAATACAAAATTAACACGCACAATGTTTGAACAAATTTACATTATAATCTTGTAAAATTTAATGTGGGTATACATAAAATGTGGAAATCATGATTTTAATTTCATTATTGCATAAAATCTTACTATTATAAAGCATTGAAAATATTGAAATTACTAAGATGAAAGTAGAATTCCAATAATGTGCTATTACTTTCAATATAATGTAAGTGCGCAAAATTTATTATTTAAAGTAATAGCGCATTATCGGAGGTCGCCTTCCGGTGAAACACGAATCATGTAACTTCAAAATCGTGTTAAATAAATCCGCGTAAAAAGAAACCCAGGTGTACTTATCTATGAGGTTCCTCCTGATTTCTCCACTTTTTCCTAAGAACAAAGTTGATTAGTGGTTTCCATACATTATGTATAGTCACACTAGGTTGGCTTATGGGATTGTTTGCCATTATCATGTGAGCAGCTTATTTAAATTTTCATCTTTGTAACTTTTCTTCTCTATGCAATATTTTTGTATTTTCCCAATTAAACAGATGTTCATTAGCACATACATGGTTGGCTATCTTGGTTGGCTATCTTAGACATCTGTTTTCTTTCTTCTAATCATCAATTTGTGTTATTTCAAGTGCTTTTCAATGGGATGACTGGTCTCACCAATATATATGTTCCTTCCACACTCACATGGTATTTCATAGATGAAGTTTTTTCTTTTCAGAATTTTAAATTTAGGTTTTGTAGATGCTAGAATTCCTCATAGTTTGGTATGGCTCTGGAAAGCTGTCCTACTGTTATACTGATTGCAGATTTATCTTAATTTGTCTATTTTTGGAATGTATGGTACACTACAGTACAAATAATTGTTTTTTTCTCTTGATGGTTCTTTTTATTGTCTATTTAAGAATGTTTACACTGAAGAATAAAAAGAACACTTAACAAGCAACAAAAATTGAAGTCAAACATATCCTATGATGAGAAGAAAACAATGAAATCTCTCAAAGAAGATAAATCTATAATTATTCTCCCCACTGACAAAGGCAATGCAACAGTTGTATGGATACAACTGATTATGACAACAAAATACAAGAACTCCTCACAGCAGGCCAATATAGAAAAGTGACAAAAAAATCTGATATCGAGTACGGAAACAAAGTCACAAGCATTACTCAGAAAGCATCACAGCTACTTCACTGATTCAAAAAAAAAGTAAAATAATATCATATTTCAGTAAAATTCCTCATCTAAAATCCATAAGGATCATGTTTCACGAAGACCTATTGTTAGTTCTAGAAATTCACCTTGCCAAAATTTGTCAATATTTCTTCTCAAAGTTCTAAGTCCTTTAGCATACAAGACCCAGTTCTTTGTCGGGGATTCTAGACACTTTGTAGAATTAATCAAGAACATGAAAATTGACAGAACTGACTTACTGGTAAGCTTTGAAGTGGAATGTTTATTCACAAATATACAATGTAAAAGAAGCATAGTCTATTGTAAGGAAAAGATTAAATGGTGATAATAGTTTACAAACCATAGTTTACAAACCAAAACAGCTCTTCCTATTGATAGTATAATGGAAGGAACTATTAACATTCTGCATAAAAAACATACTTTCAATATAACACAGAATTCTTCCAACAAAATCAGGGAATGGCTATGGGATCACCATTGTCACCTCTGATCAGCAATATTTACATGGAAGAACTTGGAACCACAGCCATAAAAACTATTCCACATCCACCTAGTTTGGCTTTGCTATATAGATGATACATTAGTTGTATGGTCACATGGTGAAGCACTGCTACAAACTTTCTGAAAACCCATCAACAATATATCTCATTCAATTAAATTCACAGTAGAATTACAACAAGAACAAAAATTGGCATTCATAGATGTCCTTATGACAAGACTCCCTCATGGCAAAATCAAAACTATTTTACTGAAAACCCACATATACAGAAAATTACATAGTCTATACATTCAATCACATCAAAAACACAAAACATGGAGTTATACTATTGCTATAAAACAGAGCAAAAGAAGTTTGCTCAGAAACCAGCAATTTGTAAAAAAGAAAAGATCTATATAGAACAAACTCTTATGAAAAATGGTTATCCATCAGCTGTTATCAAGAAATCCTTACATAGTCAACAAAAAGAACTATCAAAAGAAAAAAATTATTGGTACTATAGTGAACCCATACATTCCAAAAATAGCAGACAAATTAAGAATAATCTACAATCAGTATAACATCAGAACAGCTTTCCAGAGCCACATCACCCTATGAGAAATTCTAGCATCTACAAAGTCTAAGCTTAAAATTCTGAAAAAAAAAAACTGCTAATATAAAATACCATGTGAATGTGGAAAAACATATATTGGTAAGAGCAGTCATCCCATTGAAAAGTGCTTGCAAAACACAAACTGGTGATTAGAAGAGAAAAAATAGATATGTCTAAGGTAGCAGTCCATGTATATGCCAATGAACATATGTTCAATTGGAAAAATACAAAAATACTGGATAGAGAAAAAAATATACAAAGAAGAAAATTTTAAAAAACTACTCATGTGACAATGGCAAAAAATCCTATAAGCCAACCTAGTGTGATTTGACATAATATATGAAAACCATTCATCAACTTTGCTCTTAAGGAAAAAGTGAAGAAATCAGGAGGAACTTCATAAATAAGTATATGAAATTTTTACTGACTGTTGCCTTTGGAAGGATGGCTCAGTTGATTAGAGCATTATTTTAAAATTCAATACTCAAGAATCTAAGGTCCATGTTCGAATCCCATGCTAGTACTGTCACTAGTCAAGCCAGTGATCCTGAAGAAAAGGAGAGAATAATACTTCTCAAAACATTGTGCATATACTAACCTGTTTGATATGCTATACTAACAGTTGAATGTATTTGGAATATTTAAATCAAGTAAATTTTTTCTAGACATTCAATACTCATATTAGATGATGAAAATAGTCCAATATAAAAATACAAATATAATTTATAAAGTTTCATTTTTGGCATATAATATCACCAATTCTTAAATTTTATTAGTTTTTTTTTTTATTTAATAGTGCTTTCTTTACTTAGGGATATATGGAAGCAATAATCATAGTAAAAATGGTGATAAATAAAAGAAGGTTTAGGTTATATAAAGTTAGACATTCAGATGCAAAATAGAGTTTTCCCTTCTAGTATGTTAAATTTGTATTGTTTATATTCTACCAATCAGAAGTTTGCTTCATATGTAATGTATCTTTTTTTAATTATGACATAATAAATTTAATGGTTTCTTTTATAGTATTACAATTTTTATATCAGATAAATATATCTGAAATAATCATTCCTATGACTTGGCAATGATGGATGGTGGTACCTTTTACTTTTTTTATGTGAAACCACAGAAAAATTTTGTGATCTTAATAATAGTTTTACAAGGCAAAAATAAAATTATTTCACAAATGGTAAAGAAATTATTTGAGTTTGGAAAAAAAACTAAGTATTTTTTACCAAGAGATACAAAAGCAAATATTATATCATTTCCCAATGTCAACAAAAACTAAGCAAGGTCATGTTGACATGTCCTCAGAAACTTATATCATCATTTCAAATTATTTAACTGCCTTATTAAAAGAATTTAAATGCATATTTAAAGATTTAAAAAAAATTAAGAATTGTCTCTTACTTATGGAAAATCCCTGCCATTTAGAAATAGCAACTATTATACAATTAGCTGCATTGAACACGATTATGTTAGGCTATTTGATGAATTAATTGAATTTAAAAATGACATAAATTTGAAAATCATTTTTAAAGAAAAAAGGGAGGCATAGGGTTATAAAAATTTTAGACATTAGTACCTGAAAAATATATAATTGTCAAAAATTATGTATAGATGGTGCTCACACTGTTCATAGTGATATATCTTTGGAATCAACTTATTCAAAAATAAAATATGCAAAGAACATATATAGAAACAGGCTTACTGATTCACACCTGAT
Organism: Epiperipatus broadwayi; assembly: GCA_028023455.1. Classification (NCBI taxonomy): domain Eukaryota; kingdom Metazoa; phylum Onychophora; class Udeonychophora; order Euonychophora; family Peripatidae; genus Epiperipatus; species Epiperipatus broadwayi. Next base: position 14,818,053 of record JAQFVV010012404.1, on the reverse strand, counting down.
GATATGTACCACTTATAAACATGATTTATCTAAAATTGTTAAAAGTTTGTTTCAATATCAAAAATCTCATTAATAATTAAATAAATGTTTGGATCAAGTAAATTTTTTTATTAACTTGTTATTTATAAGATATAGTATAATGGCCTACAACCTATGACAAGCATAAATTGAGAAGACAAACATTTTTTCATGTGGCATCAACCAGTTTTTGACTCCTAATACAGAATGTTGCAGCCTGCTTGGTTTAGCAAACAAGTGTATGTGGCCCAGGGAAAAAATATTTGAGTCTGGCAGATCTTGATTAATTAGCTCTTATGGAACCACTTATTAAATTTTCCTGCTACCAACATAATTTGGAAATTAAAATATTGTATTAAAGTTATTAAATTTTTCAATTTCTTATTGTCTGCATGTACAAACTATCTTCTGGAATAAATATGAATAATGAGATAGCAGTTAGTATATTTTCAACCATGCTCATGATCTGGAGATTAAATCCCAGTCAAACATTTAATTTTTATAGAATGTCTAAACAGGCATAGGATTTTTTTCAAGCAATTAGTTAGTTATTTTCACCTGAAAGTTAAAAATCAAGTTAGTATAAATTACTCAGACGAGTCTTATGAAAGTCTTTCCTATTCATGATGAACATGTCAAACATCCACATTCCAATCACATAGTTGGTTTTTAACTATATCTTTTTCTGTACATATTACAATGTTTGTATGATTTTAATTCTGTCAATCATAAAAAAGCATTAAAAGATATAAATTAAAACCATTAAACTTAGCTATCGGTTAATCATTAAGATTTAGTTTGAACTGTTTTTCTATACATAATATGTTGTCTATCCAAACTGCATGAAAAATGACATATACCCTATAGATAGTCATTACTAAAAGCAAACATGAGAATGGAATATTTTTTCACATTCTTTCTTTTCATAAACATTGGCAAGTAGGATATACTTAAATAAATTTTTTGTATAGTAAATAAGTATTCTGCATAATACAGGTATAAACTGACACCCATAAAAAAACTATGTAGAAAATTTAAAATTTATTCTTAAAACTAATATGCAATATTACATAAGACTTATTGACTTTTCGTATTTCTTGAGATGTTAGTAGATATAATTTTATTTAATTTATAAAAGTTTTTATTTATCACAAGAATTGCAGTTCTTCGTTTACATTTGCACATAAGTAAAACATAAAATAGCCTTTAAACATTTTAGTACAGCTTACTATATATGAACAATGGAAAATATATTAACCACCAGTCTTATCAATAGCCAGATAATGAATATTTGAGTAATTTTCAAGTTCAGTTTCAGCTTTATCTAAGAATATCTAGATACCTATTTACGAACCAATATTAAATGATTATTCAGATTAACTATGAGATGACCAATTGAAAAATAATTGTAAGTCTGATTAGAATTTAAAGAAAGATTCAAGCTGAGTTTTACTTGATCTGGTTTCGTAGTCAGGTTATAGGCATAGATTAGATAATGAGCTACCACTGTTCTTACACATATGGGTATATATACTTAATATTATTAGTTAAATTTTAATTATATTCGGAAATTTACAGTATGAAATTATTTGTTTAATTTGTATTATTTGTCAAATTTTAATTACATTTACAAATTTATAGCATGAAATTGTTTTATTTTATATTTTAGAGAGATTTATATGTTTTGTTTTAACAATTTAAAGTTATATATATATATATCATTTTTTAAAAAGCTAATCAACATTAAAACAAATAATTAAGAATGAATGAAGTATTTGTTCAAAACATATTGGCAAACTGATAAAATATTTTTATGTTGTACAGTTAGCTTTTAATCTTTTGTTTACTTACAAGGTTTAATTTATTTTAGAAATGTATATTTAATTAATTTGACTACAGAAGGCCAAGTATACTAATACAAATATTTATAATTATGATATGAGTAAATTTTATTATAAATTGTTTGTTGAAAAATATACAAAATTACCATCAAAAGATACTTTGTTTCACTAAGATTTGAGATTGTCATGTAAATTAATCATTTATCATTATTGAAATATAATGTATATATATATAAAATGATGTTCAAATTAATCACATAAAACATTTCAAATTAAGTATTTGGTAAGGCTAAGCTACCCAGATGTTTGGAATCTTTTTTGTCTATTGAATAAATCCATTATCTTACATTGAAATTTATATTGTTTATTTTTATTTGTATTTCATAAACTGTACTCTTTTTAAAAACTTTATTGTCTTTGCTATTTTATTATTTAGCTTTATTTTTTTTTAGTGGTTGATTTGCTTTAATGTTTTATATCTATGTATTTTAGGCAGCAGATGTGTAGGATAATGTTGGAACTATCTGATCTCAGTGATGTTAACTGCACATATCATTCCACATTGTAAAAAAAAGTAACTATAACTAGACTTGTATATAGATTATCATTAATTAGATTGTCATACTTTTATAATGAATATTTCATACTTTTATACCTAATATTTCAATAATATTGATATTTTTAATTTACTAAATAATTGCTTCAAAAAAGGCAATTCAACAGTTATTGAATTCAATAACTATTAAGTAACTTTCTTTTTTATTTTTTTTATTTTGTTGTACTATTTGTTTGCACATTAATAAACATTGAAATGCATTGAATTATTATTGTTGTTGTTGCTGATGATGTTTGAAGAAGCCCTAAAATCCAACTTGGAAATCCAAATTAAAATTACCATCTTATTATTAAGTACAATATTTATTGAATGTGTTTACTATATATATTGTAACGGGCACATACGTACGTTACATTATTTTTTATTAGTAAACATAAAAAAAAAAGTTCGCCAATAAAAATTTCTTCTTTAAGAATTAAAAACTGAATATTAAAAAATCATCTTAAACTCGCATATATATAAAATCGCACAGATAAATAATTATTAAAATAAAACTTTTATTAACCCTTAAACCGCTAATTTTATCATTGGTTGTATCAGATAAAAATCAAATCTTTTAATTGGCCAACTCACAAACTGAAGACAAAGCCTATTGTTAAAACATATTCGCCTATAATATTAAATTCAACTCAGATACATTTATAAAAAGTATATAATTAATTTTTAAGGTTGTGAAGACAACGAAAGTTCTTTCAAAAATAAATTGCCATTTATTTATTCTAAGATAATCAATATCGGCAACATAAAAGTTATAATGTAAACAAAAAGATCGACTTTTACGTTATAGAAAAGTAAATATTTCTTTTTATTACAACTTCAATATTTGTACTAAAATCTTCAATATTTTTCGAAAATAATTTTGTTTTTTTATTATTCTCTCTGAAAATTATGTTTAATTTCCAATATTATTTAATAATAATTTAACTTTTTTCTATAATGGAAGACCATCATCTTTTAAAGATCATTTTTCTCTTTTTTTTTTTTTAAACCCCCCAAAAAACAAAAAAAAATTAATTTTTTTTTTAAAAAAAAAAAAGTAAAAAGATTTTACAGAGAAAAGCCCGGGGGGAAAAGGGTTAAAAAAAGAGTAGTTTAAAACTAAATTTTCAGAAAAGATTTAGACATAAAAATATATGTTTAAGTTTGAAAACAAATTAATTAATCTTTTGTAAAATGGAAATGATTATTTTAATTAGTAAACTAGCCTTTGGGCATTTAAATGTATAAGCATCGGTCAGATAGGAAAACAATAGAAACTTTTAGCAAATGAAAGAAATCCATCGGGAAATCGGACCTCAACGAAAAGGTTTTCACCATCATGTCGTAATGTTGAGTTAATCCACAAAATTATTATAAAAGGAAAGGTTTGAAAATAAAAGAATTAGTTGATTATTATGAGTGGACAGATATGTGTTAGCGTGGAGTTGAAGGAAAAGGGATTGAAAAGACGCACTCTTCAATCCCTTCAGTTCTGCTAAGAAAGAGAAATGAACTATCGTTTTATACATTGAGGACCAACTAAACTAAAAGACCTCCGGATAAATAAAAAAACAACGGCTAACTCAACCAATCTCTTTAGGACGGCGTGGGAATTCACATTCATGGCAAGCAATGGATAAAACTACGGACATGTTAAAACCGTAAGAACTTTATAATTAATGAACATTAAATTAAAAACTTACCGTATTTAAATAATACAAATAGAATCCTATCTGACCAACGTAAATTAATATTAATAATGTCATTTGATGTATTTTTTTTTTATTTAAAATCATTTCCATTTATTTTTTTTGTTCTTTTAAGTTTCTATTATGATTTTTATTTTTCGTTAGACTAAATTACATAAATGTTAAACTTTAGTCGGGCGTGAATGGCTATATAGATTTGTAAAGTTATATTAGGGGAGGGTAATCTTAGGTTATTTGTTTCGTGGTTGAATTGGGTCGATAAATTGGATATATTGATGTAGTTAATAGATGTAATTCGAGATTCGCTATGGGCAGAATCACTTGTATACGCCGCACACTTCCTATTGCCTAGGGAATGCGATCGTAAGTCGGCAACATGACCGCAGTCCGTTTCTATGGAGTTTTTTTAATTGTTTTTCTCATTAGATAGATGTAATATTCCTATCTGACAGAATCAATGTCTTATCTTAACCTATTTTGTGTTGCCGTATTCGTATTACATTGAATACATCGATATATCAGATGGATTGATGCCAGGTTGACTGCGAATTTTTAGCTTAAGGTTAAATGGGGATAGAATGTTTTATCTTCAAATGCAAATCTATGTAGTCCATTCATACTCAACACTCATAAATAAAATTGCATTAAAGTTGGGTATAGACGCTTGCATGGGTTCGTTACCGGTTAATTATGTTTTTGGTTTTCATAGGTGATCAAAATATATAGACATTCGGTAAATACTGATACCTTACAGTGAGTATCTAAGATGTATTTATTCGGATGTCTTTTAAGTTATTGGTGTTAATGCGGTGTCTTATGATGAACACCATTGGGTTTCTTGTATTCCCTATGCAATTGATGGTATCAATGATTTTGTATTTTGATCGTTTATGTTTACTTTGAAATGTTTTTAACCGTATAATCTATGTAACCGATCTATACTCAACATTATAAAACAAACTTTCATAAATCCATCTGTGCGAACTTAATTAAAATGTAAACTTATAATATTATAAAAATTAAATTGTAAATTTAAATTATAAAATCAAATTAAAATCTAAAATAAACATACTAAAATAATAATGTTAAATCTTATATATATATATATGTGCGTAAATAAATTTTTGTATGTTAATTACTGGCAGTGGCTTATTTTATTTATTTTTTGATATTGAAATATAATTAGATAAGATATTATATTATTAAATCTCTGCTACTCCCTGAGCTAGTGACTTGGGCTAACGACCGGAATCAAAATTTAAAAAAAAAAAAAAAATTTTTTTTGACTTACGTATCTGCCTACTTTATAAATTTTTCTAGGTTCAAATGCCTAGATGGCGCCCTGTAGTGCAGATGACGGTAAGCTGTTATTCTCCGGATCATTACAATATATATATATATATTAACCAAGCAAAGTTTTCTGCACTGTGTATATATGTCTAAAAACAAGTAAAAATTATAAACTTTTGAAAATTCATCAGAATGCTTTTCAATTCAAAATAGTAAATGAAAGTTTCACTCAGAACTTGTTACAATATGTCTAATGTTAATTTAGTATAGAATGTAGAGTAGACAGATTTTTACTTCCAATAAATGTCAAATATTACATATTTTTAATAAAAAAGTACCATAGGAAAATATGGCAAACCTTGATGCAACAAACTATCTGGATTTAATTACTTAAGATACCCTTGAAAATAAAAATACATGCACTCAGAAAAGCATTTCAAAAACTAGTGTAATCAAAAACCTTGATCATCCTAAGAAAAAGTTTTAGTGAACCTAATAAAAAAAATATCTACTGATATTAATACTAATGAGTTACCATGAAAGCAGATAACACTCATAGAACTAAGACTAAGGAGATATGGTGATAGTCAAAATTCCAGTAGTGTTACAAATAGAGAGAGCTCCAAAATAGAGCTTCATTATCTCCTTTCACCTAACAATTTTTGAGTTCTTAGAAGACAGATAAGACTATATACTTGTGATATTCTAGTATTATCCTATATATCAGAAACAAATATATTATCTTGCATCTGTGGACAAACTCTAGCTCCTTGTCCCTCTTGTTTGAGGATCTTTGGCTTGCTTCCATTGCTAACATAAAATCAGAGCTTTTCAACTGGAGTGATGCAACCCTCACTTTAGAAATTAATCCATTAATATATTGCAAATTAAACTGTCTCTTTGACTAAGGTTATGATACTTCAGGTAAATACATTGAAAATCAGAAGTCTAAGTGGCAAATAAAGATATTCAATATGCTTGGGCTCAGATAATCAAAATCCATATTTTGAGACTATTAGTAACAAAAATATACTGCAATTCAAGATAGACTTTTTTCCATTCTTATTCAGAATTAGACTTTTTGTTTTCATGAAATATCTTTTAGTTATTCTTCTGGGAATGATCACCATTCAACTTTGGAACTAAACAAAGATTTTTTTTTATCTATCTCCAATACAGAAATTGCCACAAACATAATTTATGTAATCAATGTATTGTAATGGAAACATGACGATCGAAAGCTTATTTTCCCTTTTATTTATATATAATTGGGAATTCTTAAAATTCAAGATCATCCACCTTCCACTACCGCAAGCAGAGAGAACATACGGACATAAACGAATCTATATCCGTACTTGACCGAACCTGTAACTATACGGGTATAACCCCAGGTTATTTTTCCCGGTCAACTGTCTCTCGGCTGCTGTAAGATTTACAGAGTTGCAGCGCTTGGATATTTATAAATTTTATTGGGATCAAAATACTGCACCACTAGCTTTACGCGTTATTTACCAAACTCTATGACTATACTACTTTTTGGAGTGGCAAAGAACAAGATGAAACAGACTTAAATCAATAAAAGATATTTAATACAATAAATTAAACAATAAAAGAAATACTTTAAATCATTTACACACAATAAAAACAGATTATTTGCTATAATGCTCCGAGTAAAAATAAAATAAAAAGATCCTATAAATGATTGTACATTTATAATCCTCACTCCATGTATATATAAAAAAGTTAAAGAATGTTTGTATCATTCAAAGTAAGAATTAGGCCATTGTCTAAATTAAAGGTATGTGCACATGTAAGTATAAAATGTAGTATACATATTTTACCTAGGTTTATTGAGTCTCTGAAGTAACTTGAAGTTTTGCTGACCGCCTTGTGGAATTTCTCCAATTCTTTAGCAGGGAACAGTTGCTCTTTGATTAGATTTGGTTATGGGAACTCCTCCGTATTTAGGACATCAAGGACAAGGCAAAATGAACCCTCCAGCAGGCGCTATGTTGGCAGTTGTTACATGTAGATGCGAACCTTTAGAGCACGGGGAGTTTGAATCGGCCAGCGATCATGACGGTCCTTAGCCAGCCATTCTTGATGATTCACCGATAGAAATCATAGCTTGTTCATTTAATTTATTTCTTCTTACATTGGAGTCCTTCCACTACGTATCTGGGTTCTCTCTTGCTTGTTTCTTTCTTAAACTTTAAAAAATGTTTAAGTTTGCGTTTCTCTCAATTATGGTTGCTTATTATCGGAGCAGTGTTTCCACCAATGTCTCGACAAGAAGTCCTTAACTCTACTCCTCATTTTTAATTAAAAAATTCCACAGTTCTTTATTCTTTCAATCCTTTGTTTTTAGCTTTTATTCACACCTTTCCTTTTCTGAATGTGCCTTCGGCCATTTATATAGATTTGCCTTTACATAATTTTGTAACACTATGTACATTTATTTATTTCTTTTTTTTCTTTTAATTAAACACATTTTTAATAAAATGTTGTTTTTTTTTATTTTGACAAGCATTAATTTTTTCTGTCTTTATCATACTTCATATATACTCCATACTCGCATTTCGTTTGTGTACTTTTATGACCCAGATCTTTATCTTTTGGTCATGTTTTAAATTTCTATTTTACTCTGACTTAAACCCTTTAAACTTTACCTTTTCTTCAAAATCATATTTTAGTTCGTATTTCATTTCTATTTCTTTATCACTATTAATTTTATTAATATACAATTTCAATATTTCTAACTTTAATTATTTTTTATTTCTCAAAATCTTGACTTTGGAGGGTAAAAGATAAGAATCTTTTCAATTCTATTTCCCTCTCTCTTATTAATTAAAACCAGGGCCGGCGCTGGGTACTAGGCGCCCGCATGCAAATTTGATTTTGGCGCCCCTGTCAATATGTATGTTTACTAAGGTGACCCGACCGTGTCCCATGGCGTTTTAAAAAAGTCATGATTTTTAGAAAGAATGCATGATGTAATGCTATTTTTGATATCAAAAATAGCATAAAATTGATTGTTAAATTATATATTATTTCATACAAACGGTTTGTATGAAATAATATATAATTTAACACGGCAAATTTAGATGTTAGAAAAATTTGCAGAAATTTTAAAAATAATGTGTTTGTTAAAAATAGACAGAGTGATTCAAATATATATATATAATAAATTAAAAAAAAATAATGTTTGAGATTAAAATATTTAAATGTTTAAAATAATTTTCGAAAAACATTTACATATTTTAATCTCAAATATTTTTTTTTTAAAATTTCATATTTATTATTTGCGTCACTGTCTGTTTTTAACAAACCCATTATTTTTAAAATTTTTGCTAATTTTTCTAACCTCTAAATTTATGCAAATATTAGCAAATTTAATAATAAATTTACAATTTATAAATGAAATAATTTTAAAAAAGATAATATTACAAACATACATATTTAATTTATTATTATTAATGTACGCTATATCTATATAAACGCTCCATATAAACCAAATTTTTAATCAGCCCCCCCCCCCGGTCAATGGTGTCCCGTTTTACCAATGTTAAAATCTGGTCACTTTAATGTATACCACCTACATGTTATAAATATTAGTGTACAAAATCTTTCTAAGGGAAACAAACAAGGCAATGTAAATAAATAATTTTTAATATTAAAAAAAAAGAAAATACAGTTAAAAAAGTAAATGCATTACAAAACATGTTATAATTATAATAATTTTATACTCCTTGACTTCATATTAATAAACCTTGATATGATTGTATTTATTTCCAGTTCTGCACAAATATCATTTTCAATAGCAATTAATGCCAAATTAACAAGCCGTTTTTGTGACATAGTTGTTCTCAAGTAAGTTTTAATTAATTTTAACTTAGAAAAAGAGCGTTCACCGCTTGCAACACTAACAGGTAATGTTAATAATATTCTTAAAGCTATTGATAAGTTTGGCATAGATAAATTATTAGAAACTATAAAATTAAGTGTTTCGAAAGGGTTTTGAGAATTTAAAAAATCCTTTTGAAAAATATCTCGAAAAGCACATAATTCGTCGAATAAATCTGTAGCATTAATATCTTTACTGTTATCAAATTTCAAAATATTTTCTAAATCTTTGCATTTTGCTTGTAACTCGCTCTTATTAATTTCTGATATTTTATATAGAAAATTGAAATTATTATAACATGCTTCGAGGAGTTCAAAGCGTTCTGTTAAAGAATTAATCGCTACATCTAAAAGTGTAAAAAACATGTTTATTTTAAATTTTTCTTCAGGTATTTGAGGTGTTTCGTCCTGATGCTCGTAATCAAATTGACGAGTTTTTTTCCGTTGTCGAACTTCTTTGGCAGTTTTAAATTCTTTCTCTCCATCAACCTCTTCGCTAAGTTCATCTGCAATTTTGAGAATGTTTTTGAAATTTGAATCTGATCGATATTCTCGTAAAAATTTATTTAGATTTGCGATCGATTCTAAAGCAAGTGAAGCATTCATATTTACATTTTGGAGCATTTTACTGACAGGATTTATTCTATTTAATATATCATGCCAAATTATTAAAGAACAAATAAATTTGTAATCCTTAAGGTTAGTGCAGAGTGATTGAGCTTCATGTTGAATTTCTCTATTAAAAGATTCGTTGTTCATTATTTCATAGAGTGCATCATAAATTTCACCCAACTGATACCGTAGAGGCCGGATTGCATCAATTCTGCTTTCCCATCGTGTTTCTGATGGTTGTTTTAGAGTTAAAGTTTTAATAAATTTTAAAAGGATTGACCACCGTTTATAAGATGATGAAAAAAAATTGTATATTTTTTGAACAATTGCAAAAAAACCAATTGTATCTACATTGACTTTGGCGGCATCGTTTATGATTAAGTTTAAAGAATGAGCAGCACATGGTACGTAAAATGCACGAGGGTTTTTGGTTAAAATCAAATTTTGAAGTCCAGCCTTTTTGCCTTTCATGTTGGCCCCATTATCATACCCTTGACCACGCATGTCTTCAATGGGAATCTTCCATTTTTCCAGTTGTTCAATTATTGTTGTACATAAACCTCGTCCAGTGGAATCTGTTATATCTATGAAACCTAAAAAGTTTTCTCTAATTTTAACCGTTCCATTATTACAAAAAACGAAGCGAATAATTATGGTCATTTGTTCAGTTTTACTTGCATCTGGTGTACAATCTAAAATAATAGAATAATATTTGGATTTCTTTATCGATAATAAAATTGTTTCCCTAATTGCTGTACTTAAAATTTCCAATAATTCATTTTGGCTATCTTTGCTCAAATAATGTACTCTATTGTTTTGATCTAGGGCCCTCTCAACATGATTTTCCATAACGGGATCAAACTTCGCAAATAATTCAATTAATTTTAAAAAATTTCCGTTATTTTTTTCGTATAATTTATCAGATGATCCGCGAAATGCTAAATTTTGACTACCAAGGAATTTGATAATTTCAATCAGCCGTTCCAAAACACTCCTCCAATGTTTCTTTTCCATTTCATATAAATTTTGAGATTGACAATCAATAGTAATTTTGTTTTTTAATCTTTTCTCAAGTTCATTCCAATTCAATAAACTTTTCATGTGAGCCATACTAGTTTCATGTCTGTGTAAAGTTGTACTTAAATTTCTCCAATTATTGTATCCTTCTATGAGGCTAGATTCAGTAGATCCAAAAACTTTGCAACAAAAGCAAAACACAGAGTTCAAAATTTCGGAATAAATAAGCCATTTTCGAAAAACTACTTCTCCGTTTTCCATTTTTCTATTATAATATACATCAGAAAATTTACGGCCATGTACATCGTTCGGATATATAATATCTTTCTTTTGAACAGGCCCCATTTCTACTAAAATAACATGTAGTTTGTCATCGATTTTATTCCATTCAGCTGGATCTTCTAAATTTGTACACATTTGATATGATATTGGCACAATGACTTTGTTGTCACTTAACTGTTTCTTACTAAAATCTTGTTCAATATTTTCAACAGTTCCCTGTGATCTAGATGATGTGCACGGTTCTGGTTCTTGTTGAGTATAAGCTATTTCAGAAGCAGTTGATATTTTAAGATATTTATTAAGTGATCCACTTTGTTTTTTAATGTTTGCTATTTTTTCAGCTTGGCGTTTACGATTTTGTGCACCGGATAGTTTTTTCTTAGTTTTTGATTCCATATTACTTTTACTCATGAACGCCACTTTAAAATAATTTTCAAATGTAATAAATAAATAAATACGGACTCTAATTTATATATTTACATCATGTATCTTAATACTTAAGATTATATATCGCTAATTTAGATGTCCAACACAAATTACTTCTTGCGCCAAAATACAAAACTCTATACGCGGAGGGGAAGAAGTTGTTTAACTTGTTTACCTAAAAAAGGCAGCTAATAAATTGGAAATAGTCAGCCATTGACATTAAAAATGGTCAGGTTTTAAAATAACTCAAGTGTCCAGTTTTTTACGCTTGATTGAACATTTTAGTTTTACCATTGGCAAGATTTTCTTTTGTTATCATATATTTTTCTAATTAACACAGGTGGCCTGCCAGGCCTGATTTGCGATTTCAATAGAAAATTTCCTGGGATTATAATTATTGTTTACAAGTTCTTACTAAGATTTTAAAATTTGCGATAAACATCATAAGCAAACGTATGTAATTAATTTGCAAACCTAATTAGTATGCAGAAAAAATAGACTTTTGACAACGATTAAAATATATAAAATAAAAAGTAAACTGAAAATTATATTAAGTTTACTGGAATTATACCTATAATATATATTACATACACGTTCGAATATTTATATCAAATTATTATTTAAATAAAAAATTAGAAAATGTTTTATTTTGCAATATTATAATCGTTTCTTACGATTTCAAAATTATGTACATGATCTAATATATATATATACGCATATACATACATAAGTTCTAATTTATAATACTTTTAGTGTGTGTTTATTTATATATTTGCTAGCAGAAAGTTACTTATAGTTTACTATAAGCAGTACTATATATATATAAACATTACAATATGAAATTTGTAATATAATAAACTTTATGTTTAGTTTATTGTTCATGATAAATAATAGATTTGATTGTTTTATATTTTTAATATTAAGCAGAGCTTGTGTGCAGGCCTGCTTGTGTGTGTCATTTAATAAGATATAATATGACTTCATATGATTTTCAATAATCTACTCTCAATAATTTTTGTAAATAAACATTTGAGAATAATATTCTTCAAATGTGAGTATTTTTGTTAGTAGAGTTTTAATTTCTCAGGGATGGCGCCTTCTTTTTCAGATGCTAATCTCTCAGTGATGGCGCCTCCTTCTGCCAGCGCCCGCATGCCTAGCATGCGTTGCATGCCCGCTTCCGCCGGCCCTGATTAAAACATTTATTTCTTCATAAGTTTTAAATTCTTTTGCTAGTATTTTAAAACACACTATTTAATACTATTTAAATGTTAAATATCTATATGTGTGATCGCAGTATGTGCGATCATCACAGTATTAATATCAAAAATCTTTTCTCCAATAATTTTAACATGATTGAAACTGAAACAAAAATATCTGGAATATTATCAAACTTTTTTCTTAAGTGGCAAATATTTTTTTCTTCTTGAAACATGATCATACAGTACTTCCAGATATTATTTTGCTATATTCCTGAATTGCTTCATGGGGTATCAACTTGAGTCTCATCCATTATAAGACAAGTCCTGAAGCTGTAATTTAACATAATTACATTCCTCTTCCATCTTTCTATTCTCTCTGAATATGCTATATTTTTAGATCTATTTGTAACCTGAAATATTTCATTAATATTGCATCTGTGATTATAATGCATGCCACCAAGATATCCATTTACATCATTTTAATCACTTGCATGAGTGATATCCTCCATCAAAAATATGAGTGATATCCTTCATGAAAAATGTGTAAATGCTTGTACCCCTTAATAATGAATTTTACAATTAAATTTATTATATGAAGCAAGTGAAGAATTAAGGCAATATATCTTGACAAACAAAATGAAAATTTGCCTTTCAAAAACATTTCAAGATCAAAAGATTATATCTTCTGGGAACAATATTAGCTGGATGGATCAGAATAATTTCTCTCTTGGTACACTTCAGAAAATCCTACAGACAATTTTATTTATTGACCTGAATCTCTTATCTCTAACAAGACTAGTACAAGATATATTTAGTTGCCATTTTTCATAAAATATTTTTTCTATTGAGGAAATCTATGTTCAAGGATAGATGTTATTCTATAGTTTGTACTTAAACATAATATTATTAAACAAAATAGTAGTAGTTAAGAGTTTTTATATAGCTTTACTGGTTTCATTTTTTAAAATTCCATTTCTACTCTCTCATTCTAAAATTTTCCCAACCTTCATGGAGCCATAATGATTGAAGATTCTGGAGTCTATCCTAAAAACAAATTTAATTATCACAGGACCAATTTATTCAGAAAAATGATTCTACTGATCAAGCTAGCTTTATATTTAGATTGGTTTTGCATAAATATGCATCAATTATTGTCCAACTTGATATTCAGGATCTAGGATGTTTTTGAATTAGTATATACTGTGAAGGATATTCAATAAAAGATTAACAGAATCATTTAGACAAAAACATCAATTATCTTGGGGACATTAGTGTTTTTTATTTTTTAGAAAAATTTCCTCCTACAGTTGATTACAAAGGAGTTTTCTGGGATATTTGAATGAAAACTAAAGCAAACAATTCCATTCATGACAAATGTGGATAACATTGTTATTCTTCCTATCTTTCTGGTCATATCTTCAAGTTCTAATGATTATTTTCCCACAGTTTACAAGGGATTTTTCATTAAAATTGAGTCCAGTAAAATCATTGGCATAATCCATTCATACTGGTAGAGTGGTCACCTCCAATTTTATTAAAATTTCTTATTCTTTCATGGGTTTTCTTTTTTAAACTTCCCCTAAACCTATGTCTAATATTTTGACAAATCATTTTAAAGAATTCAGACCCACTAATTGCTTTTCTATCTTATGTATATCTTCTTATTTATAAAAATATCACTTTCTAATATTCTTTAGCGGGAATATTACATAATGCATATCTAGTCTTCATTTTCCTATAAAATTTATCAGACATTATAGTCCTCTGCTAAAAACACTTGCAGGAAAAAAATTATGGTGATAATTTCAGTATGTGTCTACAAAAAGAATGAATATATAACAGTCTAAGGTATCAGTAAATTTAATTAAAAATGTACTTCATTCAACTTTCTTTAATAATTAAATGTTTACCCATTATTGGATCATATATTTTACTACCATTAATTAATAAGCCCTGACCTACTTTTCCATTCCCAATTACACTTCTCTACAAAATATATACAATAACTTTTTTTTCTTTTCTCCTATAGTGGAAAAATACCAATACAGAAAGATGTTTGAACTTGTATATTCATCTTTGATGGTAGCTCTCAAGATGAACTTAGAGATAATAAATAAAAGCTAAATAGGTCACTTCAAATGCTAGAACTAATAGAGTTCAAGCAGTTTGAATTTTATTCAAATTAAATTTTAATGTTTTATGACTAATTTGATGTGCCAAAAATAAATTGAACTATTTACTAACTTAGGTCATTACCTACAAATTGCTTGGGATAGAATGTAGTTTTTTTTTTATTTTCCATTTCTGGTCAATCTCACTATTACTTGATAACTTTATGTAAGATTTTTTTTCCCTGTTGTTTTATCACTTTCATTTTATTTGCCTGCTTGTGAACTACATGTATATTCAATATACAGGATGAATACCCACATATGTATCCAAATACAATCATTAATAAGCTCAAATCAATAAAAAATTGTCTTTCTAAAATTGTATAATCATCATATTTGGAAAGACTACAAATGAGTATCTTCTTCTCAGAGAATAGTACTATGAATGATTTATCACTCCCTAGAAAATACTTTCCTCATATTGCCAATGTAATTCTTATTTTATTTACTGAATATATGTAAAATTTATCATCATATTTTCTCTGCTACTCACTATGTATAAACCTTTATAAAATCCAATAAAGTTATGGCTAAAAGAAATTTTTTTACTATTCTAAAAAAAATTACTAATATAAATGTTTGTGTATGAATGAATATTAAAAGCATGTTTTCATGAGTAAACAATAAACTGTAAAAGAAAAATAATTCTCAATAACCAAAAAATTAACAATATTACTACCACCTCCACCCTCTTAGAATTTGATCTTTCTCAAACTCTATAGTGTTGCTGAAACTTTATGGGGAGTTTGAAAGACTTTTTATATGGAAATAGGTATTTTCTGCATCAATGCTACCAGAAATGAACATGTTAATCCAATTAGATAATGACCATCATCATGAACATTAATTCTATATATTTAAGAGTAGGGTGGCAATATAAATTTTTCTATACTAAAATCATAACTAGATGTGGCATTCAGATAGGATAAACTGAGAAATGATTGAGATTCTATAAGAGCCTGATTGGATTAAACTGACTGGAATGAAGTCAAAAAAATTAATGGTTACTATATATGAAAAGTCTGTAGAAATTTTCAAAAATGTATACAACAAGTCACAAGAAATCATTGCGATTAAAAATAATAATAAAAAGTTCCATATTAATTGGATAAATAAAAAATATTGAAATTAATAAAAGAAAAAAAAACAATTTATGGAAATAATGTAAAACTAAACAAAATCATGATTTATTTCTTAAATATAAGGCATTAAGAAATAAAGTTAATTCTATGATAAGGGCAGAGAAAAGATTGTTTTTTAATGAAAATAAAGGTGTTCTAAAAAAAACTTGGAGAAAAATAAATGAAATATTAGTAAGGAAATCAAGTTCTATAAATGATCATGATGATAATATTTTGAAAACATATAATTGTCAACTTAATAAAATATTTATGCCAAATTTACATGAATAAGAAATGTAAAGATAATATAAGCCCAGGTATAGATACAATCGGAATGGTAGATATAAAAAGTAATATTGACATTCTATCAAATGTTATAATTTATATGATTAATAAAATAATAGAAAATAGTTAGTTTCCTACATTATTAAAAACATCTATAGTAAGACGAGTTTATAAATCTGGTGCTAAAAATAATTTTAATAACTATAAAGCTATATCTATTCTTCCTTCAATTGTTAAAATAATAGAAAAATATATTTATAAAATAATTTAAAAAAATTTAACTAAAAATATTTTTTTAATGAAAACCAAAATGGATTCATAGAAGAAATAAAGACAACTATGTTATTAGAGAATTTTACAGATAAAATTAACAGTGCATTAAAATTTACCTGTATTTTTTTTTAGATTTTTTTAAGGCTTTTGATATTATTGAGCATAATCAATTAATTCACAGTTTACAAAATTGTGGAGTTAGGGGAAAATTACTCAGTTTATTTAAAAATTATTTAAAGGACAGATATGTTGTAGCAAAAATATCAAATATCTCAAGTAATGAGCAAAAAAAATTATACGGGGTTCCTCAAGGTTCTATATTTAGTACATTGTTGTTTCTGATTTTCATAAATGATTTAAAAATATTAATATTGAAGGAACAATATATCAATATGCCTATGATACTGTAATTATGGAGTGTAAATAGTAATATTGATATTGCAATTAAAGAATGTCAAAAAAATTTGAACAAAATTGTCTTTTGGTGTTTGAAGAGAGAAATTTATATAAATGAAGAAAAATATATATATATGTTAATATGCTCTCCTCACATAAAATATAAAAATATTGATATGCATTTGCATTCACATGAGTGTTCATATGACAATAATGGAATAATAAGTGTATAAAAGTAGAACAAATAAACTTTATAAGATATCTCAGAATGATGATAGATTAACAATGTCTTGGAAACATCATATAAACGTACTAATTAATATATTAATTTAGATATTTTATAACAATGTTTTACAAAATCAAAGATACTTTTCCTATAAATATTCTTATTGTTATATATAAATCTTTATATATGAATCTTTATTGAGTTATGGTTTTGCAAGCTTTTCTAATATTAATAGATTGCCATTACTGCAAAAAAGAACAATTGATCTAAAAGAAGGAAAAATATATCAATAACGAAAAAAGTATATACAAAAATAATATTTTATTATTCAATCACCTTCTCGATAATATAATTATAAAGAAAAAGGTTTTTGATAGTACTTTTAAAAAAAACAACCTACAAAACAATTTGAAATATATACATATTGTAATAAATATGGAACTAGAATAATAAATCATTATATTGCTAAATTATTTAATAATTTACCTATTGAATTAAGAAACTGACAATATTATAAAAAAATTAAAAAAAAAAAATTAAAAATATATTAAAGAGGGGAAAAGGAAAAAATTAGTATATAGAAAAAATATTCGAATATCTAATGGTGTATAATCAATATTTTTATTTTATAATAATATATTATTGAAATGTAATTTATTGTTGTTGTTATTATTGGCATATTTTATTTTATACTATGTTTATGATTTCATGCAAATATTTAAAATGTTATAAAAAACTTTCTTCTATATAAAAGTGCAAATACAGCTTAGTAGGAGAAGAATGAAATTTGTATTTGTGTAAATATATTTTGAACTGTATTCAAATAAATTAATATAATAAATGTATTTATTTTAATAAACAATATACTACTACTACTATTATTATTTTTATTATTATTATTATTATTATTATTATTATTATTATTAATAATAATAATAATAATAATAATAATAATAATAATAATAATAATAATAATAATAATAATAATAATAATAATAATAATAATAATAAAAAATGATAAAGCAGCAATGCTTCTATCTGTATGTGATTCAAACTATATGCTGTAAAAACCCCAAAACATTGCAGAAGCTGAAAATTTATTCACATCCACAGTCATATGTGCATATGTAAGATTTATTATATATATTAATAAAATGTAAAAATCCTTCCATATTCTCTCTACAGAAAAACACTGACAAGTCAGTATTCACTGGAAAATTGAAATGTTGAATTATTAGAGTTTACCTTTTTTTATTGCTTTATTATTTTTAGCCAATATTTTGATAATTAAATTGTCATATTTTATTTAAAGTTTCATTTATAAAGTACTAAAGATTGAATATTTAAAATTTGAGAATGTTTTCATTTGCAAAGGTTATATTTAAAATTAGATTTTTAATGCTTTGAATTCAATTATTCTAAAACTAACATTTTAAATTAATTTTTATATCCTTAAATAATCAAAACAACAAACAAACCAAAGCATTTTAAATTTGAAATATATTTGTTTTTTGCTTTGATAATGAAAATGTCAACAGATATTAATTTTTGACTAATCATTGGAACTACATTAAAAAAAGTCCAATAATCGTGAAATACTTTTGTAGGAAATTTTAGATATTGTAATTAAATTTTTTTACTAGCCAATATGACATTAATATGTAGTATCTGCACAGAAAATAAAATTAATGTATTCATTAACAATGCAATAGGAATTATAAAACAGCAATAAAAGTTCTCTAGACCTACAATTAAATGGAATTTTTATTCTAATAATATAATCGTTAAGTATGGAGTGATCCAGATTAGTTAATCTATATTGTGATTAAATATTGCTCACAAAAAAAAACATTTTTTAAAAGAGAAATTACATGTATAAGTTAAAATATTGTCACATGTAAATTAATTCAGCAATTGAATGTTAATTTTAAGCGCTAAAGATATAGGATTTATTCTAAATGAGAAAAGTAAAAAAATAATTGTTAGGTTAACTAGAGTTATGCTACCTATTTAATACACAAGTCATTTAACCTTCTTAGCTATAATCCATACGATTATAATTATACAATATAACATTTAAATGATTTATACAAGTTTTTAGATTTTTGTGCGGGCTAGTAATAATCTAATAAATATAAAGCATTTTTTTCTGTCAATCATTATGTGTAAACATCACTGTAAATTGAAATTTCAATTATTTTTTTGTAATTATGATTAGTAACATTTATTTTATCAATTATTCATATATATATATATATATAATTGTTAGAAACATATTTGTGTTTTTTCATATAACACATCAAATTTCTTGTATCTTGATTATTTATAATTTAATATTTAAATATCTTACTTTTTTATTATTATTCAAAATTCTTCTTCTTTCTTTTTTCCCTTTTTAAAATTTTGCTGGTTTCCTACATCACTTTTAGATGAATATTTTTCTAAATATGTTGAGTTTTTATCTTTCCTTTTATTTCAGATTTAAATAGTTTGTACAGTTTTTAGATTTTTGTGTGGGTTAGTAATCAAACAGTAAATCGGTGATAGCTCATTTTTAAACATTAATTCATCCTTAATAATTCAGTTCAATTGACATAATATATGTATATTCTGATTTCAATATAAAAAATATTTTTAAAATGCCAAGAAAGCAATTTTTTACAAAAATATTGTCATAGTTATTAACCTTTTGACTGACCTGCTCGTTTTTAATCGAGGCAATTTGACATCACTGTAAATTGCTTAGTTTTTGTACTACGTTTACGGTTTTGACGTCATTTTTTAGAACGCAAAAAGTTTTATAATATACTGCCATCTATTGAATTATTTTACAAGTAAAAATCAATAAAAAGACGATTTATGTCAAACAAAAACAAAGCACTGCCTTTTCACATCTTTTCTTGAATCTTATTGGCTGTTGAAATTTTGTAAACAAAAGAAAATGGAAAAGCTCCGCCTTCTCATCATCTTTTCTTGAATCTTATTGGCTGTTAAAATTTTTATATGGCTGCCAAAAATTAAAGTTACGAACGCTTTTGTTTTATTTTGAAAATGATAAACGAATGTTTTAGAGCATTTTAAAATATTTTTTGATGAAATACAACTAAAATACAAATTATTTTCATATAATATGTCAAAAATAAAATATTATTTTACAAAAATAGTTAAGATTTTAGCAAGAATTATTTATTTATTGCAAAGTCGGGAAAAAAAATCATAACGTGAAATTGATGATTGACGTTTCTTTTCATGTCAACCGTAACAAATATTTTTAAAATTAAAAATCAAAATTTATTTTTGAACAAACTTTCGTTTATTTTTATAATGTGAGAAATTACTAATATACTTTTTAAAAACGAAACTAAAGTGAATATATTTAAAAAAACGGTCAATAACTTTTGAAAAATTGATACATTATTTTGTGCATCGGCCAATTAAAAGCTTTGAGTGTTACCACCTGCGGCGAATGAACAATTAGTCGCTTGAAGGGTTAATAATAATAAATTCAATTTATTTTATTAAATTTGGTAATATATTATTATTTGTAATTTCTTTTTATTTCAATGTTCATTTAAAATACATTATCATTAATCTACAATTATTCTAAAACAATAATAGAGATAAAAATGTTTATATTAAATGCTTTTACTGACTGTGCACTAAAAAGAAATAAAATAATTGTTTCTTCAACTACAACTGGAGTTTTTAGATTTAACTTGAACTAAAAGCATAGAGAATCCAAAAATAAATTAAGTCAATCCCTTTTATAAAAAACAGGGATTGACTTAATTAATTTCTGTACCCACATGCTTTTATTTCAAGTTAATAATTATTTTATTTCTTTTTAGTGCAGTTACTAAAAGCATTTAATATATATAAAAAATATCTATTATTTTTAAGTTTTTATTATTGGCACAGTAAAATAGGAAATAAATTAATTTCTGGACATATTATTTAGTGTGTGTACATTTAAGTTTTATATTTAAAATTGTTTGACAGTTTTTATTTCTATTTTAAAACTGTTGTTTTTAAAAAAAAAAATCTAAAGAAGTAAATTCACAATAGTTTTCAAAAATGATGAACTGAGTTCTCTTTAAGTTTTTGTGATAGTTTTAAATAGTGTGTGTTTAAATTAAGCTGTTTTTTAAACAGTTGTTAAAATAAAAACAGTAAAACAATTTTAAATAACAAACTTAATTACTGATTTATTATACATATATAAATATATACACATACTAAATATGTATATATACATTAAGAGTTCAAAATGTTATTAAATTGAAAGAAAAAAATTTAAACTGCCCTCTTGTGGCCATTATTTAAACTAAATGAAAATTCTGTGCAATACATGAAATTGTTGAATATTTTTCATACTTTTTTCACTTTCTGCTCCATATCTATCAAACTAGTTGACATACTAAAAAGATAAGTGTTTCAAATGGATTAGTGTAATATAACTTAATTATATATTAATTTTCAAGCAATTCTATTGAATTTAAATATATTAAACCTCAATTTTAAAATTGCTCTCTAACATGAAAATGATCAAAAGTTAACAAACAAAGAAACAGATTTTCCAAAATTAATAAAACAGATTTAAAAATATATAATCTATTTCAACTGTGTAAATCTTTATAACTCATAAATAGGTAAACAGCAATGGAGTCAATAACATTTCCCCCCTTTCTTTTAAAGCACATACAGTGCAAGGAATTGCAAAAGAGGAGTTATACCATTTCATAGGTCAACTTTCTAAACTTCTTAAATTTCACACATATGTTGTGCAAACTTATACATATATATTTTCCTAATAAAGACATTACTTTATAATTATTTTTGTACCATATATAAATTATTGCAAACATATTTTACCTCTCTTGGATATCACTGATTTACTAAATTTTTTAGAACATTACAATCATGAAATTATTTATTAAATATTTTTTTATATTGCTTAAAAGTTGTCTATGTTTTTATAATAAATGCATAATTTTTTTAAAAAAAGTATATTGTATAAAATGTACAATATTATAAAATCCATACTCTTAAAAATTTAACATTATATGTGGAAGGATAAAATACCTTATACAGAAGTAATGCAGTTTATGCCATCCATTATAGTAATATTCCATAACAAAAGAGTAAATTTGGAATATCAGAAACAAAAAGGGCCTATCACATTATTAAGTAAAATGTATGTTGTCTGTGTGTGAATTAATATAAGAAGAGCTATGAACTTAAGTTACTAGGAGAACTACAAGAAATTTATCTGGAGAAAATTTTCTGAGAAACACATTACATAACAACAACTTCATTATAAGGTAATAATGGTTTTCAAAAATATATAACTAAAAAAATTATGGCAAAAGAGAATACAAAAGGTGTAAATACAAAAATATTAACTTATGAACAGAAACAAAACTGTTCAGTGAATTTTACATGTCTTCTTAAACCATTTGGAAAGATACCAAAATATTTTTTTATTGCAATAGTTTCCAAATAGTGTTTAGGTCTATTATTTTAAAAATATATCACTTTTTTACATGATTTCAGTTTTCTCTATAAATTAAATAAGATACAAATTTAATATATTAAGTTGTTAAAAACTATCCTCCCTTTAATGTGATAATGTACTCATTTAATAATAAAGTATTTTTTTTTAAAAAATTATAATATATAAAAGTACATGTCTCTACTGCTTTTAAAAGTTATATACATCAAATGGAATAATAAAATTAACTGCAATGAAATAATGCAGTAACAATAAAAAATAAAAATAATTGGATAATTAATTGATCAAGAGATCATGAGTCATTCAAATCTGCAAATGGCAGATTGAGCACAACATTGTATTAGCCATTTGACTAAACAAAATTATTTTTAACTTTATTAGTCTGAAAAACAAATCTCAATTCTGCCACTCTATTATTGTATATATGTTCACCTACATACATAAATATTTTTAAATTTGACTATGCACATAGTTTCCTATTGTTAATATCAATGTTATACTAATGCTTGAATAGAAAATACCCACCACCATATCCAGGCAGTTATGTAATTCAAATCAATGTTGCAAAGATACAAAAATTAGTTTGAGTGGCATTCATTACACAAATAGTATAACATCAATTATCGACAACAAGCAACTATATGTATTGATAAATTCAAAAGATATGTTTATATATTTTACTCATGAAATGTAATTGTT
The DNA here is from genome assembly GCA_028023455.1 of Epiperipatus broadwayi. NCBI lineage: Eukaryota > Metazoa > Onychophora > Udeonychophora > Euonychophora > Peripatidae > Epiperipatus > Epiperipatus broadwayi. The sequence continues at coordinate 14,794,475 of JAQFVV010012404.1, read as the reverse complement.
TTGGATCTTCATATTGTGAAAACTTCATTTTATTTTAGGATCTAATGTATGATATATCTTATAAAAGAGAAATAATAATTATTCACTATCAAGTCTTATAATTTGTTCTCAATACATTTCATGATATATTTAGCATTTTTTAGAAATAGTCAACTTTTCTTCTGATGTTAAGATATATGTTATAGTCTTGAGATCTTTATTTTCTCCTATAGATTTTTTTTTTTAATACAAAATTATAGTTCTATATATCATTGTTAATTTGTTTTTATAATATTTTACAGAATATGTGATACTCCAGTTTTTCTAAACAATAATTTTAAAATATTTTCATATTTTTTTCTTTTCTTTATATATTATCTTGTTTTAAGTAAAAATTTACTGGTTACTTTTTTTTAAATCAGCTCCTTTCAATAATTCACTTATGAACCATCATCAAAATCTTTAATATTTTTAAATGACATGTAACTCTAGTTTAAATTCACCAGAATATAATATTGTCATTATAGCTTTTAAGACTAGTATTTCATAATCTTAAATCTCATTAAATGATGTTCATTTTCTGTTGACACTACACAGTACATTACAATCTTGATGTACCTATTGTCAGTTAGTCATAATACAGCCAATCTTATTCAGATATTTTCATGTCCTTTTTTTTTTTTTTTTGCATTTTTTTTTAAAAGAAAAAGAACTCATAGATTTTCTTTTTTGTTTTTGCAAATTCCACACATCTTTTTATTTTCTTGTTTCTATTTCCATATCCAAATTTATCCAGGGTGCTTTTCATCTTTCTGCCTGTTTTAATCAGTTCTAACATTCAAGAAACTGCTAGTAACTTTTTCAAAAAAATATTTGGAAAAATAAATTTCATTTAAAAAAAAAAAAGTCTTGAATTTTCTATTATATTGGAGTTTTTGAAAATATTTGGAAACCAAAATAATAAAAAAATATTGAGATTGTAAATACCATCATTATAAAATAGAGTATCACTTGACATTTAGAAGCCATAATCAACTCTATTACTCTACTTCAATGCCATAAATTGTAATCTGAATAATTAAATACATGACACTATCCATTTAGTATATTTTGATTACTCCAGATTACAATAGATGAATTTGGTGCAGTGTAATAGATTTGGATTATTGATCTTAATGTTGAATTTTCAAATAAATCAAATGGAGCAAGAAGTTGTGGTCATTTTTATCAAGAATGGTGTCTTCACATTATGCTTCCAATAGAAACTGAGTCTAATATATTGAATACTGTATTGGTTAAGTTCTTTATCTTTGTAAATAAAAAGCATTAATGTTTCTCAGACTATGCAAAATTAAAATTATTAATAAAATTAAATCTATTAAATCCTATAAAGTCCAAATATTTTATCAGTACTTTTTATAATGCATAGTGTTCAGTTATCAATACTATATTATCCATTTTCAAATAAAACTGAAAACATACTTTTATAATAGCTTCATTTATTAGAGAACATTATTTGCAAGTTTATAAAAGGACTTCTAAAAATTTTAACTTAGGTTATTTTTTACATAAAATGATTATTAAATTACATAAATATAAAAATATTTATATTAGATAATGGAAATAATCCAATATATAATATATATACAAATAAACATGAAAATCTTTATATCTGAATGCTTCGAGTTATTGCACTCTAAAGATTTACAGTATTGCACAGGCCAACCACATTTTATTTCTAAAACCAACTAAAATTTTTAACATAAACTTTTTCAAAAATCATTACTAATTTTGTTCAGTATTGTTGATACAATATCGTTTTGCAGAGAAAATTATTTGTAAAGCTCTATATATTTGCAAATAAAAAGTATTAATGTTTCCCAAACTATGCACAACTAAAATTATTAATAAAACTAATTCTATTAAATCTTATAAAGTTATTTGTAAATTGAAGTTTCTATATATACATATTTTTTTAAGTGTCATAGCATCGGCTGGGATGCGAACCCGCAACTCGGGCAACTGCCTGCAAGTGCAAGGTAGTCGCGCTGATCTCTCAACCACCAATGCAAGACATATATATATATTTTTGATATGTAATATGATAGTACTTTTTCAATGAGTTTCATGCTTGATAAAACCAGAAATCTCATTAGCAAGAAAATGAAACTATCCTGCATTTATTTTAACATTACCACTGCTATTATCTTATTGGCATTAATAACAAATGTGAGATAAAAGATAATCTATTTCTTATCATATTTTTCTGCTACTGTAGGCTCTAGCATATATATTAAGTTTTCTCTCCGAAGGCATATTGGTAGTTCACCACTGTTCATCATTGACTAAACATAATGATAAAATAAATCTTTGTATACCCCACCTAACTGTTCAAAATTTCCAGTGGAAGCATTATTCAAGAGACTTGAAATATTTCTAATAATTATTCTGTTGATCAAATGATATCTTTTGTGATATATTATTTTTAGGAGTATCTAAAATCTTATTGGATTTCTTTTATTTCTATGCTTTTAGTTTTTACAACGAGGCTTTATATATCATCTCATTAGTACTTTATGAATATTTGTAGTATTTTGTTCTCAAATTAGCATATCTATTATTTTTCTTTCAACACAATTTATCACTCAAAGCTGAAAAGAAATTTAAAATAAGCTATCACTTTATTATGACATATCTTGAAAATAAATACTATATTCCCATAAATGACATGGTATCTATATTTAAATAATTTTTAGCCTTACTTATGAATATTTACTTTTTGATTCTTCTATATGAGATTTCATTTTATGTTCCCCCTCCCCCAATATAAATAAAAACTTTTTATTGTTATTCCATTTAATGTAGGTTTGAGTAATCAATAGATGTGAGTACTTAATAACTTTCTATCCATTGCTATCCTACCCAATATTCAGACTAATTTTTTAATTATGGTTTTCACCAGTGAGGAGCTTTGTATCTGGAAGTAGTGAACTTGATCATTTGAGATCTAATACATCTTTGCTCCTACAACAATATTTTTTTTTCTTTGTTTTATCCAAATTGAGAAATATAATTTTTTTATTTTTTTAAGTTAAGCCAACTTTCTTGTACAGTTATATAAATCTGAAACCAAGTCAGCAATTAAATATTATAATGTTCTTAGTTTTTAATAAATATAGAAATCTCTACTACTTGTCTGGGATTGGTATTAAAACAACTTATATAATGCTCTTTCATAGTAAATTGTCTTTCTTCACCTTAATTGTGCCGCTAAGTGATGGTGCTAAATCCAGTGTCTAAAGTTAATAAGTATAAGTAGTAAATTTTTCCTATCATAACTAAATTTTGTCAAAATCTATCCTTAAAATATATATATGCATGATAAATTCTTTGTTTAAATTCAGATTAAAATAAATAAAAAATACATATTAAGATCATATGATAACATTTGACTTTCATCAAAACTAGATATTTCATTCAGATAGCTTATTTTGATACCTTGAATGTAGAGTTATGTTATAAAATAATAAAACTTCTTTCATAATTATATATATATATATATGAATATACACACACAAACATGTACATAAATAATAAAAGGAAATCATTAATGAGAATAGACTACAGTTGCATTCAGTATATTATATATCTTTAGCATGATGAGATAATCATGATAATTGTAAATCGTTATATTTATTTTATTATTTATTTAATTAAATAATATTAATTTTTGGCAGGTTTATAGTACTTACTTGAAATGCATGTGGAACAGTATTATCAAGTACTACATCATTGATCCCTTATCACTAAATATGAAATACTAGTGCTTATTTTTATTCTTTTAATTGTTCAAATGCTATAACCACTATATACAAATTTTCTTTTCATCTGAAACTTATACAATTTCCTAACAAAATATCCTTCCAATAAAGGTACTTTAAATCTGATTATTTTTAAGGCTTGCTACAGCTATATACTTATGTATTTAATAAGTAAATTCTAAAATAAACTATCATATGATTTATTTTATATTTAAATACTTATATTGACAGAAGCAATTTATAATGCATCACTATTTTAGAGCTATATAGAGATGATAAATTAATATCAGTATATAAGAATGATTAATTAATAGCATTGCTCTAATCTAAAACTGTTTTGTAGTATGAGCTACTATGATTACCAAGTGGCAATAATCAATTATATCTCAGTTATTGTATAGCTGGATAAGCAGTTGCTAGCATAATAAAATAATGAAAGATAATATTTGTAGCAGAGTTTTTTTTTACTAATAAATGTCAATAGCTGGTTTCTATTGATGATTCACTGGATGTATAAATATGATTATTAATTATTTTTAATAAATAGCTCTATACTAGTGATGTAAGATGATTGCTGCTGTTAATATATACACATCTGCCTTAAGTTTTATATACCTAAAGAAAGATTTAATAATTCAATCCAAGTAATAAATTGGTGGTGATAGTCTGGTGACAGTGGTAGTCATCAACTTAATACAATTTATAATCTCATATTTAAAAGTACATTATAACTCTAATAAGATGGATGTTTGAAGCTCTTTACGTAAATAATAAATTTAGTTTATTAAAATATCAACCATTGAACCAAAAAGTAAATGTGTATTAAAAACAATAATGTGTTAACAATGAAAATTAATTAAATTATAAATATGGGATTTATTTATCATATTAGTGCAGCATACAATTGCTTTAAAAAAAAAAAACAGACACATTTTAAGTGCATTTCATATCAAAAGTAGATTAATACTTCAGTACAAACAACATAATTAAAAAGAAAATGAATAAAGAAAATGATTAAGAGTGCAGAATACGTTTTAGTTCTCTTTTAAGGAAAATATGGGTTGTATTGCTATAGGTCAATGTTATCATGCAAAATGAAATGCTAAATATTTGTTATTTTTTAAAATCGATGTCTGCTCACAGTTCTAATATATATATGTAAGCGTGATAATTTTGGAACCAAATTCATATAGTATTAGATAAGAAAAATATATTGGAACGAAGAAAAATTTTAGAATTATAAAATTTTTATATTTACGTTTTCGAATTATTCAAAATATTTAACACTAAATTTCCAAATTAAAAAAAAAAAGCTGGAGAACAACTATAATTTTTGTTACTCAAAATGTTAAATTAGCTACTTAATTAAATAAGTTGTACTATATATAATATATAAACTTTTCTGCTAACTTTTATTGTCTTTTTCAATTATATAATCGATGTATATATTTTACTGAAGTTATTATTTATGGTATTGTAACTAATGTAATCCATGTTTTGTTTATTTCGCTGTTTTTGGAGAAAAAATATATATATATTAAATGAGTTATAATTCAAATAGTTACATTTTTTATTAGTTTGTTTCAGTTATCAGCCAGATATAATTTAATGTGAACTATTTTTTTCGTGAATTGCCGAAAATATGTTTTATTCGTGTTATTTAAAGTTATTTTTACTTTATTTTGTAGAATGGGAAAAAAAAAGCCTGCCTGTTCAGGTGTTGAATATTTACCAGAAAAGCTTTCTAATAAGCAGATGCTTGCCATAAAAACAAAATCATAAATTCCATCAATTATAGCAGCCTCCAATGAAGTAAAAAGAAAATTATAAACAAACGACTACACAGAGTTTTAATTAAAATATCTTGATTTAATGGGCTCCAGAATAAAAACAATAAGCCTAATTCCAAATTTAAAAAAAAGATAGTAAAATGAATTAATTATTTTAAACTAAAAGTTTATGATGAGCTCTAAAATTGAGACATTAGATTAAATAATATTAAGGGAGTGGAAAACAACGACAAGCTATCATTGATAACGATCAAGTATTAACTGATGGCAAGTTAACCTATCTCTCTTAAAGCAAAAATTTTGAAGTACAAGAATAAATATAATTCAATTAGTAAAATCTCTCCCAAAGATTAAATTTATAAAAATAAAAAAAAATCTTAAAGATGTAACGTCTATTAAAATTCATAATGTAACTTTAAAAATTTATCAGATAGAAAATTTAACTATGTTAAATTTAACGGGCTGTATGTACTGATAAAAAATTCAAAACTTGATTTTAAAGCCCATATTGTATTTATATATTTGATTGTGGTTCTTACTATAAATATGTATACAACAGGGTCTCAAAATATTTTCAATTATGATAGATCATGGATAACTTATCAGAAAAAATCCCAAATATTTAACAAAATGATAAGAATAAGCTAATCAAATTTCTTTAAATCTAGATGTAACCAGAAAGTAGAGAAGCATTTTTTACTTTCAAAACAAATAAGCTGATTTTTGCACTGGATAATATTTTTATGGTCAGTCCAGAGAAGTAATTAAAAATAGTTATTGCTAGTGGAATAGAACCATTTCATCAATATTACTAAATAAATCAAAGATAACTGATGGTTCTATTAATAATTCAATTACTAACCATAAATAGTTTTTTATGATGCTTAGATAGAAGAATACTATGCTACATCAGTTATATATTAATGCTTCAATTTGTGGTTTAACATGCTAAGTATTCTCTCATTCTTCCTAATAATACAACCTGCATGAAGCTAGTCATAATTTTTTGCATGGTACAATAGATATTTAAGTAAGTAAGATAAAATAAAAGTTTTAAGTATATGTCATCATTATCATCAGCCAGTATCAATCCATTGCAGGATGAAAGTCTCTCCATGTTCAATCCATCTCACTATGAGATAGCATGGATAGCTGAGGGTCATAGGAGTGCAGTTATGAAAAAGCCTGTACTGTAGAAAAAATCATATAATATAGTGCATTAATATCTGCCCATCCCTCGTATATGTATCTAAATGGATTATAACTGTACATGAGGGATCAGAGCGACTTACAGTCAACATGGGTAGGATGAAAAGGTTGGCACTAATGTGGGTTTTGAGCATTCCATCATCAGATTTTCAATGAAATGGACAGCTGAAGAGTTGTGGGGTGGATTGGTTTGAAGCCTTTCCATTAAAGTATGAAGATTGGCTATCTTAACACAAAGCTGAGCATTGATTGTATATATGTATGGAGATAATAATCATGACCAACTGATGAGTGCTGGTTTAGCACGAAATATTCATATTGGTGATTATTTATCTTTTTGACATGTGTGTGATCAAGTATATTAGCAGTATGAAATAGAATGGATAGTTGAGGGTCATGTGAATGTCTGAGTTCAAGCCCCTATATATTACATATAGGAGTACAGGTATGAAAAAGCCTGTACAGTAGAAAAAATTCATATACTATAATCATACATAATAAATATTATCAAAAATTTAATAAAGATTAGAAGTTTGTTTAATCTGACAATATAAAATTTAGGATTACTTAAAATTGTTGAAAACAACAATAATAATGATGATGATGATGATGTCAATCACTGATTACCAATGATTTTTCCCTTCTCTTTAACTTCATTTGTCACAAAAAAAAATTATTATGAAAATATATATGACATAGATTTATTAGATTCCTATAATGATAAAAAAGGTCCTTTTACCAGTTTTTGAATATTCATTCATCAAATTCTCTTTAAAAAAAAATCAATGTGCTACAAACTAAACAATAACTCCAATAAAAATTTTTAAAAATAAACATTTGGAGCCTAAATAATCTTAAGAAAATAATTACATAATCTCCTTCACTCTACATCATATCACATTTAAATTATTAGGTAAATTAAATTATTATACAAAAATCTATCATGGTTATAATAAATAATAAAAATTATTCCTCATGATAATTATATATACATCTAAATAAATAAATAAAAAAGCAGATTTTATAAATGCTTCCTTATAGTTCTTTGAATAAAGATATTATTTACAACTAATAAAACGTAGTTGCTTAAATATAAAATTATATATTATTTATTCTAACTACTTCAGCTTCAAGCCACCATATTGAATTTTTTAAAATACTAACCTGAGACACAATTTTCACAATAACTTCAGTTTTAATTATGTTAGAGCAAAAATAATTACATTGCTAGAAACTAAAAAAATTAATGAAAACAATAAGCATAAAATAAATAGTGATAACTATATAAAAATTATGAAAATAAACGAAATTTTCACATCCTAAATAATTATTATTTTATTGTTTGTTCATAATTTGGAAATTAACATTAACTAAAATTCAAAATACATCTTCAGTGATAATTTCTTTCTATTCCTCACAAAATTATCTTTCTAAACATGTATAACATGTCTTACCTGAGATAATCCACAGCTTCACAATCTCCAAAAGAATTCGGATATGACTTCTTCATTTTTATCTTGTACCACAAATGTTCTAAATGTCAAAGGCATCTATAAAGAAAAAGATTCATCCTAATAAAAGATACAAAAGAAATCATCATAGCAATTGGCTTCTTATCTATCTAAAACTAGAAATTGTAGGCTAATGTCTATATCACTGATAAAATGAGTTTCATCTCTTCATTTTATATTTTTTGTGTACAACAGTGATGTTTATATTCTTTATGGACACCAGTGCTGTTTATATTCTTTATGCACACAAGTGATGTTTATATTCTTTATGCACAGAAGTCATGCTATCTTGTTATATTTATTGTACCACATAGATATAATTTATTTGCATATAGTCCATTTGTTAACTATAGACTTGAAAATAATGTTATGAAACATATAGCAAAACCAAAGCATGAACAAGAATAAACAAAAACATAAACAAGAATCAGAATTCAATTATATGTTTGTGTATGCAATGTTTGTATACATTTGATTATTAGTTTTATAGCTCATTACTTGTAAACCATATTATATAAATATAATTAATGATTTTTACAAAGTATACTTTATTATAAATAATAAATTATTATACTTTTTGAAAATCATAATTTTTATAAAATAAGAATCAGAATTTGATTATATGCCTGTGTATAATTATAAATTATTATACTTTTTGAAAATCATTATTGTTACAAAAATATGAGGATTAATGTAGATAGAATGTTAGAAAATTAAAATAGATATGAATTCTATATGAGCATAAATAAATATATAATTACAAACTAATAATTTTTTGATAGATATGAATTCTATATGAGCATAAATAAATATATAACTACAAACTAATACAGACTAATTACAAATTAAAATTAATAAAAAAGATAATTTTTTCAAAAAATTAAAAAAAATTTTTTTTTAATTTTACTTAGGAGTAATTACGTTGAAGCTTTATTGAAGGCCTTGTTTGTGAATAACATGCAGAAAATATTGAGTTGCATTCGGTAAACCATTTTTTTTTTCTTTTATGGCTTCGTGGTAATTACAAAAGATATCAAAAACGAAAAAATTAAATACTGTGGTCGATTAAAACTGTTGCAAAATCCAAATTTCAACGGATTTTTTTGAGGTAAAGTTTGATTGAAAGCTAAGACATTGAGCTATAAAATGCCTGTATTTTGATTGACATCATGCTTATACTTTTTACATCAGTAAAGAAAGAAAATAACACATCATCAAATGAGCGCATGCAGTGCCAACAGAGCAGAAAAAGCTAATAATGCCTACTTCCAATTTCACTAATAATATAATCCCACAGTAAATTCTATTCAATAATGGGATATTATGGTTATCTTGCAATGCTGCTATCATCTGAACTTACTGATTCATCAAAATCAGTATAAATGATTGACAAAGTTGTTGAAAGTTAAGAATGCCTCTACCAATCATTAGTTCATTTTTTTGAGTCATGAGAGGAATTATTAATTCTATTACCAAACACTTTTCAAAAATTATCATATGTTTTCATATTTTAATCTGTAACCTGAGATTTTAACACAAGTAATTCTTATTTGAATGAAAATAATATCTACATATCTCCAGTTCATGGAAATTCTGCTATAGTATTAAATTCTTCAGTGCAACTCATATACACAAATCATGACTTCTTAAAACCTTTTTTTTCTTAACTTAGCTGTCAATCATATAAAAGCTTTAATTTAATTTCATTATAAGAGGGTTCAACTTTGTAAATTTATATGATACTAACTAGTTTTCTTTTCATGGAGAAAATTTTTAAATTTTCAAATTTTAATACTATATCTTAAATGACATCCATTTTTCCATCAAAGCGTATAGTAAAGCCATATGTTTCAAAATAGCAGCTCAATTTTCTATCAACTATAAAATTTTCTTCAAGATTATTTTAGTTTCAGTTTTTTAATATTTTCTTAAATTTAAAAAATTGTAAATTAATTACTCAGTGTATGTGTCAGCAATAAATATAAATAAAAAAAAATAAAAAGTAAAACTATCAAAGAAAAAAGGAAAGATTAGTCAATTACTGAATAAGGAAAGTCTTTAACTTCTTCAAATTAAAATGATCTATACATACATTTAATGACCTTATAGGGCTACTGGACTGACTATTTATCTAATTATCTATCTGTCTGTCTGTCCTATCTGTCTATCTAACTATCATCTATATTGATCCATCTATTTATCAGTCAGTCTGTCTATCTAATCATATATATTTTAAAAGATCAAATTTCAATGTTAAAATTGATTTATTTAAGATTTGGTTGTTGTGAAATGATTTACATTTATAAAATAGTTAAAGTGTTAAAATAAAAGCTGGATTGATATATTAAATTTTTTTATTTATTTATAGTAATTTGTCTATTTCAATTTTGTTTTAAATTGATTATTTTTAATTCTATTATATATCTATATAAAATCATTAAAACCAGTCAATACTTAGACAATCCCAATATCAATAACAATCAACAATCTCAAACTATTGTCAAAGCAACCTCCTTCATAACAGTGAAAACTTAAACCAATAAAATATGAACAAACTGTTATTGGTTTGTTGTTGTAAAGTGATTTACACTTATAAAATAGTTAACTACTGGCATTTATGCTTTAATATATATATAAAATGTAGATGTATATTTTATATTACTAAAATTATAAGTAATTGCAGAAGAGTAAAATTAGGTAAACCTAAAAACTTTTCTTTGATACTTACATTTTTCCCAGCATTTCAAAACAGTTTGATGTTTTCTTTATTGATTACTTATGCAATTATGATTTTAAATTAGTTTTTTTTTTTCAAAAAGCAGAGATGAATATCAATTCTCAGTGATTCGATAATTTGTTTGAAGACTTTTTTTTTCAGCAAGATTATATAATGCTTCAATGAACATTTAAATATTTCTAAAGCACACATCATGAAGACAATGGATAAAAATTAAGGTTTATGCTTTGAGAAATGCCATCATTAAAAAATTGTTTCTGAATCCTTCTTTTCCACAAAATATTACACTTCATTTCACTACAAAGAATCCAAGGTATGTCTCTCTCTACTTTAATGAGTTTTGCTGCATTAACTAGTAAGTAATATAAAAAAAAAGTAATAGTTTAAGTTTTAATTCAAAATAGATTTTGTAAATATAATTTATACTTAAATTTTAAATCTCTGTCGATATCATGAAAAGCTATTAGTATTTATTGAAAGCAAAATCAACTATAAATAAAAACAACAAACATTAACCAAATAAAAAGTTGAGTTACAATTAAACTGTTGAATATAAATTATGAAAGTGCATATACATTAAAATTTCAGTTGAAAGCATGTAAACCCTTTCTGGTAATGAGGTTCTACAACAATACCAGCAATCATCATTAACAGAGACTGACTATTGATTCTTATATATCTGACATTTTATTCTAGTGATAAAGCATTCAATTTAAAACAAAAATAAAGTCAAAAAGCATTAAATAACCAATTATACATGTGTGTGTATGACAAAGCCTTCTTAGGGAACATTCAACTCTGATAGGATTGGAAATTCATAAAGAAGTAATATTTATCATTCCATTTCTCCAATAGATATGTAATATATCTTATTAAATGACTTTTTCAACCTTTTTTTTTTTACTTTTAATCTCTTATAGCTTGCATTTACGATTTGCTACCAATAATGAAAATTTTCATATTGAATCAGATACGCTGATTAGCACTCACTGAAAAGAGTACAGTAGTGATCAATTTTAAAATGTATGAACAAATGAAATTTCTATATTTATTTATTATAAACATGTCAATATAGTTTTTAATATTAGTAAATAGATATTCAGGACTATAATTACAGTAATAAGATCAAATAATAATTTCCTCTCATTTTATTTATATATATATATATATATATTGTAACCCTTCCCCAACACCTCTCCTACCTTTCCTAACAACAAATATCTGGGGGCACCAATTCTTTTGATCATAAAATAAACTACTAATCTGATCTCACTTTAAATTATTAATGAGACTCTTACAATGCTGTCCTACCTTAGCTTAGCTCAATTGGGGGTTACAGAGATCTATAAGATGTAAAATGTATACTAGATATGGGAGGAAACATTATGATTAATAGGAACAAAACATCTATTAAGTTTTAAAATAAATAAGTAATTGGAATTGATAAAGTAGTCTATACCTCATTTCCTCCTATCATCCATATGTACTGAATAACCTCTACTGTGTGATAAAATTGAATTAATAAAATAAAGATGTAATGCTGATTAACTATACTGTATGGTAAGTTAGAGTTAAATACAAAATAGAATATAACATTACTTAGCTTTTAATTGTACATTAATTTAAACTAAGTAACTGAATTTATATTTGATCTAAAATAATAAGGGAATATCTCAGGGAATTAATTTATTGCATGGCTTAATTTTAAATCTACACTTTCCAACAATTACTAATTACTATCATAAAAGTAATGACATAAATTAAGCATTATCCTAATAAAAATGGTAGTGGTTAGATAATGAAGGAAATAGGGTGCATTTTGATTTCAATTCATCACCTAAATAATAACTGAGTAATAAAATTTTCAGAGAATCATTAAATAATCAAACATTTCATATAGCGTTTGGATCAAGAAGAACAATATCATCAGATCTGAACATGTTCATCATTAAATTACGGAATAGTGCAATCATACCATATTGGATATGTAAAAGTGTGTGCATGAGTGGAAACATGGGATGTGAATGCATGTCAAAGAAGAATTCTGGACAAAGCTTTTAAATAAATAAAACAGAAATAAATAACCAAAAAGTAAAACATATTATTTAGGAAGCTCTATGGAATAAAATCTGAACAATGATAAAAGATAAGAAGTAGGACAACAAAGTGAGAAATATTATGTATCAGGTGCAGAATATATAATGATAGGAAGCTGAAAGAGTGGATAAAATAGTGGAGAAGATGAACAAAGAAGAATGACAAAAAGGATTTAGTAGGATGATCAGAAGACTTCAGGAAAAGATAATAGTACAGGAGCAAGTAGCAAATATTAAGCATGAAGTTCATGAATGAAGAACTGAGAAATGTTAACTTAAGAGCATGAAAGAAATTCAAAAAGAGATTTCAGATAGATGAAAAATGAGCAAAAGTATGTAAAAGAACTGTTCAGAAGCAAGATTGATCATGGCTAGTGAGTGGGGTTATAAAGAAAAATTGTTTCCAAGAATCTGAGTCTTACCAAGAAGATGACAATTTATTCCTTAAGATAAAGTTATTTACAGGTACTGTACTGGTCAGAATTGTATGTTCATTTAACAAGGTTTAGAATCTAAGCAAAAGTACCCTAAATCCACTCATGCCCAAGATACACAGGTCAGGAGCAATCATGAATTGTGCCCTATTTGCTCTTCTCTAAAACTATAACATTATCAACAACACTTCTGATGATAACAGATGAAATTTCATTCATTCTGGTCCCGGAGACACAGCGGAGAAACACAAATTCTACAGGGTAACTAGTATAAATAAATAATGCTAAATCTTGGCTCAATCAAAATATCTTATGTGAAAGAAAAATTTATAAATTTAAAATGAATTGCACACAGCTAGCATTGCAAAAGAAACATGAATTATAAAATAGTATCCATCCAGAATGAGCAAAGACAAAACAACTCATAGATAAATGTTTATTTAAGATAATGTTATAACTTCTAAATAATATTATCATTATTATAAAGATTAAATGGGATTCAATGAGTGAGATTCAGTAAGACACAAACACATGAGTAATTCAACATAGTTTAATGAACATAAATAATTTAAATTTACATAAGAAACATAGCACAGATTTAATGCGGTTAATATTTAGCATATAGGCAACTGATTTAGTATGCTAATGAACTATAAATAATAATAAATTAATGTTATCAATGCTATGATCATTACTTTAAGTAATGATAAGGATGTTTATAAATTCATATCCAAAAAGGTTTACTCTTAATATGACAGTTCATGAATATATCTGGGCCAGTACAAATGAGGAATGAATTAGCCTAACACAATCCTAAAATATTCGACTAATTAACAAATGAGTGGTTTACAAACATCACTGCGCCACGTCTTATAGATAAAATGAGAACTACATATAAAAGAACTCTCTGTGCTAACTATAATGACAGCGTTTAAAATGGAGAAGATGTCCGTCTTTGGACTGAAAGGCTTTATCACATATATGATTCCGCTTGTATTTATCACAAGGCGATATTCAAAAATATGAGTGTTAAGGATTCCATGGTACGCCCTCCGACATTTCACATGCAGAGCCTTAACCCTTTCACTGACGGTTTTAGCTATTGGCCCTCTACTTAAACTGATTCTTTTAGTTATTGGCCCTCTACTTAAATCTGAGAACAATGTGATTGGTCTGTGTCATTTGCAATCAGTTCTTTTGTTAAAATATTAATCTAAAATACACAGATTTTTTTTAATTCAGCTTCTAAAAATTGAATAATTTTAGATTCAAATTGGTTAAATGTAATGAAAAAATAAAAATAATGTTAATAACTGTCGAAAAATATAAGAAAAATGTGTAAAAAATAGGTAGCAGTAAAACAAAAGAATTATAACTCAACCAATGATTGTGCCGTTATTCAGATCAACAGCGGTCGAGTAATTCTCTTTTTATTTCCAGTTTGCTTATTTCTCTTGTAAAATTTAAAATTTTCCAAATCAAACTTTATATTTCCATAAAGTAACATCAAATCTTATTTATGAATGTAAAAAATTATGATAGATGTTATTATTTACTTCAATTCCGATCTCACAGCTTCGTTGTCGTGTCTGAATCTTCATTTAGAAACACGCCTTAGGAATTTCCTGATTACGTTATGTAGCAATAATTATTTTTTGTTACGGATATTTCTCCAAATGTATTTTTCTTCTAATATTTAAAATTTTCCGAGTCAAACTTTATATTTTGATAGAGAACTATATTTTATTATTTGTGAACATAAAAAATTGCAATAAATGTAATTATTACAACAAAATCATTACGAATGTGTATAACATGAATTGTCTTTGTTAGTGTTGCTCGTTTGTCAATCTGTCATTTAGAAACACGCCTAGAAGATTTGGTAGTATCCAATCAGAGAACAAAGACAGAGGGGTGTAACAAGTCGGCTGTCAAAATTATTGATTTTTTTGAAAAAGTATAACGCTATATGCGGATGTTTTTAGAACTAAAATTGAAAGCATGAATTTCCTATCAAATAAGTCTAAAATGAAGAAATTGCGACCAAAATTGACCAAGAGATGGCGCATGCAAACATTAAACGCATCACATCGCGTCACATACAGACAAAAATTTTTCAAAAGACGTGGCGTCTCCGTAACTTTCATCGAAAAGGTTAATACTCTAATGCTTATCCTGAGATCGGTTTTACCAAACCTCACTCCTAGACAAGTTACGTGAAGAAAATCCGGAGTTCGGATGAATAAATATGATAAAGCAAAATATAAATTCTTTAAAATGCTATCATAAGTAAGCAACGCGAATATGGCTTAAGTCTTAAATGACTAATGAAATAATTTAAGCTTAAAGAAAGCAATAATATCATGCGTAATGCCATGATAAAATAATAACCCACTCAGCATCGTACGTATAACTTTAATAAATTTAGGATGTCGAAAAATAGAAGAGAGAAAAATATTATTTTTCCTATTTAACAAGCCCAAGTATTTTTAAACGATAATATATCATAAGCTAATACTTGATGGCGTAAAAGCAATAAATAATGATTTAAAATAGGTTAATAATTAAAATCATTTTAAAAAACACAGAATGCATCTAAATAAATAGTGTCAACAACAAAAAGTTTATCTTATCCCATAATATGACATTTTAAACAATCCGCCATTAAGCATACATTTCAAAATATTTAACCGAGCGAACAGCGTTCAATAAAAAATTTTACGTTTAACTATATAATATTCCAAAATATCGGAATGATGATTGAAATAATATAAGTTCGCTAGATTGAAACATTAGCATACTAAAACTAATTTAATAAGATACGCAGTTTAAATAAGTTTTGCCGCATGAAAATAATATAATTAGAGCATGAAACTTAAAACTAGTGACAGATCGTTTCAAAGAACAAGTTTAGAACTTAAGAGAGAAAATCACAAATTTAATGATAATTAAATTTATAGTCAGTTACCAAGTAAAGATTACATTATGATTACAATTAAGATTTAAGAAAGAAGTGAAGTGAGGAGAATTAAGAGTTCATTTTTCGGCAAAACGGATTACCTTTAGAAGTTATGGTGGCCACTTATAATAATGTATACGAAGTTTAGCAAGGCACAATATTAATAAAATAATGGTAGGCATCTTCCAATATTCTTTTACAGTTAAACATAACAGTTCTCAAGCAGCGATGGCATGGCAGGGAGGCAAAACAAAGGCGATCTAAGGTCAGGGAGGCAAATTCTTTTCACTCACAGTTCATTTTGCTTCCACTCTCCAAAAGAATACCAGAGAAGAGTGATTTGAACTCCTTTTGCGCATTCCTAGAACTTCTGCTCCTCCTATACTTGAAATTTGGCAATATTGGAAGATGTAAACAATACGTTCCAGAAAGCATTATTTAAACGTATTTTTAAAATTGCAAATAACTTTAAAATATGATTTTTGCTTTGACTTGAAATGAGAATGACATTTTTAAATTGTAATAATACTTTTTAGAATTTTCTGGCATTGCTTTAGTTTTACATTAATCGTATTCATTTTTATATCTGTAATACATATACGCACACACACAATTATCTAAGTGAAGGGAATTTACAAGCTTGGAAATAAAATATACTTAAGCTAAAATAATAATTCAATTGGTTACACATTACCATTTTAAATAAACAGGGTGGAAGTGATATGTGTATTTGTGTGTTTAACATTCCTAGATGACCAAATAAACATATAAACTGGTTCAAACCCTACTTTAAAGGTATGTAATGTCATCAGGCAGTGAAGTTAAATATGTACCACAGATTTACCACTTCAGTACAGAGGAAACTGCTATGAAACACCTTGATAGTTTAGAAAGATGGAGCACCACAATATAGCACTGGCTTGTGCTTACATAGAAGGATCAACAAATTATTGGGGGAAATCATTCTCACATGTGTCAGAAAATTTCCAAGGATGCCAAGATGCTGTGTGGAATGAACACTAGATTAAAAAGTATCAAAACTGTTTACTATATATATATCACAAAAAAGATTCAGAACAGATGCAGAAGAAATTTATATTCAGTTTTTTAATGCCATATATCTGAGATGAATATCTTGACACCTTGCATTTTGTCAGATGTCTAAATAATAAGAATTATTAGTCCTAGCTGTCATATAAGGTAGATCAAATTATTGTTCTGCTGACAAGAGAACAATTAGGCCTGTAACAGAATTGCAGAATTCCTTACATATGTGCCAACGAATGCAAGAAGGAATAAAAGAAATCCCCAATTTTCAAAATAAAGGGTCTCAAAAAATGATAAACAAGGCAAGTACATATAGTGTAGTAGTTAAAAGAAAAAGTAAATATAGTCTATAAGAGGAAAGTGAAAAAGGATGAGACATAGTAATGTAGAGAGAGCAGGAATAATTTTGGAAATAAGAAATGTGGACAACATGAACAAGAGTCTGCCACTATCTCATTCCAGCACTATTCAGATTAAGACAATCAGTCAAGTTAAAAAATAATTTTCATTTAGTCAGTCATAGAAAATATTTTAAGAATTACAAGAAAAGACTTTGGTAGAAACAAAATATTAATAATAGATTTATACTTTATATTACTATTTGAAGGCAAAAAATGAATAGGAAAATAATCAAGATATGTTTTCACAGTAGATTTGCACTTTATCACATCACTTAAATGAAAAAAAATTAATAGAAAAGTAATCAAGATGAGATTTTCTTCACACCTGCACCAATTTTTTTATTTCCATTTAAGTAGGGAGGAAAGAAAGTTATTAAAAGAAATAATTTCCTCATTTTAAGTTATTAAGTAAAAGTTTAATTAGATTACATTTATTAAATGATTTACATACATGAAATATTTATATGACAAAATTGAAGACATTTATAAATAATACATTTAACTTTTATTAGATCTAATTGTAAAAAAAGAAATAAAGGAATTGTATTTTTTTTATAGTTCTTTTTTTTTATAGATTTATTTTTCATATATAAAAAAAACCCAAAGATTTTCAAACAGAAAAAAACAAAAAGAGATTAGGATTTTTATCTCTGAAGAAATTAAAAGTAGATTGCCAATTAATATATAAATAGAATGTTTTATTTTTTAAAATAAAAGAAGAGATTAGGATTGTATTTATATATTGGACTAGTTCTGTCATTTAAGATTATGTATTGAATGTCTTTAGAAACATGTAACTTTATTTAAATTTTCCAATTACATTTAATTGTTATTATTAGCACACAGGTTAGTATATGCATGATGTTTTGAGAGGTATTATTCTCCTCTCATATTCAGGTGTTGCTGGCCAGACCAGTGACAGTAATATCATTGGAATTGAACTTGGACCCTTAGATTCTTGAGTATTGAATTTTAAGATAATGCTCTAACCAACTGAGCCATCCTTAAAATTCGATATTATAAACAAATTTCTTATTACTTAAATGAAATGTACACTTACACCAAAGAAAACTGGCAAACATTACTTAAAATATTCCACTCTTCCATATATAATAAACTAAGTCACTGATTTATAAAATATTAATGTGTACTATCACTTTCATAAGATTTTTTTAAATATACAAAATTTCAACAAATTATGTTAAACTTCAATCTATTAAAATTGATTTTAAAATGTAAAAATGTTATTAAATTGAAGGGAAAAAATCTCTATACTTCCATCTCATGAGCCTTATTTAAAACAAATGAAATTTTTAAAAAGAATTTTTAACTTTGATAAGGGAAAATATTGAATATTTTCAATATTTTCCTGCCTTCTGTTTCATATCTAAGAAACTAGGTGTCCTACTGAAAAGATTAGTATCATAATTGGATTAGCCTGATATTAATTAGTTGTATATTGAATTTCAAATAATTCTATTGGATTTAAATGTATTAAACCCCAATTTTAAAATTCCATTCTAACTTAAAAAAATCAAAAGTTTACAAACAAATCTACCAACAAACAAAACAATTTTCCAACTTCAATAAAAGCATTTAAAGTGATATATGTCACTATGTATGCAATGTAAATTGAAGCTTTAAAATAGTTCCACCACAATGAAAGGGCAAAAAATAATACTTGCCAGAAAAAGCTTTTCTGTATTATTTTTTATTATATATACAATTATTGCCATTATTTAAAGATATTTTATTTTATACTTTGATTTATTTAAATATATAAAAAAGAAGCATAATGGATCTAATTTCCACAATAACAAAAGAAGATAAAATATTAAATCTCATAAATTTGAATTATAAAACTGGAAAAACAGTACTAATCAGTAGGCCAGTCCAGTTCTTGGTGGTGTTGTTTCTCTGCTAAAAACCCAGAAATATGCCATTTGCACAGACCAATATTTCTGTGCTTTTACAAAGAAACTTATGGCCTAATAGAACAGTCTTGTTCATATTAACTGCTGCAGGCCTATATGGCATTGCACACAAATATTACAGCTTGCTAATGTGCTTCATGACACTATGCTAATATGAACACTTAACAGATCGCTATCATATGATGTGAGGGTGTAGAGAATTCAAATAGCCACACCTGTTGTAATATGCATTTGAATTAAAGATCTTACCCCCTACCCAATGTAGTATTTGCTACTAATAATTATAAGGCCATCACCAGGCTTCCCTACAAATTTCTGAAGTTAAAAAAATTGCAAAGGGTGATGGCCAAGCACCTTTTCCCAGAACTCATGCAAAAAGTCACATAAATTATGAGATAAATAAAATGTCTGAGGTTGCATTTGGAAATCATAAGCTTGGTTTGATCAATAATGACAAATTAGTTGTCAACCCCATCCCCACCCAAAAAAAAAACATTAGAATAAAATCAAAACTTTGACTTTTCAACTTTCATTTTCTTTTCTTTTTTTTTTTAAAAAAATATGGGGGCTTTTTTTTGGGGGGGGGGGGGCTATACAGTGATTTTTGTGTCACATTTATTTGTATACCACTGATATACTAAAACTTTTCTTTTTAAAACCAATTTTTATTACCTGTTTTGTAAAAATAAAAACAAACCAAAAATAACTTTTGTGTCAGTAATGACAAAGTATTTCTCCCCATCTCCCCCCAAAAAATTAAAATGAGATCAAAACTTTTAATTTTTTCAACTTTCATTTTCTTTTTTGTTTTTAAAATATGATGACTATATGGTGATTTTTTGGAGGCTTTATTTGTATTATGCGATGTCTATTTTGCCATTTTTTAAAAGAAAATGTACAAATATTTGAATAAAATCTTGTATCATACATTATTTACAAGAATATCAAAATATTAGTAAAAAAAAGTTAAAAAGGCTAAGAAAACGTAAAAATATTTTAATAAAAGTCGGATAAATTGGGAAAATATTCTAATAAAAGTCAGAGAAAATGTAAAAATAATTTAAAAATAATCTGCCCTGGATCAATATAATTGTGTTTTTTTGCAGAGAAAGAACGCCACCAAGTGGCTGGCCTGGCCTACCAATTAGTATCAGAAAAACTTTGAAAATAAAGTAAACCATAAACTCATTACTTCTTTCACCAGGATAATTTCAATATAAGATGAGAGATATAATCAATCAGCACATAAAATTCTACTATAAACCAATCCAGTACTTCATTTGTTGTGAACCCATAATTTGACATATAATTTAATTTTCCTCTTTTTTAAAATCGGTTAATGATATGGTTGTCGACATTATACATATTTTGTCAAACAGAGAAATTTGCTTTTAAACGATTTGAATATTCATTCAAAATTTTTGTTTGAAGCATTTACAAATTTAAATTGCAAGCTTTAATACATATATTGAACATTGCATAACAACTCATGATTATATTGTGCTTTAACGCAAATTGGTGAAATTATTAAACTAATAAATAATAATAATATTTGGCTTAGTGATTTCGGGGTATGTTAACTCCCATATTCATCATAACAATTAATGCAGCACAACTATTCTTTCGCAAAATTAAACATCTGGACATCAAAGATAATTTTTATTTAGTTCTAAAAAAAATCATCATAAATAAAAAATATATGTATGATATATACATAAAGAAAAGGTTGTTGATATATACAGTGTGTACATATATATATAACATAATAATATAACAAGAGCTAAGGAAAACTCATTATGAGAATGAAGTTTAAATATTATAAACATTAACACATATACACATGCTAAAGAAAAAAAAGAATTACATTTTTTTTTTATTTAAATAAAAAAAAACTTTTTTTTTAATACTTATATTTTCATTAGCAAAAATCACAGTTCCGTGGCTATATTGACCCCAAACAGAGGAAAAGAGAGTTGATATCATTTATGGCAGTTTAAACTGCCTCAAGATAGAAATGCATTAGTAAAGGACGGGAGGTTAGAAAACTTAGCAGAAACGTTTTAAAAACATTATCTTTCCAAACAAAATGTTTGTATACAGCCAATCGGTTAATATACAATCATTTCATTCAGATTTGAAAATAGAAGTGAAAATGTATTTCGGATTTAAAAAAAAAAAAATGTGAAAATTCGTGTTTATTTGCATGTTTTACAAAATATTATCTATCACTATAAACATTAGGCATTTACATCGTTATAATTGAGTGTATGTATATCTACAAGCACGCCTCATTTTTAGGTTTGCAATATAATAATAGACATGAATATAAGATTGCTAATCAACAACTTAATGCCATATAAATAAAGAAATGAATTTGCAAATATGTAAAAAAAATTTTTACTTTACTAAAATAAATTAAATCAACTTTTTGTTCAATTTACAACTCTTTATAATATATACCAATCATAAATTAAATGCATGAGTCACAATTTGCTAAGCTTAGTTTCTTGAACAAGAACAAATTTAAGTTAAAACTTTTACATAAAATTAAAAAACTTAATCATCAATCAATAACTAAAACAATGTTTGATATAAAAGCTATTATACAAATATGGATCAGGACAGCCATTGCTAAATATTTGTTAATGCTCTCAAGAATATTTGAATCCAAAGTAATGTATTGTGTTTGTTAAGGGGATAACAGAGATATAGCAGTATTTGGCTATAGGAGATGCTAATAGTAAAGATGAGACATATTTAGAGTATAATCATCAAAAATACAAATTCTAATGATCAGAATAAGTGAAAGAAAATAATACATTAGCTACCTAGTTAAATTACAATGATAAAATGATAAAGATTGATATTTAAGTGGTGCTTGTTCTTAACAGTATATTCTATGACATTTTGACTCAAATATTTTATGGGTATTATGACTTCAACTGTTGGTATGTAATAATATAAAACGATTCTTGATTAATCTTAACACCATTCCTTTAAAATAGTTTATTCTCTTCTAATTCAAGATATATCCAATCAGTATAGTAAAACAAAATTTTTAGATATTAATACATATTTTATAAATGATACAGTTTATTATTTTTTTATTTAATAAAATAAATTTATCAAAATAAAATCTATATTAACAATACATATTTTTACTAGAGATATAAATAACTGTTCATGAAAATTAAATTATTGTATTGGAAGAATATTAGCAAACATTAAATAAACAAAAAATTAAATTATTTAATAAATATTTAAAATATTTTTTTTTTTAAAAATACACTAATGATAAATCCACTTAATGCATAACATTTCTGTAGCATAATTTTCACTAACCCACTCCCACACAATGTAGGGACTGGTTTTTATCAATTTTTTAACATCTTGGGCAGGAGTGTAATCATAAATATATAACAAAGACATATGAAAAAGATGTATTATAACCATGCTGCACATTTCATGCTGAACCAGCAATCATTACTTGGCCTACATCATAATCTCTTACACATATCTATCATTGTTTATATATACTAAACAACAATAAAAATATGTAAAAGATTGAGATCTCAGCTAACTGATGAATACTAGTTCAGTACAAAATGTGCATCTTTAAAATCATAAAACTTTTTCACTTATTTTTGGTCATATGTTTATGATTTCACCCCTCCACAAGGTATTAAAAATAGATAGAAACCAATACTCACTTTGCATAAGAGTGGTGAAAATTACACTAGAAATATTATTAAGTGAATAGTCTCTAGTCTAATGAATGACTAATTAAAATTATTAATCCATTCTTAATAAAGTTTTTAAAAGATTCTATAATAATAAACTATTTTAATGAATGATTATGCTAATCTATATGCATAAAAAAACATTCAATGAAGAGAAATAAAATATTCATTTAAATAATTAAGATGGAACTTTATAATTATTACTCAGATAAATTTACCTGCCTAATTTCAACAGTACTATTTATATAGTCTGTCTACTAATGTAGATTTTCTTTCTTTCTCAGTGATTCATTCTATATATTTTCAGAGTTATATCTAATTTTCTAACCTGTTGTGCCTATGAGAAAATGATTCAGTTAAAATGTAACAGCTACTACCTTCTAATAGTAACAAGAAGACACATCATAACTTAGTAACTTTAAAATTATCACCACTAAAATTCAACTCAAAATTGCAACTAACTAAAATTCTTTTTTGCCTTTTATATGACTATGTTTTGAAAATATCTTGGTTGTTTAAAAATTGTTTTTTTTTTTTATTTCTTAATTGTTTCATTTATCTATTATCTACACATTATAATTTCTATTCAAAACTATTTATATGTCCTTCCATTTTTAATTGATCAATCTAAAAGTTTTTAAAAAAAATAGTTTTTAAAAAAATATATATTAAAAAAACTACAATTTGTTTGTCATCTTTCAAATTGAAAATTGGGAAAGAATGTTTAAATAAATATTAAAACTATGATTTTAAATATATAACTTTATAATCTTTTTTAATCTTGTTTTTAAAAATTCTGTTTATTTTTTTTTTATGTATACACAAAAAACACACATTATAAAATGTCACAATATATATATATACATACATTATTATTTATTTTAAGATGTAAAAGACATAAATCACAAAGCTATCTGAAGTACCATAAAGCTGTGATCTATGTTAATTATAAGCCATCCAAAAAAATATAAACAATCATAAAAATGTATACAAACAAGCAAAAATATATTAGAATTTATAAATTTAATACATTTTGACACAGGCAGCCATTTTTACATCTTTGATTGCCATACCTGATCACATTTTTTTTAAAAATAAAATTTGTAAATAAATTTTACAATATGGCAGCAACTATTTTTCATCTTAAAGTGCCAAATGCAATTATGTTTATTAAAATTTCATTGGTTTATATTGAAAGTATTCTTCTTTTACTATTCTTTCTAAATTTGGTGTGCAGCATGCTGTGTATTAAAATCTTTTTTTCTGAGAATAATGACAAAAATTTTTTAAAAAATTATTAATAAAAATCACCCAGAATACATTTAATTGTGATAAAAGTCAGACATTTTATTATTCTTTTTTTTAAAAAAAAATACAATACAGTAAGTTTTTTTTCTTATTCTTATTTTTCCAGTGAATGAATGAATGAACATTCAGTAAAATATATATGGATCCTCCCAATTTATTATTAATACCTATATTAGTTTTTAAAATTTTTTATACTATACTTTTAATTTATATATGCATACTATACCCATAAAAAGTGTTATATATATATATATACGCATACTGAAAATTACTATAAACAATCTTTTATATTATACATGATGGATGATGGATGTGAGGGGAGCTTGGAACAACTGACAACAGACATCATGACTCCATTGCACTACATAGCAGACACTATATGCCTATAACAACTATAAATCCAATAAAATTTTAGTTTACTAAACAACAATTGAATATCACCCTAAAAATACAGTAACAACACTCAAGATAACTAATATTCCTTTTTTTTTTCTAAATATAAATATATAAATGCAAACTTTGATATTAGTTTTTCAAGACCAGAAACTTGGACAGTATATGTAGTTAATGAATTGTTATTTTTTAAGATTAATATATTTGCTCATAATTAAAATTGTATACTAATCATAAATCTTTTGAAAGAACAAATAATCAAGTGAAAGGAGACTGCAAGTTTTGAATTTGTTGGGAGATTTAATTTGATATCTTCTTTTTTGCAAATTATATCTGTACCAGTGAAGACTAATGGTATTAAAATTGTTGTGCTCAATAATACCTGAGCCCAATTCAATTAAGTATCTAAAATTATTTTAATTTTAATATTTTCTACTTACAGTAATATGACTTCTTTATTTTTTCTTACTTTTTGATAAAATTTGTATTTTTTCATTTGCATTTAATAAAGTATCCCAACAGTTTTATAAGTACTTTCAATGAAATAACTAAAATTATTTTAATTTTAATATTTTCTAATTGTCACAATATGATTTCTTTGTGGGTTTTTTTTTTTTGTGATATGATTTTGATATTTCATAATTGTAGTCATGTTTTTAAAACTTTCAATGACATTTGAATTTTTTTTTTTAACTTTTGATGAAATTTGAATCTTCTTTCTGCTACACCATATATTTTTTTTAATTAATTTTGTTTTGCCACATTTTTAATCATTCACATATTATAGTCATGTATAATTGCTTGCCTGTTTGTTTGGGGGTTTTTTTTCAACTTTTAATGAAATTTATTTATTTATTTATTTTTTGTTGGATAAAATATTTATAACATTTATTAGTTAATGAAATATCTACTCTTATTTTAGTTTTTTTATTTGTTAATTGTAAATGTTTTTTTTTCTTTAATTTTTAATAAAATTTGAAATTTTTTATTTTCATTGAACAAAACATCTGAAACATTTCATAGATGATTATGATGAAATATCTAATGTTATTTAGCACTTGCTTGTGTCAGCAGTGATTCAGTAGTTCACTTTAGTGGCAAAAAGTGACCCAGACAGACTAAATAAAACAGTACCTATAATTTTATTAAACAATGACACACAAATACCATTTTGACATATATATATATATATGAAGTAACTGCTCACAACCTACCAAATACTAAAAAAT
Source organism: Epiperipatus broadwayi (assembly GCA_028023455.1). Taxonomy (NCBI): domain Eukaryota; kingdom Metazoa; phylum Onychophora; class Udeonychophora; order Euonychophora; family Peripatidae; genus Epiperipatus; species Epiperipatus broadwayi. The sequence continues at coordinate 14,767,887 of JAQFVV010012404.1, read as the reverse complement.
GTTCTTGATATTTTGACTCATTCTAAGTTTCCTCAGAAATTACTATCTTATACCAATGTCAATTTGTAATATCTATATACAATCAGCATGATGGTCTCCGTTTTATAACCAATCAGTAAAGCATTGACCTAGTAAGTGAAAATTATATGACAATTTTTTTAAAAATTAGCCCTAAGCCAAGAAGAAGTAATTGTTTCATTATTGCTCTAGTAGTCGTCTTTCATTTTATTATGCTATTTATGCTAAAAACTTGAAAGTTTGAAAACATTAAGATTTCATAAATTAAACACAACTTGCTTATTCAATATATAATAGTGAAATCAATTTTATAACAAATATATTATTTCTTATATATTAAAAGTCGACTCGGATTTTTTAGTTTATAATAAAAATCAGTTTATTTATTTAGACATTAAATAATGGAAAATATTTCTTCATTCATGAAAATATTTCTTCTATTTGAATGAAAAGAAATTAATCGGAAACTAGTCATAAATGTCTATTGATATTTGATGCCATTAATGAAATTATTATTTTCATAATAGGGAAAAGATAAATCATGGGCTCAACTTCTGCTGAATGATCCTTCGCTACTGATAAATGTTTCATTATGTTGCAATTGTATTTTTTTTTTATGTTTTTGAAATACTTATGTGGCCAATCAAAATAAACCTAAATTACTTTTTAGCCAATAATAACTGACTGTCAAATTGACTTTGATATAAAATATGTGGGGAAGATTCCTAGCCCTACTAAAAAAAATTTATCTGCCTGAAAAAGTTTCAAATTGCACTGACATTCAAATCTCAGACTATGCTAAACACTACATCACAAAGATCTTTCAATGCTTGCAGTTACTATAATACTTTATGAGTAGTGAAAACTGCACCCTACTATAATCATATTTATATTAAAAATAGAAGATCAGTATTGGATTGCGAAATTATATCTTTATGAGCTATCTGGAAAAAGATATAAAATTCAATGAGATTTTGTTTCCAGATAATGGTATAGTAAAATTTATGAGTTCCCACATAAAATTTTAAAAAAGGCCTTTTTAAAATGTTTAGAACATATACTTTAATAGAATAATATTTTTATAGCACTGATTATGTATGTAATATTATAAAGGGAGCAAACGTCCAATCATGCATTTTTACAAATTTATATGCACTCATCCATGAGTACCAGTTTAAAAAGCATAAGTGTTAAAAAGCATAAGTGTATGCTTATGCTTAGAACTTATCTTTATCTTGCTATATAATGAATAAGTTAGTACAATTCAATTAATAATTTGTAATTCAGGCAAACCATAGGTTAAAGTCCTTATTTCAGCACAATGAGCTGAGATTGGCTTATATATAGATAAGATCTAACTATAAGTGTACACTTATGCTTTTTAAACTGATGCTCATGGTCTTGTGAATGTAGATTTGTAAAAGTGCATGACACAGTAATAATAAAAAAAATTAATATAATTTATCAATTAACCGACAATGATATTCAATTGGCTATTTCATAGACTTTTAATTTAAAAATCGACAATCAAAAAGTACCTACGTATTACCTTAGTTTTACTCACAGTAGTATTTCCACTCTTTCCAGGTAATGATTATGGCAGATTAATATATTAACCATTTACATTAATCATAAAGATTTATTATATCCATTAGAGATTAAACTAAAGCAAAAGCAATTTACCTGGCGAAGTTATCAATTAAAGTTTGAGGTAAACCACTCTTTTAAATTATTACTATTATTATACTCACTTAACAAGTCAAATTTATTTTAACTTTAGTTAATATACTTAAATACAAATATCCTAAATAGTAAGCACACGTGCGTATGTACAGTTTTAATAGATTATTTAATCAATTAAGAAAATATATACTTCAAATTATTTTTTTCTGGGTTTAAAAAAAAAAAAAATCTAATACATTAAGATACATTTTTCTTATAGCTTTTAAAACATAAAATTTCTACATCCTCTGTTTATTAAAAGCTGACATGACTTATAGACGATCTATATTGCATGTGCAACAAATGTCAATGTTTAATAATTTATATAATAAATCCGATAAGTCATGACCTAGAAAATGAAATGTTTAAAAGGTTTTTCTTTCACAAAATCTTCTGATCACATCCTTTTAATAACATAAGGACTCGCTAGTAATGCTATTTGCTCATTTAAATGCCCTTGAAAATTTAACTAATTTTAAACTTCCATAAACTGTTAAACAAATTATTATATTATAAAAATATTTAAGCACAATAAGCTTCATTATTTCTATATTTAGAAATATATTTTTATATATACCGTATATATATATGTAGCAATTCTAAATCTCGTAAAATTTACTTATTTAATGTTTAATCATTAATTAAAAATCTTTTTAATATTACCACATACTGGAAAAACTGAGAGTAAAGCTTACCAAGCTTGCTGAATAGTGCAAGTGTTTTGCTGTCAAACTTAAAATAACAAGTTAACCATTTATTGGCCAATATTGAATAGTCACTAGGATAAATATAGTCCAGTTAGCTGGACCTTCCCCCTATTTAAATCTGAAAAAGTTTTTGCTAGGTTTTATCTAGTATTGAGATTTGAATTCAAACTACTGGCAGACTGATACTTCATTATCACCTCATAAAAATCTTCAGCATTAAAAAAAAAATTTAAATTGAAAATATTTTTAACATTTTTAAATATATATATTTTAATGTGTTCCTGTCACAAAATTTGAAGCAATGAATCTTGATGTCCATTGCAGTGATGTGATGCACTGTGACTTCTTATACTGAGTCAGGAATCTATCAGCAACTATGCCCAAAGAAACCTCATAACCCAAAGAAACCTTACCTTCCCTTTCCATTCCCCACCCTAAGTTTTCCCATAATCTGCTCCATTCCATTTCCACAACGTAATTTTTGTCTATTCCATGGCCTTAATATCTAAATCGCCCTTTTCTTTTCCCAAACCCAGCATAAAAACCAATAATCCACTTCTGTATAATTAATTTGTTCATATTTATTCTTCCATAACTTCATTATTTGTACCCTTTCTGCTTTCAAGCAGTCACACTGAATTAAGAGATGCCTAATATTTTCTATGCCTTATATAACCTGCAGAATAAATCACCCATATTTTTCCATTTACGTATATATTCACTTGTTGCTAAAGATCCCTTGCTATTGTTATAAAATAACTCGCACCCAATGTTCCGTTTACTTCTATATATACTTAAACTGTTTTTACTCTCCATACTAGTTCTCCATCTCTCTAACTCCCTATTCTTTATTAATGCATCTATTCTTTTATCCCATTTATCCAAATCATCTGCATATCGCATTACCTTCCTCATCCATCTTGTTGCCTGCTCTTTACTCGTAAACCAATTAAATACTATTTTGGCTATACTTTTATTATCCATAAACTGCAATCTAATGAATATTTTCATTTTGCATCTCTCATATAAAAACATGACCATCCTATTTCTCCTTGAATTGCTTCCTTTGCTTTCCACACATCTGCATCTAATGCATGTCTTCCTATTTCCCTCTCTACTTTTTCTAAGTAATCTAATACTCCTTTACTAACACATAACACATCATTGCCATATATTAATCCTGCTACTGCAATTCCCTTCCATACAATTCTAGCTACATCATATTTATTATATAAAAACACTGTTAATTTCTTTATCAATCTCTTTCTTTTCTTTGCTTCATTTATCAATTTTTTCTCCCATTCATCCAAGCAACTTTTCTGATTACTTATGATGATTCCCAAATAACTATATCTATTCACCACACTTAACTTTATATCCCCCAATAAAAATTCTTCATCTTCTCTTTCCCCAGTATTAACCATCATTATATTTGATTTTTCTTTACTAAATTTAATCCCCATCTCTTTACCCACCCTTGTGCATGTCCTCAACATAATTTCCATATCTTCTCTTCTTTCTGCACACAAAGGCCCAACAAAGTATATACTCTCTTGCCACATGTTAAAGGTATCTCATCACGCTTCCTAGTCTTTCTGTTGCTCTCTCCACTTCACTCAAATGCAACAAAAACAGAGTAGGTGACGTAGGGCATCTTTGCTTTAGTCCCACCGCATTTTAAACTTTAACTGATTCTATATCCCCTAATTGATATGTATAGTAATTACTTTTCATATAATTTCTTAATAATATCCACTAAAACTTCATCCATTCCCAAATTTGCTAAACTTACCCATAATCTATTTCTATTTACTTTATCATATGCTTCTCTATAGCTATAAAACTCATATATAACAGTCTACCTAAATTCCTATTCGTATCCATAAGTTGTGTAATTACAAATAAACTATCTCCTATATACCTATCTGATCTAAAACTCTTACATTTCCCCCACTACATTATTTTCTTCCATCCATTTTGCAACTCTTTTAGCCACCATATATGAGAAAACTTTATATAAAGCTGATGTTACCGCTATCAGTAAACATCATGTGATCATCATATGCTCTGGCTTGCACTGAGTGGCAATATTGTATGTAGAGTTTTGCCTGTTTTAATACTGCTATCAGTCTATAATTGTTTAACTTTCTATTATCATTAGCCTTGCCTTTAAATAACAATCTTATTCTTGTATTACTCCAACTACCTGGAAAAACTCTCTTCTGTGCCATCTTATTAAAACATGATAATAGCTTTACTTTTGTCCTATACCCTAAATTCATTACCATCTCTGCTGCCCATCCATTTAAACCTCTTGCCTTTCCATTTTTCAATTTCTTCCCTGCCTCATTCAGTTCATTTTCTGTAAACCTTATATTCCCATTACTATATGCTTTCATGTTTTCTATCACTCTGTCCTTCACATATAACATCTTTTCTATATCCATTACATACCTATTTAAGATTCTCTCTAATTCTTCTCTAGAGCTACACTCTAGTTCCTCATCATCTAGCAATACTATCTCCCCCACTACATTTCTCCTTTTAATCCAATTTTTTTACCCCCATTTCTTTCACTTTTATTAATATGCTCCAACAATTTACTATTCAATTTCATTCTCTCTATATAATTATCTATTTTAGCCAACTTCTTCTTTTCTACATACTTCTCCCATTTAGCATTAATATCTTTTTCACTTTCTTTATTCTTAATAGCACACTTATATTCTCTGCATGCTTTTTCCTCACTTTTACACTTTTACTAACTCTCATTTTTTTACTACTTTTACTCTTTGAATATTCTCACCTAAAACCCTATTTGTCACTTTTTCTACTTCTTTATACTGTAACAGTCAAGTTTGTACATTCGCGTAACAGAATTCAGAATCCAAGCAAAAGAGACTGAAGCTGACCAGACTAGGACTGTAACATCCCGAGTCCGACCACACTTCAACTCGTAAGCCAGGATTCCAAGACTCAAGACCCTACGAATGATCATCTTGAAATTACATGTAGTATACCTCTTTCCACAAGGCCGACATAGGTCATGGAGATGCAATAAGACTCTGATAATTAAAAAAAAGGTTCTTAATTGTCTAAAATATATCACTAATTTAATTTAACTTAATGCATAGTTTTCACATATGTAGACTATAAATAATAATTAGAATTGGATTGAATTAGATCTATAACAAGACAGAGAACGAAATACATTAAACTAATTATACATTTATTTACAATTTTTCTATCCATATTTCATTTATTTACAATAGCATTTCAGCATAGAATGTACGCAAACATTGGGTAATTCAAAATAGCCTTACATAAATAATCATTAAATTTTCATAGATGTGTTTAACATGTGCCAATCTTATGAATTGCTTTACAATTAATACATAATCAATCACTACATTATGTCTATAAATCTCGATAAACCAATCTTATTAAATTTGTGGCTGTTATATAAATAATTATATTGAACTTTGATCATGAATTCATTTACTAAAATATACAATATGACTTAGTAATGAGTGCATAAACCAGCTCAAGTAACGATCGATCGAACATGGCTTTCGAGAGAAAATTTCAGAATGCTGAAAGCGTTATGTTAAGGTGGGAGAGTTGGCTGCATAAGATTTTATCAATGCGCTATGGCACAGGTAAACAATAATAGGAAAAGTCGCTCTGTGGATGGATGAAATAACTTCAGGGTTCTTGTGACAAATGCTGGTACCCTGTAACTGATTGCAATGCTGCATAAAAAGGAACATTGTGTTCAGGAATGGCAGGGGAGTTATGTGCTAACCTGGCCTTGGCTCAGGCTTCGCTACTGCTCTACCCTATAAGAGAAGATGTGCTGGCAATGCTGTAGCTCCATCTTGATATACGTATATTACGTATAGCAGCAAAACGAGAATAATTTTATAAAATAATGTCACATCCGCCAAGCAAAGAATAGTATATTTCATACTATGAAATACGGGACAATAGCATATTAGCTCTATCAAATTGGGACCAACTCTTGTGTAGCCTGATAATAAATGTCTATGCTACTAAAGGGAATATTAATAAATCTGCACTCTGACATGCTCAATCTATTAAGTTACTTATAGATAATAAATATTTAAGGAGGGAAAGTATATTTCTATGGACTTAAGAACTTAAATGATAAATATACTTATAAATACGATCAACGCTAAATTTAATTCTTAATAAAACTGTTAAGTTTTTAAATGGTTGACTAAAAAAGCCACATTTCACATATTAAATCATTTAAATAATATAAAAATAGGATTTCGAAACAGCACAGAAAGTTGATGCTATAAACAAATTACGCGAAGATTTTCAAATAATATCTTCTTAAAAATATGAAATTAAGTGCCCACTGTTTCGAAATATTGGCATATAAAATATAATAAGCATTTAAAATAAGCAAAGAAATATAGACACAACCGCAGTGATATAACTTTAAATTAGACACTTATAATTTACTTTTAAGTGAATGGAAAATATAAAAATAGTCCGATTATTTAAACTTCAACAACATTAAATTTTGATAGCAATTGACATATTTAAAATTTTAAATGGATTTAAGTTTTGATTACATTTAGTTTTATAATTATTTTAAAAAGAGAGTTAGCTAACTTATATATAAAGATTTACACAGAGCTCTGTGGTTTGAAAAATAAAACGGTACCGGTATTATTTATCTGGACTGTAAGTTCTTGCTGTAGGTTTGGTGAGTTTGACTGGGCGGCTGGCGGCATCATCTTTCCCATTCTGTGAAGCTTGTCTCTTCTATCGGCATGATAGTGGTTCAGGCATTTCGACGAGCGAAACCCCCATTCTCCCCGCAGAGTAACAGCAAAGAAATGCCCGCTTTTAGCCGGACATGTTAAACATTTAACAAACATGGAGACTGGCTGCAATTCTCTCTAAAAATATGGCTGTCCATCCCTTGTTAAAAATACAGAGTATTTATATCTTTTCCTTATCAGAATCTATCACCTCAAGACTCACTAAACTCAGGAATTTAATTAAATATTTTTCAATTTATAATCCAGATTTTTAAAATCTTAGATAACTTATGTTAGAAACATTCCATAAGCTATTATTATAATTAAGATTTTTCGTTGCAAACAATGTCCAATTTAGATTTTAAAATAACTTAATCTTATCTAAGGAGATTTTAATTAGTAAATTTTGAACTAGTTTTACTTTTTACCAATTCCAGGTGTGGTCGTTAATGACACTTGTTTACAACCAGAAATCTTTTTAATTACTTGATCAGCTTTTATTTTTATCTTACATTAAAACAACGTTTTAACATTTTTTTAAAACGAAAACCTTTTTAACATATTTATTTAAAATAATTTACAAACATATTTTGATATAGCTTTTAAATATATTTTTGAGAAACTTTTCCCTGAAATATATTTAAAACAAGAAATCTTTTAACAATTTTTAAAGAAACTTTTAATATTATTTTTTTAGATAATGGCTTTTACATATTTTAAAATCATGTCTTTCTTCTATATAGCACAGATTATATATCCACATATGAAATTACAATATTAAACAACAAAATTAATAATTTACTCTTAACTTAAATAATATAACGAACATTTTTAGAAATATTAAGTAAATTTAGTACACTATAATTTTACTAATCCTATCTAATTATAGCGTTGGTTTACACGTAACTATATAATACTGTTTAGACAGACATGAGCGAATTTTAAATTTATTAATATTTAAATAGGTTCAACCTTAGCACAGATGAGTGTGTCATTAGGTTTGATGGTGAAACGATAGGGGCTTAGAAAGTTATCGTTTCAATACCAATCCTTATACTCATCCCCAACCAACTCTTCCATGGTTTCTTCAACTTGTATTTTATACTCTTCTAACTTATTCTTATCATTCACTCTCCATCCACATCTTTTACTATTGTTTCTACTCTTCTTTCTATTCTTCATCACATTACTAACCATTTCTATTACAAAGAAGCTATGATCACTATTACATACTCTCTCTTCATTATCAAACACCTTAATTTTCCATATTTCATTCATTCCCTCTTTGTCTATCAATACATAATCTATTGTGTGGAATATATTACTTCTAGACCATGTGTATTGTCCCTCATAAATACTTGATAAATTTCCAATGCTCAAATACACTCTCTGACAAATTGTATTCAAAAGCTGTCCATTCTTATTATCTACATCATCAATTTCTTCAATATGTCCATCCATATCCCCTAAAACCATGTATTATCTTCCCCTTTTCTTTAAAACTCTGTATATCCTTAACTTGGCATTCATAGCTACTGTTCCACTCCATTATAGTTTGACTATCTCCAGAAGCTATGTAAACTATAGCCACCATCCATTTTGTCTTCTCCACCTTATTTCAAACCACAAATGTTCTTGACATTTAACAGTATTTAAATATTTTTTTGATATAACACCTATACCCCGCCCCTTTTTTCTTCTTCTTTTCTATTTATACCCTGCCATACCAAATCTTCCAGAATAGATTCTTCTTCTCTTAGATGTATTTCCACTACTGCTAATACCTCAAGCTCTTCATTTTCAATTGTTTTGTTTAATTCCAGCCACTTTTCTGGTCTCCTATCACCTTGCATATTCAAATAGCCAATTTTAACAATTTCTTCTTTCCTAACTACTCTTTTATAAATTCTTTTGTTTCTTTCTTCTCCATTACATTCATAAATAATTTTCTTACCATTAATTTTACAGACCCACTCTCTCTCCACATCTACACTTACATCTAAATCAACTATCCTTTGCTTATTTCTTACATCCCATCCATTATTCTTCCATTTGATAACACTGCAATTGAAAATCCCACCCCCCTTCATAAGTTTCCTGAATTATATTCTTTATAAATCAGACTCCCTAAAACTTCACTTTCTTGTTTTCCTAAATGCAATCCATCTTTACTATATAACTCCCTCTTTCCAATAAACCAATCCCACACATCCACAAACATAATATCATTTCTCTCATATATTTTTTTCAATCTCTCATTTATAGAACATGCCCTATCTAATAAATACCTCTTGTCAAATCTTGGATAATAATCCTACTATCCATACTCTTCCTTTTATCTTACTCAAATTCCTAATCAATTCTATATACTCATACATTACTCTCTCTGATGGTTATGATAAATTATTAGTCCGTCCCATAATATAAACATCTCTACTACCTTGCTTTTTTACCTTATCAGTCACATCTCTAATTCTAGCACCAAGAAAACATATTCTTACATACCTGCTTTTATTTTCCCTTGCAATTATATCCCCACATTCTCTAATTAATGAATCTCTTATCAATATTGTCTCATAGTCTACTTTCTCTACTCCATCCATACCATTTTGTACCACCTTCTGGACCTCCTTACCCACTTCTTCCTTATCATACCTATTCAATAATTCCTTCATCTGCTCACACTTCATCTCTAATGATATTAAATTTTGCTTCTACATCCTTTACCTCTTCCTCTATCTTACTTATTCTTTGGCTAATATCTCCATTGCACTACTAATTTCTCCCTCCATATCTCCTGACATTCAACTAAACCCATACTTTTGTCCTATCTTCCTCAACAACATTTTGCACTATTTTCCCTGACTTTCTCTTTAGACTATCGACACTTAGAAACCACTTTTTCACCGCTTTTATAGCATATACACACTGTCTATATAACCATAAACCTGTTACATCCCTCCTAGTCTTATTCAAACATTTCAAATGATAAACCTCATAACACATGGTACACTACCAGAGCACACCTAGTTTCTTTCTGCCAATTATATATGCATTGTGGAATAAAATGCTATCCATATTCCTTATTTTTCAAGTCACCTATTCTATATTTGACTTTATACTGCCTCTTCTACTCTTCAAACCTGCTTGCATGGATATGCTCTAATTTGCAAATAGTGGCTCTCAAGTAATGTCCATAAAAAAGGAACTAAAACTACAATTTAAATTTTAATATAAAAATGTGTTATATACTAAAGTAAGTCTAAGTAATTTAATAAATGACATTTAATCAACAAAAGACTTATTCTAGAATTGCAAATTTGCACACTATATTAATAATAAGTTGCGCAAAAAACTTTATATGTATCCCCAGGATATTAAAGTAAAATAAAATTTGAAAACAGTCATGGAGGCTAACATTGGTAAAAGTAAACAAGAATGTAATTATATTTTAAAATGTAACTTGAATAATTAACTAATATTTTAAAATATAATAATAAATTTATAGTTTTTTATATTATAAATTAAATTTATTTTATATACTCAAATTATTTTATATAAAGAAAGTATTGAGTATTTTTACCAATATATAACATATACAGTCTAAAAAAAAAAAGAAAAACATACTTTTCCTCATCATGATAACAGTTAGATAGTACTCATCATTGCAAAACACCTTCAAACTTCATTACTTCTTATTCCTTTTTTTTTTTAATTATATTTGAATATTCTATTTGGGGGTTTTTTCTCTCACCACTCCAGATATTTCTTCATAATTTATCTCTTTAGCATATGGCTAATCAAAATTTATTTTATTTTTTTAAATTTCCTTCATATTTTTTATTCATTTAAGATTACTTAAAACTTTTCAATGCATTTTTTCACATTTTATTCATTTAAATTAACTTTTCCATTTCCTATCAAATCCATTTGTCTAAAGCCCCCATGCTTTTCTGGTTCTTTTTCTAATCAATTATTCAACTTTTTTTTTCTTATTAAACGTATACACTAATTGTTTATATGAATGTATTCTTATCTGCTTTGTGTGTGTGTGTGTGTGTTTTGTTCATGAAATTAGCAACGTATGTTATTTTTTTATTGATCCATCAATTTGAAGAATATCAATATTGATAACTACTGTTCTGACACAATATTTTTTTGCATGACAATCTCTTTAAGTTGAAAATAACAAGCAGCATATATAAATTTATTTAAAAAGGGCTTGAATTCAGACTTTCAAACTCCCTACAGCCATCCATTTCATCTTATACAACTGATACACATGACCACATACATGTGAAGAAGATAAATGATCTCTAATATATGTATTTCATGATGAACCAGCACTCATCAGTTGGTCAGGGTCATCATCTTCCACACATATATACAGTCAGTGCTCAGTTTGTATTAAGTCAGCAAATCTTCAAACATTAATGAACAAGCTTCAATCTTTTTCACCCTCCAATTTTTCAGCCATTCATATCAGTGAAAATCTGAGGATGAAATGCTCAAAGCCTTTGTTGATGCCAATATTATTATCAAACCCTTGTTGGCTTTAAGTCACTGCGGCTCCTCACATTTAGGACTTAATATGTCCATTTAAATATACAAAAGAGAAATGGGAAGAACACAGGCTGAATATGAGTGCTGGTTCAGCACAAAATACATATTGGAATCATTTATCTTGTTCACATGTATGTGGTCATGTGTATCAGTTGTATAAGATGGAATGAATAGCTGTATAGAGTTTGAAAGTCTAAAATCCTTTCAATTACATTAAGTTTAGTATATACAATATACATGTATTTAAATATTATATATTCATCCTGTATTCTGCCTATACCTCTTTTGTATATGTGAGGGGTCAGAGTGACTTAACATGGGTATGATATAATATTGGCATCAACAAAGGTTTTGAGCATTCCATCCTCAGATTTTCAATGATATAGATGGCTGAAAGGGGTAGAGAAGATTGAAGCTTGTCCATTAAAGTTTGAAGATTTGCTATCTTAATATAAACTGAGCACAGATTGTATATATGTGTGAGAAATTATGGTCTGTACCAACTGATGAGTGCTAGTTCGCATGAAATATGTATATTGGAGATCATTTATCTTTTTCACATTTATGTGGTCATGTGTATAAGTTGTATAAGATGGAATGGATATCTGTAGGGAGTTAGAAAGTCTGAATTCAAGTTCTTTCTAATTACATTGTTTAGTATAGACAATATACATGTACCTTAAATATTATATAACAAAAATTTAAATTTTTTTTAGAAAGCCTATTATCAAAAACTGCACTACCTATAACCATTCTTCTTTTTTGTTTTCAGTAATGCTTTAACTTATCTAAAATCTTTCCAAAATGAATGAGCTACAAGTACTCTAAATTCCCAACTTTAATTAAAAGTCAAAACCCTTTTTAAATAAAATAAATGTTAACAAGTTAATTAGAAAAAATGTGCTTGTAACTAATGATTATAACTAACATTCATCATTATTAGCAACAGCTACTGACAAACAAATGTGACCATTACAATAAATATAAAATAAAATTTATTAAAAATGAGTTGCAGTAACTATAAAATCAATCTATGAATCACATATAAAACATTTTGAACATTCTGTTTATTTGACATTTTATGATTCAGTCTTTTAACTTCTGCAGCAAACTTTGCTATTTGAAAATCTTCAAATTATATGATCCTAGCAAAAACAACTACTACTGCACTTCTTTAAAAGTCTGAAATAATCTTTACAGAGTAAATAGGAACTATATCTCTAACAAAAACTATGCACAAGTTTGCTATAAAATCTTTTTTTTTTAGGATATCAACTTTTTCTCATTTATTTCACATGTCCAATTCAACGAAAATGTGATTTTTATAATAGTCAACTCGATAGGATCATATCCTGCAAGTTGAATAATATTTTGATTAAATTTATGACCTTACCATCATATCTTTTGATTTTATAAAGCATTCATAAATTAAACTTTTCAGATGCTTTTATAATTCATTGATAGAATGTCTAAGTCTCACTTCATAATAATAAATTAAATAAAACAATAGCTCTCCATATAATTAATTTAGTTGCATTAGTTATTTAACTGAGATAAAATACTTTATCTCTTAATTTGTTAAAAAGTGTCAGTATCATATTAAAATCTGCTGCACCTTAACATTTAAATATATCTTTCTACTCAAAAAAAACTATCAAGATATTTAAATTGGTTCACATTATCAAGTTCATAATCATTAAGATAAATGTTGCATAAGATTTTTCTTCCATTATAAGTTTTTTGTAACATTAATTCCAAAGCAAATCATATTTTGTAGATCATCTTCTGAATTGTTGAGTATAGCACAATATTTTCCATATCATAAATTCTGAAACTAAGAAACTGAAGTTCCAGTTTTTGTCTTTAATAGATTCAAATTAAAAATTTCATCACCAAATCTATATTGCATTTTGATCTCTGATTAATTAAGTTAAATGCCTGATCCAATCTATGAAAGCAATATATAAATCATTCCTTTGTTTCCAATAGTTTTTTTTTTTTTTTTTTGCTTTTTCCTGTCATCAAAAATCATGTCTATACTGTTTCTTGATTTCCTAACACCAACATATTGAGACTTTTATAACAAACAATTCATATATAAATCGAAATAATCTATTCAATAAAATCCTTAAAATACTTTTACAATAGCAGGTAATAATTGTATTTCACAAACATTATTGCAGTCTCATCTACTCCTTTTATTTTTGTAAATTGTATCAATAGAAGCATTCTTATGATCAGCTGGTACAACTTCATGAATACATATATTCCTAAAAAGTTTCAATACATCAACATATTTTAAAACTTTTCCAGATATGAAAATCTGTAACCTAATTATTTTTAAGATTACAAAAATCACTTTTAACTTCATCATGCTGGATGTATTTATCCAACTCTAAATGAGTAGTAGTCAAAATAGATATATCACAAAAATCATTATCTCATACTTATATCATTATTAAAAAACAATACCCTTTTCTAGGTCAAAATATTACTCAATGCATAAAAAAATATAAAGTTGCCATGATCAGCAAATATCTTTTTTACAGTTTTATTCCTTCAATCATTTTTGAGCTTTGCATCAGTCATTGTAATTTTGCTTTTAAATCTCTATATTGATTATTAAGCAGCAAATTCAATTTACTATTCTGGCAAGCACAAAATATATTTCTTTTTAATCAAGTGATTAATAATAATATTATTGTTACACAGTTATAATTCTTATCTTTAGTGAAACCATAAATAGATTTACTTGTATTTATAAGACACTCTGTAAAAGAATTCCACATCTCGGTACCATGACAATCCTCAAAGTTCAAATTAGCATTTTTATTGACAGTTGTTGAGATTTAGTGCAAATAGTAGATATTTCTAAAGGTTGAACATTAGCTTTCTTGTGTGAATATAACTGGAATAAACCAATTTGTTATAGCAACCATTATTGTACATCTTACAGCTTGTTAATTTATGATATGTCTAACCAAATCCACTTGTAAGAGATCAAATATTCTTGTATTTTAACTCTTAACTATAATGTAATATATTAAAGACCATTGATTTATGCATGAATGTAATGTTAATTTATAGAAATTTTTCTGCTCAAACAGTGTTTGTGATAGTCAATCCAAGCCTTTACCAAAAATTCAATAACCATAAACCATATGAATTTACAACATCAATACCACTATTCTAACAACTTTTGGTCCAAAGTCTACTATTTATACCAATATTTGCATTAAAGTATTCAACAAGAAAATTTGAATTGTTAATGGGATTGTTATAATAATGCTATCCAGAAAAAAAATAAGTCTTCTGTCTCTGAATTTTATAAATTTAATATTGCTGTACATACCCTAATTAAATGAGCACAGATACTACTGTACAAGTCATGCTTTATTACCATTAGATTTTCATTAATACTTCAAGGTAAAAAATATTAAACTTTACACCATGCAATCTCCTTTCATTCACTAATCACTTCTTCCTAAAGAATTTGTAGTCATTTGCCTGTTGTGGTACACTTCTTGCCACTGGAAGACTAATTTTGATGCCACCACCTATGTGTATCTTAAATTTTTATAGCTTCCCAGTTATCATTGCTGTCTTTCATTTTATATCAAATACTTTTCACATATTCTTTATACTTAAATCGAGAAAAAAATTATATTTATATTATTCACATTCACCATTTACTACTACTTCTTGCTTTATTACTAGAGCTAATAAAAATGATTTTTTTTTATTGCTTTAATAAGTAATCTTCCAAATATGCAACCTATTTGGACTATATAAAGCTGACACTTTTAGACTATTTTTTCTAATTTCTTACCCTTATATATTAGAAAAAAGAATCCCTAGGTACGATAGCTAAACATACAATCTTTACTAAGTTAAAGCTACTGTCTCAAATTCAATTTCAACCTGATTAATTAAAGATTCTACTGCTTTGAGCAAAAGTTTCAATAAGTACTCTTGTATATTAAAACTTTCTGCATCATTTCTTTCTTAACTACTACGGGCTTGTGCTAAAAAATGGAAAAAGAGAATTAGAACCAGAACTGCTATACATGTAGTTGGGTACTTAGAAGTCATATTTCCATCCTATTGTCATAGAGAGATGATTCAATGGCATGAGTTTCATGATGACCAAAACCTACATTAATTTAAATGAGTAAAGACAGTGAATAGAAGAGAAGATACAGAAAAGATTATATTGGAAGTAGTATCTTTATCCTTTGATAAAATCAACACCTTATCCTACAAGGGAGGAGGTATTTTTAGGAGGGCACTGTTAATTAATTATTCACAATTAACCCTCACATCTGAAGGACATTTCTTTATGTGTTAAGTGTGAACACTGTCAGTTGGCTACATATAATACCCAACATGTACTCTATTATGTGAAGGTGATACATCATGCTTAGTCATCCAAGTTTGTTTAAAGATATTTTAGAAGAAGAAGGAGGAGGAGAAGAAGAAGAAGGAGAAGAAGAAGGAGGAGAAGAAGGAGAAGGAGGAAAGGAGAAGAAGGAGGAGGAGAAGAAGAAGGAAAAGTAGGAGGAGAAGGAGAAGAAGGAGAAGAAAAAAGAGGAGAAGAAGAATGAGAAGAAAAAAGAGGAGAAGAAGGAGAAGAAGAAGAAGGAGAAGAAGGAGAAGAAGAAGAAGGAGAAGAAGAAGGAGGAGAAGAAGGAGAAGGAGGAGAAGGAGAAGAAAGAGAAGGAGAAGAAGGAGAAGAAGGAGAAGGAGAAGAAGGAGGAAAAGGAGAAGGAGGAGGAGAAGGAGACCGAGAAGGAGAAGAAGGAGAAGGAGAAAGAGGAGAAGAAGAAGGAGAAGAAGAAAAAGGAGAAGAAGGAGAAGAAGAAAAAGAAGGAGAAGAAGGAGGAGGAGAAGGTGAAGAAGAAGAAGGAGAAGAAGGAGAAGAAGAAGGAAAAGAAGGAGAAGAAGAAGGAGAAGAAGAAGGAAGAGAAGAAGGAGAAGAAGGTGAAGGAAAATAAGGAGGAGAAGGTGAAGGAGGAGCAGGAGGAGGAGAAGGAGAAGGAGGAGGAGAAGGAGACCAAGAAGGAGAAGGAGGAGGAGAAGAAGAAAAAGAAGAAGAAGGAGAAGAAGGAGACCAAGAAGAAAAAGGAGAAGGAGGAGAAGAAGAAAGAGGAGAAGAATAAGAAAAAGAAGGAGAAGAAGAAGCAGAAGAAGGAGAAGAAGAAGAAGAAGGAAGAGAAGAAGGAAAAGAAGGAGGAGAGGAGAAGAAGGAGGAGGAGGAAAAGGAGAAGGTGAAGGAGGAGGAGGAGAAGAAGAAGGAGGAGAAGGTGAAGGAGGAGCAGGAGAAGAAGGAGGAGAAGGAGGGGGAGGAGAATAAAAATAATAATAATCATCATCATCATCACCTAAAAAAATTAATGTAGCAATGAATTATAGATTGCCATAACAAATTTCTGTTTTTAAACAATTTTTCTTGTATATAAAATAAATCATATGAATATAGCAGTCACATGTGTCCCTTAAATGTCTGATATTTTATTCCACCTTAGATGTGTGTTTGATAATTTTGTTTTATCATTACTAAATATGAAGACTAAAAAAAAAAATTTCAATTAGTTACCATTAAATAATGAAAATAAATTTAAATGAGAATTTATTTTAATATGTTAAAAATTAAAAATTTATTTCTTAGATAAAACAATAAAAAAAAGTAGAAACATCAAATAGAGTAACATAGAAGAACTATAGTAGTGAGATGACAAATGTGAATTATATAATTATCAGTTAATATAGAAAGAATTAGATAGTTAATAAATTAGAGGGAAGGGGACTGTTACTAATTTATTTCTATAAGAAATATATATTTCAAATTATAATTATATTGCTGTTAAAAAATAAGCTGCTAAACATCTTCAAGATCAGCCACCATAATTTCCAATCCAGAATTTATTATGGATTTCATAAAGTCTCATGTGTTACAAGAAAATCTTATTGTCACATATCAAGATAAAAAGATGCATACTAATCATTGGATATTTTTGTAATATAAGCAATAATCAAAAGAAAAAAAACTCAATTTTTCCTAAATTCAAAATAAAACCTCCAGGGAAAGTTTTAAGGAACAGAAAAGTAAACCTAAGTCAATTTTCTATTATAAATAAGATTTGTCCAAATTATCAGCATAATATTTCACCATAAGAATTATTAATAAAATTGGCCTGTCCAAAAAACGAAAATCATTTCCATAAGTTCTTCATTAATTGATATTATTATAAATAAGATTTGTCCAAATTATCAGCATAATATTTCACTATAAGAATTATTAATAAAATTGGCCTGTCCAAAAAACGAAAATCATTTCCACAAGTTCTTCATGAATTGATATTATTATAAATAAGATTTGTCCAAATTATCAGCATAATATTTCACCATAAGAATTATTAATAAAATTGGCCTGTCCAAAAAACGAAAATCATTTCCACAAGTTCTTCATGAATTGATATTATTATAAATAAGATTTGTCCAAATTATCAGCATAATATTTCACCATAAGAATTATTAATAAAATTGGCCTGTCCAAAAAACGAAAATCATTTCCACAAGTTCTTCATGAATTGATATTAAATAAGATTATATAATTAAATAAATAATGGCTTCCATAATCACATTTATATATACAGGATATAAAATCAAACCAAAAATAAAGTTATATTATCTTGAGGTTTTCTATGTCATTGCAATATTTAATGTTAATGTGTTTTATGAAAAGAAAAACAACATGATAGTGCATTTGAACAGTATTAATTATTCATGCCATTTTTTAGTTGTATGATAATAATATCTATATAATCCAATAATTTAATACACCAGTTAAATTGTTGGTAAAATATATTTTAAAATAATATTACATTTTATGTTTTACAACCAATAGTATATCTATGACTACAATACATAAAATGAAGGAAAAGGTTAAAGATTTTTATATCAATTTTAACAGAAAAGAGGTGGAATAAAATAAACAACTATTAATTATAAATACAATAAGAATTTTAAACTAGATGAATTAAAATTATATGAGTAAAGTAATACTGTATGAAACATATTTAAAATATGCAAACATATTTAAAATATAAGGTTTATTATAATATTTACTTTTCAAAGTTTTGTTTAGATAGAAATGTCATTTATATTCTTTATTGTATTTATTTAGGAATTCATTTTTATTGTTAAATATAATTTGCAGTGAGTTAAATGTGTATTGAGTGTAGCATAAGAAATGATCTTTAGTTACAAACTTCCATAAATAATGGTTCAAGTATTATTGTATGCTGTTCTTTGTGAGAACTGTTATAGTTTATGAAAGATGGAGTTTGTTAACTCAATAAATTTGAGTAAAATATTTGTTTTATGGAGTAATAGTTTCTAAGAAATGTATTTTATAGAAGACAAAATTAGTATCCAGAATTAAAGTGATGAGTAAAGATGCAGAAATAATTTTCACATGAATATATTTTATCATCTATTGTATTTTATGAAGCTTGAAGTTTGCATCCAAGTATAAGAAAAAGGATACATTCACTTCAGATCTGTTTATGGTACAATATTGTTAAAGATATAGAAAAGATTAAAAAGACTTTTCAAATATATTTTACTAGATAAAATTTAAAGATCTATGTAGATTATAACTAAAATATGTGTACAGGTGATTGCAATGTTAAAGATTTAACTAAATTTATTTTTCTATTGTACTATATAGGAGAAAAAGACTCAAGTGAATTAAAGCTTGAAATCATTGTACAGGCACAAATTTATTTGTCCATGATGATAATAATTTTACCCATGAGAATGATTATGCATATTATTTACAATGAATGTTTGAAAATACTTGCCTCTTAAAGATTTTTATTGCAATTGACTAAATCGTCAATTATTACTTATCATAGATGTGTGTGTGTATGTGACAATAAATACAACCCAACAAACTTGCAGAATGTATTATTTCGCTTGCAGAACTGTCTTGTTTTAATATATGTATATGGAGTGGATGTGGATAATCATTTAGTAAGCATTAAGGGGCATTTATTGGCATGTGGGAGAACTATGAATCATTACTGAAAATACCAAGGGTAAATGGAAAAAAATATATGAATCAGTTATTCAAATACAAATTTGCTTATGCAATAAAATTTGTATAGTTTTAATAAACTGAGTAGAAGATTCCCCCCCCCCCGTTAACAATATTAATATAAAACTTGTGTCGTTTTATACAAATAAACAAGAAAAAATAAATTTAGTTGTGCAAAGTTACTAAACAAATAAATAAATAACCTAAATGAGTTAGTTATACAAAGTAATTTTAAAAAAATAAAAGGTTATGGCAGAATTTAGCATTACTATTTTTCAATAAAATCAAGCATTTGTTGAATTTTGTTACTTTGTTGTTGATTTTTGATAATGTGTACAAGTTTTTGAGTTTATTTTTCAGTCCAGCATCCAGATTTTTTCACATGCTTAAGCAGATAGGAGTATCGAAAATTGATATGATACATATAGCAGGTGAAAAAAATAAAACCAAAGAAAACAATTTTTTTTCTTGACCAAATAAAGTGAAAATAATATTTTTCTGTAAATGTCAACTGAAACAATATTACATTTGAGAGATAGCATTTAAAGCGAGAAACGGGGTTTTCTTGCCTATATATAAATAAATCTAAAGAAAAAACTGTTAATGGTAGTTGGGTCTAATTTTATTTTTTTTGAAGACAAATGAAATGAAAAAGATGACTTTGTGAGTGTGTGTGTGTGCATTTTCTCAAAATAATACCACAGGCATTTTAAAAAATTTGAGTCAATTTTAATGAAATCCAAAAAATAAAGTGTTATACTTCAATGCCATACTTAATTCATATTTTTACCATTCTTATTTCATTAACAATATGCAAATTTTATATTAATATCGTTAAGAATAAGGAAGGAGTAATAACTACTTACTGTTCATTAAAATTATGCAAGTTTTATATTAATATTGCTGCATACAATTGATTCATATTTTTTTTCCTATTTATAACTTTGAATTTTCAGAAGTGATTCCATATTTACCCCAAATATCAGTAAATGTTCCTTATATACCTGAGATTTATCATTATTCTTTACTCTGAAATCATCACCACCAAAGTCTATGTCATTATTTTTAATTGTGACTTTCCAAAATGAGCAGTTACCACCATCACTATCTTACACTATGTATATATGAAAAATTCTAAAATTAAAATTTTCAACAACATATTTATTCTCTCACATTTTCAAAAAAGTTTTGAAAAAAAATTAGCTTATAAATTAATCTGAAAGCCTTTTCTCCTGTACCTTTCCTCATTCAAATGTTGCTATTTTTAATACAATTTGATAGCTTTTTTCCAACTACTGTATGTGCCCTATAAAATAATTTTTCATTTTCAGATAATACATCTTTTTTCCATAAATATAGTATTAGGCAAAAATCAGATAAATATAATTTATTCTCCTTTTTTTTTCTGATAAAAATTTTCTTGTCAACTTGTAAATAAAGTTAATTTTTATTAGTCTAAACCTACTATCATACTTTAGTATGTACCCAGATTTAATAGTATTTATATTAATTCTAAATCTTTCAACAATAATTTCAGAAATATTAAATAATTTTTCACCTTTAGTATATTCAATACCAGCAATTTCAATACTGCTTTTCAATCTTTACAGTTTTAAATGAATGGTTTCTTTTAGTAGATTATATAAATAGAAATGTATTTTTATTTCATCTTGTAAATCCTTTAAATCACTGGTCAGGTTTTAAAATTATTCTGAACTCAAGTGAGTTCCATATTAAGTTTCTCAAACAATGATTTAAATAATCAATGTTATTTTGTAAAATAAGTAACATATCTAGTTTCCTATTTACTTGCTGCAATAGCTAAAAAATGCAATTCTTATTTATGGAGTCAGTACCACATACAGCGTTTAAACTCATATTCAAAAAAAGTTCCACCTCTACAGTTTTTGCATCTCCATAATGTTTTATTAGTGAGTGACATTTTAAAAGACCTTTTACTTACAAGCTACAGTATATTCAAAATAAAAATAACCATTCCATTGTAAGCAATTTACATAATTTTCACTACAGGGATGGTATAACTGTCAATATATATATATATCAGGGGGGGGGGGATATAAATGTTTTAAATTTCAAAATACTTAGAAAAAAAATACAAAAAGAATAAATAAAAAGCAATAATAATTATTTTCTTTAAATGCAAGATAATAATATATAGCTAATTACTGATAGCACATAGCGATAAAGAATACAATATATATATATTACATGTAATTAAAGAAATGTAATAAAAATATATATACTGAAACAGATGATCTGATGCTCAGATCCTGTTTCACAGCCCACATCCAATCTCCTACTATCTAACTATATTCAAACCCACCTTCACGCACGTATATACATATCTAATAATAAGTATATTTCTTTTGCTTAGTATTTTAACATAAATCATGTAAACACTTATGTATTTTAATCTAAAAATATTTTTATTTAATAATATTTTCAAGTGTATACGGGCGTAAATAATAAATCTATATATATTTCGGTGTAGGAGATTGTGAATAAATTAGTAAAGTTATGTTATATATATAATATAATCAAAATCATATATGAAACTTATTATTTTTTCATATGTAATTTTGTAGCCAGAAATGATGCAATCTTATTAAAAAGTCTCTCGAAAAACAATTACCCGGAAGATCCCCTTAGATAAAATAAAAGATTACAAATTTGTAATAATAAAATAAACCCATCAGTGGAAATTTTGTCCATGCTAGCTTGTTTTAAAATCATAAGATTTATTTTAAAACAATCGTTTGAGAAACTGATAACAGAATTGCATTGTTTCAAAAAAGTCTTACTAGATAAGAGCATCCAGTGAAATTATTCCAGATGAACCTTAAGTGCTTAAACCACCTCAGGTCCAGCAGTAGTTGCTAAGTTACATCTTCAAAATAAAAGTATATATACTGCTGGATTTGAATTGACAAAGAAAAGGAGACCACAAAAATTATGACATTGCTATACATATTCCACGCCAGTTTTGATTCTCACTCAATGTGCCGTGAGTAGGGGAAATTTCACCTTTTCCCTCCATTCTAATATGCTGTTCCCATAAGCGAAGCTCTGCATCCTGTACTGATGAACTTTATATATTTTTCCAGTAATAGTGAAATGCTAACTCCCATATAATAATGCTACCCTAGATCTAGTTAAACAATACCGATGGACTGACTCATAGTAAAATCGCTCTTCCAAATAGCAAGGTGCTCGTAATTCTCAAATCCTGTCTTCTCTGTAATATTTATTATAATTTCTAAATATTAAATGTCTTCAAAATATGCAATTCTTATAACTATATAATTAATCACTATTAAGCCTCTTATAAAATGTTCTCTTTTCTTTTATTTCCAAGCGGCAAATAATTTTCATTTAGATTTATGTATTTATATTTTAAACAGAAATGCCAATAATATTTCTAAAATCGCAAGCATATAATTTATTTTCGTTTTTCCCCACCCATCATTTATCGGGTAATTAACTTATAACTTAATCAAAACAAGTCTTATTCGACTTGCCCAGGTGCTAGTAATTTTAGATAAACAAACTCATTATTTTTTATGTTTACTGTAGAAAAACAGATTGACATCTGTTTCATAAATATTTTCCATTCTAAATAATGTGCTATTTCTTATTATTAATTTATATTATATATGTAAAACCTATCATAGCTATTACCACCATCCATTTATTTTGTAATAATTTATATATTTTCATAAGGGCATTTATTAACCAAGATTGAGATTTATTAAATGTGTGGGAAGTTGTGAATAATATTAATTAACATAATGTAAAAAGGAGGGGATCTTCAGATCTTAGTTTATACTTAATTAGAATTATTATCCATGTTTGTTTAACGAAGAAACCATACCATTACGCCAAGTATTTCATAATTTATGGGCAGTAAATATGTTTAGATAATCTTTAAAGTTATAGTTATATTATGTTATTAAGTGTTGCGTGCATATAGGCCACTTCGTTTATATATATTCATGCTTCTTTCTCACATGGAAGTATTCGCTAAGTCGAGCCCCATCGGCGTTTCTCCGTGTTCTAGAAACCAGGCTGTAAAACCATCCTGTGGACACATTTGGTTGTATGTGCATGCATTATATGGGATCGCTCTGGAACATCCAGCCCAATAATGCATAGCTGACCACTCTTCGTCATCTTTGATTCACCTGTACTTCACTCCAGGGAATCTTAGATTCTTTCGTTCGTCAAACCGATCCTGCCAATGTTTGCAGAGAAAAATCGGTAAATTTCGTTCACCAAATTCATGAAACACACTCCGGGATCCATAATTGGACCACTCCAATCTGCCACCATGCATGCACCACCTTTCAGTGTATTATTAGTCGCCCAGAAATAGCTATAAGTCGTAATGCGATGATTTCTTTAAACATACATATTTCCTTTAGTTTACTATGCGATACATTTATTAGCATTTATATAATTATTCATTATCCGTCCTGCACATTAATTATTTACAACTCAAATTAATAATAATATTGAGTAAAACAAATATTTGCTTGTAAAATTCTTTTCTTTTTAAATCAGGTAAGTGCTCTTTGCGTCTCTCTGGGGGTGTAATAGTATTCTAGTAATGCATTCCAATAGTGCTAATTTCTTAAGTCGTATACGTATATTATTGGCATAGCTGCAAATATCAAGTTATTGTAAAATATGAATTAAAGATATATATATAATACTTATGAGGCTAATGTTGGATAAATAACCCGACATAATTTTTGTTATTAATCTAATAAATCTTAAATATATATATCAACTCTCGAACCATTGCTTTCTTTTAGTTAAGTTAATATATTATGTTATTAATTATGCTCAATTCGACTAGATGATCTCCGCTAAATACATAATTAATATGCTAGGTCACAAGCCTTCATTGCTCATAAAATATAGTTAGTTGTTAAGTTAGTCTATCATTAAAATCTAGCCTAGAGTCTTTTTGTGTCTCCGATGAGCAATGCCGGTGGTGAGAAGTAAATTAAATCGATGTCATCGGGATTGTTGTTCATAATGTTATATATCTGAGAAATAGGCAAATAGGGCAGAGTTCATGAGTGTTCCTGACCTGTGTATCTTGCGCACAATTGGATTCGAGATACTTTTGCCTAGATGCTAGATCTTGTTACGTGAACATACAAATCCGACCGGCACAATACATAAAATCAAAAATATTCAAAAATTATGTTTAACTGTTAGACTATTATAGAACTGCATAAGCTCTAAATTATAAATAAGTCAGTGTAAAGTTGAAAAAAAAAAACAGTTTAGCCATCATGAAAGTGAAAATTAACAGAAATAAGTGGCACCATACCAGGTAATATGCCTTGTTGAGTAATTTTTAATTTTTTAAATTTATGTTTAGAATTAAATAAAAATCATCTTTACTATTTAAGAAGACGTATTTAGAAAAATTGTTAAAAACTAATTGAGTTAATATATAAACTAATTCAGAATTTGGACTACAGATGACTGAACCATACCTTAAAACCCCAGGAAACAGCACATGATCACCATTTCTTATGATTGCTCAAGCTGTTAAAACAGGCAAAACTCTGGTTTGCACTGAGTGGCACTACTGTATGGAGAGTTTTGCCTGTTTAAACTCCAAAAAAATCAGTGAGATAAATAATTTGTATTCTGCATTTCAAAGAAAAGATAACTATGCCTAAAATGGCACTCATGATCTTGAAAGCTTTACCAACAATATTTTCAATAGGATGATGATGGAATACATTATTAGAAAATAAAATTCCCAGAGCTTTATAAGAATTAACAAGATTAATTTTATATGAATTAATAAAATAAAAAATTACCCAAATATTACATTTGTTAAAATAAGAAAACAATAAACATTTATTTAGATTAATGAACATATTTTTTAAATACCATCAGACATCAATGTTGTAAGTATCATTTTAAAACAATGTATTATCAATCACAAATGTAATCCTTTTAAAGATTTTATATCTGTGCATCATAAAACATAAAAAATATTTTGACAATCTTTAAGAGCATTCATATATATTAAAAACATAGGTGTTAAAATACTACACTAGGGAATATCTAAATTACAAACACATTTAAAGGTGTTATCAGTATATTTAACATATGTTATATGGTTTCCAAAGAAAAAATATTCAAGTCTATAAATAGATTTAGAAGAAAATCCTGTTTTAAATAATTTGTGAGGTAGATTAGTAGGATCAACTTTATCAAAAGCTTTTGATAATCAAAATATATACCATAAAATTTATATAGAACATCATACTCATGTGCTATGTCAACTATATAATGAGAAAATTAGTTTCCACTTATTTATTGGGTATAAATTCATGCTGTGAAGAAGATATTCCATTTATGTCACCATTGTCAACTCCTCAAAAATTTATGCAGCCCTAATAATAATAATAATAATGATGATGATGATGATGATGATGATAATAATAATAATATTTAATTGCACATTATTTTGGTTTTTTAAATATAAATTAAAATATAATAAATGATGCAAGTGATTTTCATTTAAAAATATATTTTTATATTTTATTAAAAGATAACAGTGGGAAAAAAGGTTTTGAACAATAGATATTTCTATTAAAATAAAAGGTTTCTTTAATCCTAACATAATGTTATTTTAACCCTATCATAAAAAAATTAATCAAAACAATTTTCATGTATTTTTTTAAAAGAAACTTTAATATCAGATGACAGCTTGAGGATGTACAAAACTTTTAAAAATTACATTATAACTATTTAAAAATACAGTTTATAAATTTATTTATGTAAAAAGAAAATCAATTAAAAAATACTAGAATTTAAATACAATTAATTACACTTTTATTGATTTCAATTGATTAAGAGTCTTAAGAAATGCTATCTATTAAAAATGCAGTTTGTTCTCATATTATGTAAATTAATACATTCTATTATAAATTTTTATTTCTATGACATATTAAAAATGTATCTTTTTATAATGATCACATTTATAGTGCTCTGCACTAAAAGTATTTTTTACACAGCATATATTATCTGAAGCATTGTATTTCTATTAATATTTAAAATAATGGATATCCTTGCAATTAACAATTTTATAATCAATTTTCTCCAGCTACAGAGTTAAAAAAAAGATATTTTATCTGCTATTTTCAGCTATGATCAGTATAAAAATTAAATACTAGTAATAAATTAAAAATATTTCCCTCATTTCTCAAATTTGATCAATAGAATAAACAAGTAAAATTAATTTGCTTTTAATAAATGAATAAAATAATTTATCCTTTTATTTCACATCATTAAATTGAATTATTATTAACATTGAAAGCAATGACATATTTCAGATATTTTCATGCTTTCTGTAAACTTTGTTTATGCCATATATTTTCGAGGATAGTATACATATATGTAAATCAAGTTTACATAAAATGAAATAATATCGTAATAGAAATAGAAATTTTTTGCAAAACACATTTACTTGTTTAGCTATAAAGACCTGGTACTATATTTATAAGAAAATCTTAGAGACATAAATTATGAATTATGTTTAGGCATCTTTAGTATACACTAACAAAGTAATAGGATATTCCTTTAACTTATATATTGCCAACATCATTTGATCCACTTCATATTTCTAAGTCAGCCAGTGTGTTGCTTTGTTTGATTTATATTTGATTACTTAAACTATTTGATTCTTCAAACCACATTAAATTAAAATTAGTTTGACACCAATTATATAGAATACATCTGGTATAATAAGTGCATTAATTTTATAGTATATATACATAAATGTATTTATCAACATATAATTCAGTATCAACATCAGTTAATGGCAATCCATTGCAAAACAAATATCTTCTACTATTTTTTGAAGTACATGTCATAAGTTTTTCCTTCCCTAATGATCTAGAAAACTTCCTGATCTCATCCCATTTCAAATTAAATATTTTCTAAAATCTTATTTTTTAATTAATAATCTAATTCAATCAATTATTCTCTTTTCTTGCTATATTTCCAGCCATACTTTATTTAATTTTAGTCTTTACAATAATATTTTGTAATAGTGATAGTAGCGATTAAGCCAATGCACATGCGCTTTAAAGATAAATTATAAATGAATACTCTCACTTTTCCCGACACAAGATATAGTATTTTAGAAAGGATGCACTTCATTTATAATTTATCTTTAAAGCGCATGTGCATTGTCTTAATCGCTTATATCATTATTACAGTATAAAAGCATAGCGCTATATAAAATCATATCTCAATAATATTTTGTATATATACAGAAATATAGAGAAAGCTTTTTTTTTTAAAAAAAGGTATAAAATACTAGATATTAATAATCGATCTCATTGTTGTTGCATGTCATATCTATTATTTAAATAATATTTAATCAGTTTTATTACCATTTGTTTGGCAAACAATATATTTATTGTGAATGTGTGTGTATATATATAATTCAAATAATCTGAGATTCCTATATTTTACAATTTATATTAAATAAAAAGAATATTTCAATAAAAAAGTTGAAGGAAATGTCAAATTAAAATTAGAAAAGAATAAAAAAATTTCTAAACAAAATTACTTTTGAAAAGAATGAAATTCAGATTACAGAGTGAAGTAAATGCACTGAGTTGTACAAGAGATGTTGCTAAGTATTGATCAATTTCTATTTTCGTTATTATAAAAAAATAATTTTATTATTTGTTTAAGATGACGTAACATTATATATAATTTTGCCTATCTTAAAATTCTATGCTTCAAAGAGAAATAAAAATAGTTCTATATGCATGTCCTCTGCTAAAAATGCAATTTGAAGTGTTCAGGCAAAAAATATTTATAATTAACCAAAAATAGATGATCGACAAAAGTAGTAGTAGTTTGCAAATACTTTCTTTCCCTTTTGATACGATTTGTTTTAGTGTCTCATATGTAGAGCTACATTATAAATTTTATGGGCATATCTACCTGCCATTTTTATTAACAGAATTCAAATTAGGCCTTCAAATTTCAAACAAACTTAAGATTTTTCTTTCTGTAAGTCGTCCATTTCCAAATCAATATTAGTCAGGAAATAATTACAAGCTATTCTTATCCGGAGGATAAAACATACATGGAAAACTACTCTACTCTTCACCACTCAGAAATTAGAAATAATGGTTAATAATGGTTTATTCTTTACTCTTTCTCTAAAGAGATTTTTGGATATGCTTTTGCCCTGGAGTAGAGTGTTATTCAAAGAAGTTTTACTTTTAATTAACTCAGATAATTATAGATATATAAAATAAATCACCTTACATCTTATAAAAATAAGAATTTGTTATCAATAATATATATAACATCCCAATGCCATAAATACATATATACATTCACATATATTCACATAAGGCACTACATAAAAATTGTTTAAACTCCCCCCTTATTAAAAAAAATTTTTTACAATAATATATAAACACCCCCCCAAAATACATATATACCTCCCCTTTTTTCAAGCCCAAAAAAATAAAAAAAAAAAAGAATATAAGTAAAAAGTATGTAGTATTAATATTGGATATATTTTCAACCTATCTAAAGTATATAAAAGTTAAAATTATAAGTCAGTCTCAGAATCAATAACTGTAAGTGAATTTAAAAAACTAAAATGCAGCTTTAGACTGCTTTCTAGCCATTAGAAAAAGAAAAAATATATTAATTTTATATGTAAATGATAGGTTTATTGTTTGATCAATATACTTAAAAAGCAAATCATTAAGATTCACTATTGTATTCTTTTAAATATTAACATATATTAAAATGAATAAATGCAAGAGTCAAAAACTTTACCGTTATCGAAAAGATTATAGAATAAAAAATTCTCTTTATTTCAGTTTCTTTGATCCAGAGCTTCTTTTCTCCACATCACTTCAGCAAACTTCCTTGCTCATTTATTTCGTACATGATCCCTTTCAATATCTTTGGATCCAACTTTCCAGCCTACAAATCCAATTAGCCATTTATTGTCATCTCTTTTAATAATATATTCAGGCAGATTTATTCAGTGTATTAACTCTGATAATAAATTTAACTTTTGCTTGTTATTCCCTACCTACATATCTTCATATTTTGCTACATGATATGAACTATTTGATGCTCTTTTAATTAAAGATCAAAACTCTCAGTTTCAAATGTAGACACTTGTAAAACATATTTATTAAAAACTTTTTTAAAAGCACATAGGTATATTTTCTTTTAATATTATTTTATTTCTGTCATTAATTTTATCCATTATGCAATCATCTATATTAATAATCTAACCAAAATATTTTATACATATTAACTTCTAATTCATTATTATAAATCATAGAATAGCCATTCAATATTACTTTAATTCTTTTAGAATTTATCTTTAGTTCTCTTTTCTTACTTTCACAATCTTATCATATTTTATTAAATTCTAAAACATTCATTTGCTTTTAATCCCTTTGTTTTTTATTTTATTCTGAAATATATTCTCTTCCTAAAAACTACTTTAATGAATTTGTCATTTTGTTTTAGACTTCTAGAAATGATTGGTCATCTTAATTGGCCATTTCAACTGGAAAACTTACCTTATTTCTAGAAAAAAAGGTAGTGAAATAAAAGATAAAACTATTTAACTTCTATGTTTAAAATTTATACAATAAATTATAACTTTCTATATATAAGAAATTTAATAGAAACAATTATAACATGATGAAGAAATACTTTAATTTTGACATTCTAATTCAGCAGTAACAGATTCATATTAACAAGCAAGCCCAACTTTAACATCTAAAAAAATATTAAAGTAACTGAAATTGGTCGACATTCTAATCATTTAAGCCAAATATTGATAAAGATTTTCTTCTATCGGTTGCTATGATTGTTTGTTTAATTAGATTATCTTTCTATTAGATAAGTGAAACTAATCTATCATGATAATTCTTTAATATAACAAAAAATAAACGTTTGTTGTGTCTATATATATGTGTGTGTGGTGGGGGGGGGGGTATTTATTCCATAAAATGAAAATACATGCTCAACCATCTTTTTTTTTTTTTTACATTATAAATGAGTTTAATTTAGTGGCGACAGTCAACAAAGGTTGAATTGTGAGCTACTCTTACAATTTATTTTATTAATACGTATTAAATAACATTGTTCATTACATTTCTTGTCACTCATTTGTTTGTCTTGCATTTAATTCACTTCTTGCATATATATTTAAGTAAAATTCACTGTTCTTAACTAATATGTAGGTAATTTGTAATGGCCTCAAATAAGCAAATGAATTTTGCTAAATTTGATATGAATAATAAAACCAAATGGCTTTTGTGCTATCAAAGGAAAAATTTATTTCCTTGAATACAACTGATGGAAATAAGTGAAAAATAACAACAATAATATACTATAGTCGTAGGAAAGTAATAGATGTAATTAAACTATGTAAGTCATCTTATCAAATAAATTTACTCATAACAAACAATTACTTTCATCCATGTCTATTGTGTATGGTTATATCTGAGAAAGAGGTGGCAGAAAAAAAAGTTAAAAAATACTGTAACCTTGCAAGAATTGGCTAAAATCTATATTATTGAAATTTTCTTAAAATAGTCATCTTGGATCAGTGCTGACAGAAATACATGATGACAGATTCAGATAACAGTGCATAATTAAATCTGATTTGACTTATGCAGCAACATTTAAAAAAATGAGTGGATATATGAACTAATACAGAAGTAAGCTCATAAACTCCAATACAATAAGATAAATGATTCAAAATACATCATTTTTAAAATAAATTATCAAAGTTACAACTGAACAATTTAGATTCTATTACTGTGCGGAAATAGGTTGCAGAGTAATTATTTTAAGTGTATGTCAAAAAAGCAGATAGCATGTATACATTGGAAAAATAAAAATAGAAAGTGACAATTATAAATGGAAAAATAGATGTAAATTTTCATAAAACATTAACTTTAAAAAAAAAGCAATTCATAATGAAACTGCAAATTTGTGAAAAAAATTGCATTAGAAATATTTAACTGCTTAGATATATCACAAACATTCAACAAGATTCGAGAACCATATTGCCAATTGTTTTAATATCCCATCTATCAAAATCATAAAAGCTCTAGAGGTGAATGTAAATATATTTAAATTGGTTGCTCTTGGTATCAATAAAATACAAAGAAAAGTGTAAACATCTGCTACTATGCATTTAAATACAAAGATAAATCTGATTATTGGTAGAGTGGGTTAAAGCAACAGAGTATAAACAAATGTTGTGGAAAAGGTTTTGTTCAAACAAGAAATTCAACACAAATATGATTAATTATTTTTCGAATCACAAATCAGCATTTTTATAAACTTTACAACTGTTGCGCATTAGATAATACATATTCAGCAATTTGCAAATTTCACTCACTCATGGAATAAAAGTAGAAGCAAAAATATAAGCATGGCCAACAGTAGTCTTATAACAATTGAAATTATTAGATTTTGGCCACACCAATTGTAGTTATAACTCAAGCAAATGATCAAATCTATATTTGTGGTGATTACAGAGCCACAGTTAATAAATATTTAAATAAAGCCTTATATCGTGTGCTATATATTAGAGTATACAGTATACTTTAAAAAAATATCTCATTTTGTCAAGCTTGATCTTAATGTCGTAAGTCAGCAGATAGCAATCTCCTTCAGATTGTTCAAATGCAGTAAGTTACTATTTGATATGAATACAGCGACAAATATATTTTGGATGAAAATTGAAGCACTGCACTAAAGAATAAAAGGTTGATTCCATATTTTAATGACATACTCACTATAATGAATTCAAAAAAGATGTTATTTCAAAAACTGTTTAAAATATATGACAGACTGGAAGGATAAATTTAAATGCAGCCAAAGATAGATGGAAATTGAAGGTAATAAAGTTTTCTGGTCATTCAACAATTTAAATAGCTCTCTTAACAGCTAAAAACAAAAGAATTCTGGAAACCTCATATACAGCCATATTGCACCAACAAAGAATGTTATTGATACTATTAATAAAACTTTGATGGAATTCTTAATGAGCAGGGTTTATGAATCAATTATTAACCTTAATTTCTAGGAAAAAATAGCAGTTTAAGTTGTGTGACCAATGAGGCAAAAAATTAATTGGATAAAAAGTTTGTATAGATAACTGTTTAAATAAATAGATAGGAAAATAACCCACAGATTATTTAAACAAATAATTCCTGTATGATGGAACAATAGTATCGTATATCATAAACAACTTAACTATGTTCACCATCAAAGAAAGGAAAAATTAATATTAAAAAATAGAGATAATAAATTCACCCAGAAAATCAAAGTTCTAATAATTTATAAAAAGAAACAAAAAAATGGAAACTTAAAATATGGAAAACATATAAAAACATAAATATTGATGTGATAAAAAATGCAATGAGATTATATTTAGATATAAGTGCTTAGAGATGTAAGTAACAAAAGCTTGAAAATTGTGTACTGGGCAGCAAGATATACAAACTCCATCATGATGGGATTTATATATATTGTACCAGCTGAAAATGTATGTCCATTCAACTTAAGACTTAGAATCTAAGCAAAAGTACCCCGAATCCAATGATGCCCAAGATACACAGGTCAGAAGCAATCATGAATTCTAACCTATTTGCCCATTCACCAAATCTATTACACTACGGACAAATACCTACGGTGATACAATATAAATTCCTTATTTCCAGGCCTGGGGGCTACAGCATACAACAAGACATTTTATTTGATGATGATGATCAATGAGACATTGAGTGAACCCAAAAAAAAAAACAATTTAAGAAACATATATATATATCAATAAGATTAATTAATAAGGATTTGAACATACTGGAGTGAATTTATATATAAAGATTTATTATAACAAATGTGATTATACAGTTACCAACTTCATGCATATAAGTATTTCATTAATTTAAATATTCGAGAATAATACATTAAGTTATTTATAGAGTAACATATATAGGTATCATGTGGTATTACAATATCAACTTTGGTTCCGAAATCATATTTTATTCATTTGTATACAAGCAGTTTATCTGGGTGGTTGATGGATGTTATACAAGTTGAAGAACCATATATATATTTAATAACACGGGATTTCGCTGTTTCTTTAATTCTGACATTTTGCCCTAAGCATTACAACATACAAATTTATAAAGGATTATTGCTTTTATTTCTAACATATGAAGAGAATACATTTGTATTTGTAAGTACACTAAGATAAATATTTTATTATTCATTTTACAGAGTTTAACGATCTCAAAATATAGCAAAACTGTAGATATGGGAATGGTTTATTTGAAAGAGTGTGAGCAACTTCAGCAAGGTTGGTTATAAAACTCCAATAAAGAATATTTAAAGACAAAAATGATTCATTACACCATATCACTACGATTTATTTTTATCAAACAGGCTGCCTTTAGCTGATAGAACACTTCATTATTATTTTAATGGATGAGGGTATGCCGGCGCTTCTGGCGGAGCGATACCTTATGGAGAGGTAAGTAGAAAGTTGCTATGGTCTGGCATATGGCAACCATACAGAGCTTCTGCTACTCTAGCTTGCTTGTTCCAGGGTGTAGCTGTATACCCCTGTTTTGAACAAGAATACAAAACAAGACAATGGAACTTTGTGAACCTCCAGAACGACAGTATGAGCGGATCCGATCAAAGCAATGAAATATAAATCATTAATTAATTCTGACATATGCTAGCAATGCGATGATAAAGAAATGAATTATTTGATTTAATAAGAAAATAAAGCCTTAAATAATTAATATATATCACAATATATTTAAATAGTGACTCACGTAATATCTAATAATAATTAATAAGCAAAGAAAATTTTAACTACTGAAGCGTGCATTTTCCTCCACTTTCCAATGATCAATCCCATTTAATTTAAGAACAAAATAGTAATATAATCAAAGAAATCAGCACACATAAGAGTGCTGCTAATGAAATAAATTGATAGCCAGTACTTTGATGATGATTATTAAGATAAAATAATAAAACGAAATGGACACCCAAATCCACCCAGGTTGGAAAATTATATTTATAAGTTTTAAACAAATTAGCAATAAATTATTCTGAATGCATATATTTATTAGAAAGAGAACTCAATCTTATGAAATAATTTAGAAATGAATAAAAATCAAATAATTAATTACTCTCCCCCTTTTTTTTTTAGAGGGATTAAAACAGACATGAAGCTAGTGAGATTGGGTTTGATTGACAGGCATTATACATTTAATAAATCAAGAAATATAAAAAATATTAACAATTATAAGTTACTACTGCACTAAATTACATATATAGTAAGAAGCGTGAATTGGATTAGTAAGTATACATTATGATTAATTAGGGTTATAGAGAATCGATGTACAGCAATGATATAATTATTTTAAAGTATTCACTGGTTAGCGAGTTAAAATATTGAGAAAACATTACAGACAAAAGCATTAAATTTATGATTAATTAATTACAAACAGGGAAAGCAACTAAGATGACTCTTGGTGCGGCATTCTTTGATTTTTGGGGCAGGCATGTTTTGATTAGACTAAATACAGTTCTTATTGGCCTCTGTACTTTTCTAACAGCTCAGGAACTTTTGAATGATAGGAGCTCAGTTGTGGCATGGTAAGGAGATGGTCTCGACAGAGAAAGGTGGCTTGGGTCCCTCTACTGGAACATTTCAGAAATTCAACTGGTGCGGAGTATGTTGGCAACAGCTCACAAAACTCTTTTTTATAACTAAATTCAGCCCCACTTATACTGATTCAGAAATATTTCAAGAATGTTCTTAGTTCACTACCTGAAGCGATATTCGACTTTCTTAACCCTATTGTCAAGAAGATACAAATGTTGATAAGGGCTGGCAATCTATTTCTAGAACTTTCTCATGAACAATGTAAATTTCCATTAGAGGTTATTAATGAAAGCTAAAAGAAATTTCAATTTAAAGTAAAAATGTTATAATTATACTTATTAGCTTCCGCATTTTTGTACAATCTAATAGTGAACAATTTCCAGAACCTTCTCGACAATTGCATTTTCTTTTCACTATTTTGATACATTTTGATACAAAATTAAAATATATATATTAAAACAAATAATACATATAGGATTACAATATTTTATTTTATAAAATAAAAGCAATATCCCCCTCCCTTCCTTTCATATATATATCACATATACACACGAATAATTTTCAAATATATTAGCATACAATTTCTTGCATTCATGTGTTCGTGTATACGTAATACCGATATATATATATATAACATGTTATTTTACTGGATGGGATGGATTCAAACCCTGTTGGTTGGTTGGTTATGTTAGATAAAACATGAAGCTCAATCTGCATCACAGATTGAGTGCTTCAATATATACAATGTAATCTGCTAAGCATGCTTTCAATATCTTGTAAGCAATATCATAATCATAGCAATGCATGAAAACCTGTTTCACAGATTACATTAAATGTGTGTATATATATATAAAATACTACCCTGAGGGAGTTATCTTGCTTCCCAGTAAGCCTTTCTTAACTTGTGCCTCCAAGTGCTTATATCTAATTACAAATGTATAAGGAAAGTTAAAAACTCATATAGAATTGCAAAATTATATATATATATAATCTGCAGATTAACACTAGCTAAATCTGAGATGAAATCATACCTAAATATTTAAATATAGATTCTAATATTATTTACAAGTAGTATGACAATGATGTGATGATACGTGCACCTGCAGAATGGATCATAAAAATATGAAATAAAGTTAATGCTAAAAACTACACTCCAATGGATAATTGAACACAATAACACCTTCAATAGTCTAAAGTTTTTAGACCTATACATTAAAAAAAATAAAGACTTATAGACTTCAAAATGATCATCAAACCAATTGAAATTCAAGGTGCAATTCTTCGCATTTTCTCACACCTATGACACACAAACTCAGTGGCATAAAAAGTTTTTTAAATAGAAATCTTAGACTCTATAAATGCAAAGGAAATCAGAAAGCTAATATAAAACCTATATAAATGATCCATGCAGAATAGGATACAATGGTAACACTAATAAAAACGATCAAAAATTTTTTCAATAAAATAAAACAAGCACATTTATCTAGATTAGATAATAAAATCCTGGATAAGTATATCATTCATACCAAAGCTTTCACACACACACAAAAAAATCTATACCAGCATATATAACATAAGTCTGAGAAACCCTTCTCTAACCTAAATAGTCTACTAAACAACACAAAAAATATAATATCCTAAGATCAAATAACTCAAGTAGTGTACAAGATTGAATGCAATAATGTCACTTGCAAATCAGTATATTATGGGGAGTCTTGGATAACTATAGCCACCAGACTCTCCCAACATAAATATTTGTGCAAGCATTCCAAAAGTAATCCAGAAAAAAATCTATTTCTTTCGAGCATGAGGAATTTTCTGACCACATTTTCAATCCGATAAATGTGAAAATTGTCTGTACTGAACAAGATGATAAAAAACATAGAATAAAAGAAATGTGGTTTATTGCTAATAACAACCATGCCATTAATAAAAAGAAAATAGTGTCCAAATCTCCAAAAAATGGAATATGTAAATCAGTAATTTAAATAAATTAGCATTTGCATTTAAATACTACAACATATCCAGATATCCATGAATGCTATGATTCTGGCTTCACTGGCAAAAGCATACACAGCTACATTTAACAAATTAAAACAAATAAACTTCCACTTATCCAACATTTGAATTGTTGAAACTTTATTAATTATAGTAGAATAAGGAAAAAATAATAATTCTGAATTTTATATTAGTCTGTATTACATAGTTATAATTATTAATCTTTCTCTCACTCATTTATTTGTGCTGCATTTTTCACATTTATATTTAAGTTAGTCTAAGTTTTATTAAATGTTGAAGTTATTATTATCAACAATCCCTTGTAAATAAATAAAGCCTTCCAAATCTAAGAGAAAAAAAACAATTCTAGAAATGAGTTTTGCAATATTTATACAAACCAATCTATGAGCCACAAATTCATCCACATGTACATGTTAGCCACTGCTCTGTTTATGTGATATTTTGTGATGCTGTCTTTTAATTTCTGCAGAAAACTTCTCCTTCTGAAATACTTCAATCCCATGTCTAATTGCAGTTCTTCAATGTATTTTATTATCTGCTATATCTCCCAAGAGAAACAATCAACATCGTACTTTTTTAGAATATCTTATAAATAATCCTCTTAATGTAAATGGGATCTATTTCTCTCATAAAAATTAAGCTGGTTTACCATAAAACATCTTTATAAGATATTTTGCATTATTTACTCATTTTACATTCTGATATAACAAATAAATGACTTTGCAATAATAAACTCTATAATATCGTATCTAACAAGTTGAATAATATATTGATTGATTTTATGATCTTGCCATTTGATTTTAAAATTTTATAGAACATAATTAAATTTAAAAAATTTAATGCCTTCATGCTGCATTGACAAGGTGTTCAAATTCTACAAATTAGCTAAAATATCAGCGCTATTTACAGCTAATTTAATTGCAGTATCTGTTGTATCTTAATACCCACCTCTATCTTTTTACTTATGAAATTATTAAGATATTTAAATTGATTTATATTTTTAAATTAATAAATTTTCTTCCATCACTAGTTGATAAAGAATTTGAGTTTCTTGAGTATTAATTATTGAAATGTCTTTATATATTGTATTCAAAGCATTAAAGACAATTGAAACATATTAATGCAACTATCAATATGAAAACAAAACAATTTTAAATGCAATTCAACAAAATTAAATTGATATCTGATGATAGCAGCAAACAAAATTAAACAAATTATAGTTTTGTCGAAAAAAAGTAATGTAATAAAATTTAACAAAATATAAAAAGTTAAGAAATCTTTTGGGCAATATTTTGTCTCCTATTTTTGAAAGATGAAAGATATTTTGATATCCTGAAACATATTTTGATTCCAAAAAACAAGCAAATGAATTTTGAATGTTTTTTTTCTTATCCACAAAGTTTAATACTACATTTACAGTATAAATATCAAGATCATTTTAGGTTTCTAAGCACTACCTTGAATAATTTACATTTGTATGTATATTTATAAAGGACTGGCATTTTTTAACTTATTTATTATCCTATTAGAATCACATCATCTAATTATATGATTATAGTAGGGCATGGACCCCACTACACTACCATGGCCAGGCTACACTTTGTCGCAACTATAACTGGTTTACTAGTCCAATCATATACTACATAACAACATACTTAGAGACATTATCAGCTTAAAGCCTACTGCTGATAATGTTAACTCAACACAGTAATATTTCCTGCTCATCATATGGGTATAAACCATGCCATCTAAAGTTAATAGAATATTTATTATTTATGATTGATAATAATACCAAAGACCCAGAATAGTACCAATAACAACTTAGGTTTAACTTATATCCTTTGAAGAGATCCTGTTAGTTCTGGATCATAACTTTGAGGCTCATGACACTCTCTGGTAATGTTGTATTACTTAGTTAATTTGATAAAATGCATAAATGAAAAGTACCCACAAGGCAAAACAGTTATAACAATAACAGTTTTATTCCAGTGGTAATATATGAGTGGTCTTTACAGCCTCTTAAACAATTGCTATTACTGACCTTGATCAGATAGCATCAGCATCACTAGATAATAAAATATTACATTACCATTTCTTTCTTCTTTTTAATTAAGTAAATGTATATACTAAAAAAAATAGATATTTTATTACCCAGATGCCACATCAAGGTTTAAATTATACATAATAAAACAATCATATTTTTTTAAAAAAGATAATGCATACATATAAAACAAAATGTAAATACACATCTTATATAATAGTTAGAGTACGTGAATTTAATAATATCAAGAAAAAATTGATTTTGGTTAAAGATTAACAATTCAGAGAAAGAAAAAAAAATGTTTACATATGTTTAGAAATTTAGTGACAAAATAAATAGCTGCTCTTACTTCTAATCCTTGTCTTTTATTTTTTTTAATCGTTATCTTTGTCCATTATCTTTTTCCAGAAAAACATAGTTATACAAAAGTCTGACACTTTGGCCTACCAATGATAATCCTTAGAATGATTTTTCTTACTCCCTATTAGTTCAGAGTTTTAAAATGTTATTCTCATTCACAAGTTTTAAAAGTAGTACTTGATCCTCTAGTTACTCCTATGCAGTTTATAATCCCACAAATTTATCCATGTGTTTTCTTAGAAAAGTTATGGATATTGCCAATTAACAAAATGTGTCTGGCATTTCTTCAGTATTCAGTCAATATTTTGCTGATCATTCTCAGTAAATATCCTTTCTCTTCCCTTGATAGGGCATACTTAAGAATTCATGTATGACAGAACTAGAATGGAACAGTTAAGATTTTTTCTTCATGCTAGGTTATGCAAGCTGAATAACTTCATTATCTTCTTTCATGGAGTACCATGTAGCCAAAAATGGACAACAAGAGTTTTCTCAGCAAGCCATTTTAGTATTTCCCTTAACATATATATGTGTGCGTGTATAAAATCAGTGCATATTTATTTTTTATGCACTCCTTTTTATTTTCTAACTTTCAGAGTATGTATATGAGTTCCTATGGTTTTCAAAAAATGTAGACTGATTAAATGAGCTAAATTTTTATATTGACAGCAATTTATAAGTTATCAACTTAATTACTTCAATCCAACTCTCACTTTAAATTAATTTTCAAGGTCTGCTTTTTGATAAACACAGGAACATCAATGTCATGATTACTAATTATGAATGAAATAGAGAAAACAAAAACAGAGAATATATATATTTTGGTTATATAAATTCGTTCTGCAATTCGAACTAAACTTAGTTAACTTCTATCAAGAATGTAATCACTTAGAAACTGTTTGTCTTCCCTTTTCTTTTTCCATAATTAATTTTTATTATCAGTTAACAAGTTTTTATTATTATTATTATTTGTAGAGAAATATTTGTTTCACAGAAAATGTGACGAAACCGCACACA
This sequence comes from Epiperipatus broadwayi, assembly GCA_028023455.1. Lineage (NCBI taxonomy): Eukaryota > Metazoa > Onychophora > Udeonychophora > Euonychophora > Peripatidae > Epiperipatus > Epiperipatus broadwayi. The sequence goes on along the minus strand of JAQFVV010012404.1, from coordinate 14,726,783 downwards.
CACATTGAATAAAACGTTTATTTGCTGACGTTGTAGAATTAAAAATGCTAATTATCATTAATGTTATATTTGACATTAACACTTTATTTACTGAGGGTTTTAAAACTAACATGCTAATAATCATTATCATTGTATTTGACATTTGTAGCTACCGTGTGGGTACAGTATGGTGGTAGAAGCACAATAATCAATCAAAGAACTATTTCTTTAGTTGTTAAAAAAAAATCTTTATTAAATAAGATCTGAATTTTTATTTGAAACAATAAAAAGGAATTGTTTTTTACTTTTGATATAGTTTCAATATTCTAGTGAATTAAATATTAAAAGAAGAGAATAAGTACAAATAATATGGGGATACTAAACCATTTAGCATTAAATGCATTAACTAAAGTAACAATTCAAATAAAAGACCAATTATTTTTAATTAATTCCACTTTCGTGGCCATCTGGAATTATCTCACTTTAATAGTACTAATTTTAAATTAATCAATTTTGGAAATGACTTGTGATATGAGTAAAATAAACTGATATTTGATATGAGTAAACTCAAATCTTTTTGATATCATGGTTTCATTCTAATAAGCTTCCTTTCCTAACTAGACAACTATTGATATTAATTTTAGTATTTATTAGAATATTCATCTTCTGCTTTACAATACTATTATATCTTATTTAATGAACAGTATAATAATCTTTTCATTTCACTGTGCTAATATATTGATGTGACAAATCGAATTCATATTTATAATATAATTTATTTTGAAATGCTATTTTTCAATTGCAACTTAGAATCATTATTGTGTTTAGAGAGTTTTTGAAGGGAAAAATAATGTTTATGGCAATTGTTAAATGGAAAACTACAAATATTTATTTGTGTCAGCTCAATAGAGATAGGATATTTTTAATCTAGTTATTTTTGGATCAATAATTCTTTGTTTCTATAAAAAGGAAAAAAAAAATTGATTGAGAATTTATTCTATTTACAAAATTTTCTTTTTTAACCAATATAATTGGTATTCTTTCAACAAAAACTCTAATCCTAACTTTTCTTATATAAGAAGAAAATTGTAAAGCATAAATATTATTTCCCAGCTTGCAATGCTTGCAAAGAATCAATTGATAATACACAGATGTATGTGCAACATTATATTATAGTCTATACCTACTCTACACATACTACATCCTCGTGTGCTATTTTATTCTTTTTAATGAATTTTTTTGAAAATGGTTTTTATGCATGCACACACCTATAAAGGAAAAAGATAAAAATGTAGAAAAATCCAAAGTTGATTTTATTGAGTGTTTAAGTTTTTATTTTATCTGGGTATACTTTATAATTAATGTTTAAAATTATTAAAATGTCACTTTTTCTAAATACATAGTAAAGTCCAGTAAGTGTTCGGCCAAATTTATTGTCAGTAATCATAAGTAGATAAATAAGAAGATAGCAATTTATAGATTTTCATAATCCTATATTTTTATTAAAAAAAAAAAAAACTTCTGAAGGATTTGGTCAAAATTTAAATAATCTTTAAAAGTTATGTAAATATGTTTTTGTATTTTTGTACTGCTATGGTTTTATTAATGTTTTTTGTTCTGCAATTTATTTACATAGTAAGTAAGTATTACTTATGAGAAAGGTGAGAGAAATATAATTCAATTATCTTATATGGACTAACCATTTATGGGTTTTTTTGGATTTGCAATATAATGATTATAACATTTACATTACAGTGAAGCTGTGATATGTGCATAACAAAATACACTAATTCACTTATCCACCATCCTCCCAAAAAATATAAATAAATAAAATATTAAAATTCATAAATTTAATAAATTTGATGCAATGTGGACCCTTTTGGAATCTTGTATGCTATCATACTTATTATTAATATTTATTTGAGTTAAATTCAAAGTACATACACTTTATAAATCACTTTAACAGTGACCCAGAATTTGTATAATGAAATGATTTTTTTTAATATAAAGCTAAAAGTTTTACAAAAGTATTTCCTAAACAATAATGAATGTTATTGATTTAATTAATAGCAAAAAAAGAACTGCAAAACATTCTTACTACTGCTTTAAAGTTTGAAGAGTTTAATTTATCCAGAATCTGAAATAAATAACAGCAAGTACAAAATAATTTTATAGATTTAAAAACATCAAAACAACTACATTTCAAAAGATATTTTATTCATTTATAGAGCAAGGTACATAAATGTGTATATGGACAATAGATAGGCTATTGTCTGCTAATAACAAAAATGCTATTAATGTTTCCTTAGGCATGAAAAGTAATCAGAAAAAAAAACAAATCTAATTGTCATATAAAGTTATGCTATAGTAGTTTGTTTTTTTTTTAATGGTTGCCAATGAGCAAACATGCTAACAGTAAATATATATATAACAACACTCCCTCATTTTGATTATTAATGAATACATTATTTTTTAAATTTTGTTTATAAAAAACCATATATATAAAAAACCATGTGTTATTTATATCTGTGTGCTGAAATAGACTGTATATTTCAATCCAATAAAGCATGAGTATTTTATTGTAATTAAAGCTTATACAAAAACATGAGCTACCATGTGTGATATACAATGTATGCAAGAAAAATTTGGAATAAAATATAGCAGATAATACCATGGTTCCAATGTAATTACAAAAAAAAATGTAAAATTTATATTTAAAGAATAAGATCTCTTATATTCTTAAATAAAATCACAAAAACATTTCTTTATAGAAAAAAATAATGACTAAACTGGGACATGATTCATCTTATCTGTAAGTACAAAAAGAAGTTATGTGTATATATGATATTTATCGCTGTAAATGTTGAACACATGTTTTCAGAAATAACTTTTTGGTGTCAATCTGTAAAAGCAAAATTATGGATTAAGAAACTTGATATTAATAGTAGCCTCTACTTGGGTGCAGATTTATCAAGAATAGAGAGAACAAATAAGATCAGTATTCGCTAGAAACCCATACTTTTTGAAAGCCCAATTAGGTCCTAATATATTTGTTTTATGTTCATTTAATGAAACAGATTAAGATATGATACAGATTTCATGATGGAAATTTAATTTGCATTTATTAAAAGTGTAAACAACAGTTTCATCTCTGTGGCTTCCAGACTTACAGTATGGTGATGATTGTGCTACTTTTACTTCTTTAAAAGACAATCTACAGAATGTATATAATTAAATGGATTTTTTATATAAATTATCTTTTAATTTTATAATTCTTTCACTTTGAAAATCTGATTTCTTCATCTTTACTACATTTTTATGTGTTGTGTTTTTTAAGTTAATAATGTAAGGGTCTGGTCAATGATGCTACGGAAAGAGAAGGTCGCATCTGACTATGGTTGGACCTAGCGTCTTCATGTAGGATGCTGGAGATGACATGGAGACTTATCTATCAAATTTGTATGTAACTTAAGTCAGTTCATCCACATTTCACCACTCTCTTTTGGATCCGTTGCCTGTGTTCGAACTCAGGAAGAATTCGCATTTGACTCTTTTAACAGGGATGTAGTTATGCATACTCATGGTCATATCAGCTTACCCAAGTTGGCATTCATAAATGACCCTTATCTAAAATCTTTCTATTATAGTGAGAATATAATATGTATATGCATATATATATAGGTAGATAGGGTATTTGCTTTAAAAATGAATGCAAAGACTTATTCAAAAAATTAGAGAGATTTTAACCATTCAACAAAATTTACAACATTTATTTATAAAAATAAACTCTACTTAAACAATGAATAAACTTAAATAAATTAATGAGATATTAAAAATATTTACAAATGGATATGAGATTATACATACATATTTACAGTTTAAATGCCTGTAATGAGCATCTCTAATTAAAATCATACTATTGGCTTAATTATCCACAAAACTAATTAACTAAATTAATTTAATATTTAATGTCACCATCGATTCGACTTGTGGCTCAAGTTATAGTGATTTAACTTGCCTAGAGACGCCCCTGTTATTTATCACAGAATAATAAAGAAACATTATTCAATATGATAGCACAGCAAATTTATTCAGGAAGTTAATCATTTATACAGAAATACTTAAGTAACTATTAGTAAAACAAACAATATATAACGCAACTTTGCTTTCCTAAGTGTGTATCATTAATGTCAAAAAAAATAATAACAATAAATTTTTACCTCCAAATTTCAAGTATATGGTCGTAAACAATGATCAAGCCGTTAGGACAGGAAATTGAATCTATATTTTATTTAAAAAAAAAAATTTGGTCTAAATTGAACCTTCCCTTCCCCTGCTCTCTTCGCATTCTGTTAAGTTGAATTCTCCCAAAATGTTGAATCATAATAATAAACATTTCCACAAAATAAGAATGAATTAATAAATAAATAAATAAATAAAATAATAATAATACATTCATTAAAAAAAATATTCATAATGCATAACATAATATATATGTATATATATTTCAGGAATCAATCATCAAGCTCATTTCATTAAAGTTCTCATTTTATAGTTCATACAGCTTACGTTACTCTTCTCTCCATAGCGTGAATCATTGACTGTTGCTGTTGTGTAGCATGCTGTGGACAATTCTGCCTGGATTCTGGTTTTCTTCTGTTCTTTTTTTAACCATTCCAAGCTGTACGAAGTATGTCAGAAGCTATAAATGTAGAGTTATGGCTATATACTTTCCATGGTTATAGGATTAACACTCTACCCCACAACAATTGACTGCTCTAGCAAAAACCCATTGTGCTGGCTTCTTATATATTAAAATTTAAGTTCAAATATGGCTTGAAGTCAAAAGAAATATTTGTTTTAAAATGCTATAAAATTTGCTTGTTCTAGCATCTATCATATTAGCTATATATATATATATATGTATTACACAGGTTCCTTTAGAAGTTCACAACGATTTCTTTAAAAATTCACCGAGTGCGTAATTTTATCTGAATAATTTGTTTATTTGCAAAGTCTCTAATTGGTTTTTCGAAATCCTATGACAAATTTGTTTTACAAAGTTAAATAAAAATAAAAAAAGATTTCAAACGAGTTTCCATGTTGAACCAGAATGCTTGTTAATATTTTTCTTTTTTAAATTGACTTTTCCATAACAACTTTATTCTCTACATGTCTATTATTGTGTTCATTCGTATATTATGATTATCAATTCCTGAGGTTAAATTATGCTTTATTATATCATTCTTATTTGAGTAGTTTAGTGTAGCCCTTGACCTTTGTTCATTACCATGATTAGTTTGCCATCATTTAACTCATTATTTAGTGTTTGTCAATGATGTAAAAACATATAACATGAAATAATTAACATCATACATATATGTTTGTAGAACATTTTTTTAGTGTTTATTTTGAATTATTTGAGATTTAATATTAAATTTACTTCTCATGTATATATGTGTATAAAATATAGTAATATATAGTTTCAAGTTCAATTATGTAATAATTATTTAAATTATGTCAATATAGCTATTCACATTTATTTCTTCAAACTTTGGAAACAATATGTTAGATTTTTTTTAAAAATCCTATCAGATATAAATTCTGATCAAAATTTAGTTCAACATTTCCGATGGCTAAGATCATTGTGAGTGAGATTGTAAGCTACCCTCACAATTATCCTCTCCTTACAGAGTTAAAATTTTACTTAGTGATCAAATTATGACTCTCAGTAAGCATACCAATGGGTTAATTCTGACATATTTATTCATTAATTTAATTTACTGTACTTCCTCTCTAATCATTCATTTACAACTATCTTTCCAGGTCTTCCCTTCCTCTATGTTTTAGTTTTCTTCTGAATGAGGTTTTTTTCAAAGTTTATGGATTGAACTCTACCATTTGTGTATCTATTATAGATAATATATGCATTTGCTTAGTAATCTCTCTCCATGCTCTATTCTTGAGCCTTACTGGACTTTGAGGATTGTCTAAGTTAGAGTATCCATCATCACATGTGGATAGACTTAACAAAGTTTTGGTAGGTTTTAAGGTATCTTGGCAACTATGCTATAGTATACCCTCACAAACATATCATAGAACTCACCATTATCCTCATTAAACCTTTTCTTTTATTCACTTACTTTGTCCCATATTCTATCCATTATTTATCTACACTTTCATACATATTGTTTGGGGTCAAATCGGCAATCATATAGTCATAGTGATTAACTGAAGTACAGTTTTAGTAGCCTGGCATTATATGTGCCTCTGATTTCTCCATTCACATTTATCCAAAAGGCATTACGGCCTACCTGTTTTATTATGACATACATTCATTCATATTGATCGTAAAATTTTTGATAATTCTTTTTCTGGGATTTGCTTTGGTGCTGAGACTTTATAAGCACTCCATTACCAATTTAGAATGTGTATAGATTTTGTTTTAAAATAAATTTATTAAACATAGTAACATAGTAATATACAGTTAAACTTTATAAAAATTTACATAGCATTCATAATGAAACTTGAAAAAGTCAATGCAGAGAAAAGGGTATCTTAATAAGATTTTAGTTTTCATTTTTACTCTTTTCTTTTGCTCTCTTGATGAATTGTTCATAGGCTTTTGTCTATTAACTGAAGATATGCCTTTTGCATATTTTCCTTCATATCACTTTAAAACTAATTGCGTTACGGTGAAACTTTTAAGTTTATTAATTAGTAAGCTTTTTTTATCTATTCTATCTTTTAGACTTAGCGCTTTCAGAGCCCTTGCAGCTCCATATTCATAGTCCTTTTCATATTGTTAACTATATGCAAATGCATGCAAATTGCTTATATCATCCATTTTTTCGAAATCACGAAGCACGTGTCCTTGCTGTTTATTGCTCTGGCATCGCTGGTGATGAAACATGTTTCTTTGACCTTCCTCTTGACATCGTTTCTTTCTGTGCATACGATATCAGCTTTAGAGGGTTCAAATTTGTGTTTGGGTTCCTGCTGATGGTCAGCAAATACTGAGGTGCCTTCTTTTTTGGTTGTAGCTCTTGTGTATACATATTTATGCTGGGCCAGTCTATTGCCCACTCTTGGCCCAAGTTTCCTCATAATAAACTGAATCACAACCTGTCTGCGGCTACACAATTCTGTAAACAACATGGGGGGTTTCTTCGATGTTTCTTTTGTCTTTAGTATTGTTGATAAGCCTATTGGTGTTTGGCAGGGTTCTGAATTCGAGTTTGAATTCCTTCTGTAATATTTTACTGAAGTTTTTTGCCACTGCAGGTATGTAGGGTATAGTCAGATGTTGTCTGTCTTCTATTGTGTTCTGTTGCAGTCTTTTATAAAAGCTTTCAATCCTGTTGGTTATTGTTCTATGATCAAACCCACCCTTATTAAGTCCCTGATGTAGCTGGCGATGTTGTTTTTCTTGTCTGATTCTAGTTTAGGTGGTGGTTTAGTGTATTAGTAATTACAAAGTAAGGGTGAAATAAAAATTGTTATTACATATCACTTTGTTTATGGGTGCTTTTATTGGACTTTATATTGCTTAGTTGGTCGATCCCCATCTTTGGTTGAATGGCCAATACATTATATGTCAATAGGTAGTGAATGTACATACCTATCTGGCTTATCATTTTTCTATATTATCATAAGTTATTTTACATATTTGCATACATACACTATTATTGATTTATTCATTTTTTAAAATATATATACATCACTTGAGAATTCATCCATTGTGAAGTTGCACACTTTGAAATCTTTCCCTTATTATGTGCCTTTTCTTTTAAGCACTGCCAGTTATGTGCCTAATGAAGTATGTTACAGAACTTGTGGAACTGGAAACCTTTCTATTTGATGGACCGCAACATGGTCATCTCTGTTCTCATCATATAACTTCCTATGTTTTGATCATCCCTTTGATTGTGGAGAAATTCTAATTTCCACAATGCATATCTAAGATAATCGAGTTTACCAATTTCTTTAGTGTCTTCAAAAATGGCACTTGTAGTGTGGTAGTTTTCTTCTGAGATAACTCTTTGAGCTAGTAACAATTTATCCTTGATGTTGGCCATTACATTCATAAATTTTGAATCGAGAGTAAACTTCAGGTTCTAAATAATGATTGCTCAAGTTACTATGGGTTTCATGGCTAAGCGGTTTGGTTGCTTCCATGGTACTTGCAGGTGGGGTTACTATGTGAATGTGGGCATCATTTTGATAAGGTCTTGGTATCATTCCTTCTAAATTAGGCTTAAAGGAATGATTCTCCATTCCATCTTTAGAGAACTGTGACATCCAACCAGTAGAAAATTCAGGGTCAAGTAAGACTTCAGCGACAAAAGAATGTGTGGAACCTTGAGAGGATTCAAAAACAAAACCAGGCAAATCCTTTTGTAAGATGATGACTTGTCGCCATTTATCTAATCTGAAAATTATAACCTCAGCATTTCCTTCACAGATAGAAGACCACTTTCCAATGGTTAAACATGTTGAACCAGGTAAAAATAGACTAGGTTGACCAGAAGGTGTCAAGCTCACCTTGATTATGTGTACTCTGTAATAAAAACCGTTCACAAGCTTCATGATCATCCAAGGTGTCTGTGAAGCTACCACCAGGGTACATCATAATAAATTTCCTATTTATAATAAACTGAAAACAACCGATATCACCATCAAATAATTCCAAAACTGCAACATTGCTACAAATATATAAGTAATATTGGTCATGAGTAATGTACCAGTTATACCAATGATTAGGTTTACCCAGTAGGGTCCTTTTTCATCTTCCAGCATAGTGTCTTTATCTTCCTCATGGTCAGAAACTATAGCAATTACTTCAATGACATCTCTCTCATGGTTCATTTCCATGAGTTTTATTGGAGGCGTCAGCATCTGGATGTTCACGTCAGTTGACTTTCCCTCAGTATATTGAATACTTGTGTTTGGCCTGGGTCTGTTGCATTTCAACAACTAATGTACCCTTACTCAGTTGGGATTCGGTGATTCCAAACTTCTAGGTAATGGTTTTGTCTAAGCATTTTAGTTCTTGGGCTAATGTTTCTATTTCCATATTTTGTTTGGTAAGATTTTGTTCCAATTCTGTACGGATAATTTGTAGTTCCATCTAAACTTCATCTTGATGCCTTCTTTGACTTTCACATATTTCTCCCTTAAAAGTTTTTTGTTTACTGCATGCCTCATCATATTTGTCATTCAATTGTCCCATGATGCTACCTTTGAAATCATCAAATCACTGTTGACATTCTGCATCCATCAATTTCTTTCTTCATCTCTAACATTCCTTGCTTCAAATCAACATTGTCTTTCTGAAAATTTTCTAATTTTAGGGAGAGTTGTCCCATATCTTCAGACAGTTTAGTTTCAATTCTGTCAATCCATTTGTTCTCTCATATTATTCATGTCCTTCAATTCTTCCTTTATTTTATTTATATCAGCCTTGGTTGGCATATTCTCCATCTTATTGTTAGGTCATTCTTCATTTCATCAGCCTTAGTTGCCATATTCTCCATCTTATTGTTTATCCTCATTTCTATACTATTCATATCAGTTCGTATGTCCATGATTTCTTGGAGTAGTTATGTCAGGGCTATAGGATCTTGCATAGACTGAGTTACTCCAATTTCAGGTGCTTGAGTCATTTCACTGGTGGGGATCATCTGAGTTTGAGAAGCTGTTTGACTCCCTTCTTGCATTGTGGAGATTGTTCAACTTCCATTATAGACCCCCCAGATACTTGGATCAGTATAGATCTTTCCTCATGTTTAACCTCAATCTCACCTACCTCAACATCACTAGCCTCCTCTTCATGGTAGCCTGTCTCCATACCAGCTATTTTTTTTCCATTTCTTAATATCATAAATTAAGTAGTTTAAATGTATTTAGTTACCATTTTATCATAATATAATGATGATTGTCACGGATTTTCTCATTTCCCTAACCATTTTGCTTCTAGCCACTACTTTTAGATTGGTTTAATCTCTGATGTTATGTTTATCTATATTTAGTCTTCTACCCTTTATTCCGCCTGACTCACCTATTTTATTCTGGATTTGTCAATTAATCATTTAGTTATTTTGTCTCCATTTATTGGCCTTGCATCATTCTTTTTTTGTTTTGTTTATCTACTGCATGTGTTTAGTGTTACATTTAGGTGTTTTATGTTCCTATTTGATCTTTATGTACATGGATTATTTTACATGATCATAAGTACATCACTGGACGTAAGTCACTAGGTTTGTTACATAAGGAATAAATTCAAATAGAATGTTACAAACAAAAAAAAATATTTTTTAACTCCAGTCCGATAGCTGGACATCCCTTGCAACTACAGCATGCTCAATCATCACCTCTATTATTTGTCATTAAATAGTCTCCCTAGAAACTAATTATTCAATTACTTGCTTTTTATTGTACTCTAAAAAATCTAAAAATATCTGATAAAACGTTTAACCCTAAAAACCTGCAAGTGTAAACTTTTTTTTTTTGTATTCATAAAATAAAAAATTAGATGATACAAAGGAAAACTATTGTAACAAAAAAGTATAGTATTTAGACAAATATGCCAATTTAAAATTAACAAAAAATTTTATACATATAAAAAAGAGCTTTTGGAATGTTTGATCAAATCAATCATTTATAAATTTATATATGGAAGTTCATAGCAATGATATTAATTTAAAAAAGAAAACCTTCTGTCATTTCATTAAATGTATATTAGTGACAAAACTTCGTTATTTCATTCAGTAAATAGCGAAATGTTATTTTAATTACCACTCACTCCTAACAAAATCTTAGTATTAAGAAACAAACATTGTCAGATTATTAAAAAAATGTCTCATTTTAATGATTCTACATAATGAAGCAGATTTTTAATGTGATTAAAAGATACATTTAATTTATACAATAATTTTAAATTGAAATATAGAACGACTAATTACTGAAATTTGTTGAAAAAAAGAACAATCTGTGGAATAAATATAATACAGCAAAATGAATGTTGACCACAAATAATAAAAAAAAAAATTGATGAAATTATTATTGTTACAATATTTTTTACTTGTTTTACTTTTGATTTTTTTTTACAGCATATTTTGATTTTAAGATAAAAAAATTTGGGTTCATCAAATTATTGCTTTATTATTTTGTTCTGTCTAGTGTAACCATCTAGTATTTGATAGGACTTATTCTTATCTGACAAATAAAAGGGAGTCAGTCAGTCAGATCAATATCAGTATGTTGATAATAAAGAAAGAAATCATAATTGAAATGTAAGACAATTTTAAGCTTGAATGAGACTGATATCATCTATTACAGGCTCAAGTCATGCTGTGGTTCAAAATTTTCTTTTCTGAACTTATTAAATAACCTTGTATAGTGAAAAAGTATCAATTTAAAATGATAAAACTAATTGATGAGGATTAATTCACTCATTATTAAAAAATAAAAATAATTATTTAGGTGGTACAAAAGACTAAATAGCCATATATTTTACAATATATATATATATATTATATAAGAGTTTTTGAACTGCTTAATGTAAAAAAAATGTTATGTAATATTATAACAATTATTAATAATCAATTTATAAACTACTACAGACATATGTATAAAATAAAGAGTGTGTTAATAGCTCTAAACAAGCTTTTTTATGATAAATGCTATAAGAGAAGGCATTCAAATCATCTTTATCTAGGATTGTCCCCATCTCCAGACTGGTTTCAAACTATGGCTCTCTTCAGTGATGAGCTAGGACACCAGATTTTAAAAAACCAACTCAAGCTAAACATTTATCTAATACTTAACTCTTAATAAGAAGATCTGAAATTTTCAGACATCTACATGTCTTTAAATTTAGCTCTCCATCTGAAAAAAATCATATGGGTGTGAACTTAATTCAGATACACCATATATTAATAGGCTTAGCAATTTAATTTAACCAAAGCTCCCAACAGCAAAATAATAATAGTAATAAAATCAGGTCATGTATCACATATCTTATATAGCTTGCATTTACAAATATGTAAAATAACGAGTGTGGTAATTGCTCTAAACAAGCTTTTTTATGATAAATGCTGTAACAGAAGGCATTCAAATCCTCTTTATCTAGGATTGTCCTCATTCCTAGACCAGTTTTGAGCTATGACTCTTTCAGTGAGGAACTAGGACACTAGATTAACTATTAGACAAATACTTAGCTTGAGTTGGTTTTTTGAATTTGGTGTCCTAGCTCCTCACTGAAGGGAGTCATATCTCGAAACCAGTCTGGGATAGTAACAATCCTAGATAAAGATGATTTGAATGCCTTCTCTTGTAACATTTATCATTAAAAAAGCTTTTTTAAAACTATTAGCATGCTCTTTATTTTACATATTTGTAAATGCAAGCTATATAAGTCATGTGATATATGACTTGATTTTATTTCTCTCTCTGTATATATATATATTTATATATATATAGAGAGAGAGAGAGAATGGGGGACAGTTGAAACATCTGATGGCTATTATTTACAACAACAATTATCTGAACAAATATTTAAAACATTTTAGACAAAAAAGTAAAATTTTCTGAGAGATGGCAAAAAAGAATGTAACTTCTCACTATGTACTAAAATATGCCTACCTACATAATGTGAATTCCATCATCATTTTAAGCAGCTGAATGAAGTCAGTCTATTTGATAAGCTTTTTTTCTGTTGAGTACTCATCAAGCTCCTTTCCAATGATGGTGAAAGTATAAAAATGTTTAATATGGCCATATAAAATGTTTCTAGACATTTTTTATTTTCTTCTTACAATGCAATATCATTATTTCCACATGAAAATACTCATACCAGAAACAAATAGCTTTCAAATGGCTACTTGCCCATAAATATTTTACTTGTGTTGCTTATTAAAAATTGTGATAAAAATTGTAATTTTCAATTGTGCATTGACTTTTTAAGTGATTTATTTGTATCACTATTGTTCGGAAGTTTTTTTTTTGGTTGCAATTCTTCATTCTTCAAAATATCTACTAGTCTCTTTTAGATATATATAATCATGGTTCTTTCTAGAAAATTTCACTTTCACTCCTTTATCCATAGTAAATATAACAATGATGTTATTGATATCAAAATATTAAGCAGTTTATCAGATACTATAGTTAATACAGCACTGAAACTTATTTCCTTTTAAACTCAAACCAATTGCGCAGTTCTTCTAAAGGGCTTATAAAAACAGTGTCAACTTCCTATAAGATGTATCTTATAAACTTATTATAATTTTATTATTAAAAAGTTACTTTTCTAAGCATTTCCATTCCTGAGATTCATGATAACAAAAACATAATATGTCATGTAATGATAATATATATTACTATTATTTCTCCCAAATTAGTGTATACACTTTAAGCATATGTTTATAAATTTTAAATATTATAATAAATTCTAAGTTTAAACTAACTATGGTTAAGTTCTCATATCAGTCATTAATATTTACAATATTGTGCAAAAAGTAAAAAAACATAAGAAAACATACAGCCAAGTAATAACATTTCATACAATAAGCCACTGCTTGGATGAATGACTGTTTTAAACAAAATATAATGAATATATATATAAATGCAGGTGTGTTTGAATTGGTATTAATGTTTGAAAACTAAAAATATAATTATTGTTTTTCACGTTTAACGTTTCTATAATATAGTAACTTTTAAAGATTGAGATTATTTTGCAAAATAAAGATTGAAATTCAATATGTCCTGATTTTAACTTATTACCAACATTATCTCAAGAAGCTTTGAAAAAAGTTTAAAGTGTTTTAATAAACCAATAAAGTTTAAGACTAAGTACATAATTAATAAGTTATTAGCATATTTTTTTTATATATTTGCCCATTAATTATATCACTGTTAAGATGATATGGGATATACTTAAATAAATTAGTTTGACAAAAAAATTTAATAATGCTGTTAAACATTTATGTTTTACTTGATAAACAATCAAACAAGACCTTAAAAAATGCAAATTGAAATTTGTAGCAATTAGTTTGCATAACATAATTGTAACTCATTTACATATTTAATTTCTTACTGATTGCTATTTCACTTTATACTTTATTGCTATTTGTAGATTAAACTAAAATGTAATGATAACAAGTAGTACTATCATTTAAAGAACTTGTAATAACATATTCTTTTAATGCACTATATTATTTAGGAAGTTGTGAGAGTTGTCTTGTTCATGCTAAATATCATAGATCAGGTTTAATGGCCATGCTTAAAACCTGTCATACTTATACCATTGGCAACATATGGCTGCTCAGAGCCAAACAGCTATTATATCATCTAGGTGGAAAACAATTAATAAGCTCATATATTTGTCACTGCCAAAGAGGGCTATTACTTTATCTAAGCAGAAAAAACTAATAAGATTATATATAAATAATTGTATTTATTAATATTTCTGCCTACTATTATTAACTGACATTTCCTATATAAATCCAATGAAGACTATTTTAATTTTAATCCAAATTGATAAAAGTCAACTTTATTAATAGTGTGTAGGCATTTAATTTCCTCTAAAAATGAAAATTAAAATGTCTTCAAAGATTCAATATTATAAATATGCTTATATTTATTTTAAAAAATACTACTCAATTATTTTTTTTTCCAAAGAAGTTTGCATTTTGTATGTTTTACTTAAGGAAATATCTGCGTTTTCATTCATATAAAAAATATGGTTAATAACTTATCTAAAAAATAATTTGATTACTTAATTTTAAATTATTTGATAGATAACATTTTAATGATTTTTCAATGGATACATTTTCTCAAAAAGAATATCATAAATAGGGGTAATTCAACAATTTGCAGCTTGTATCAATTCTCAAATAAAATAAAAATAAAAAAATCTCATATTGTTAAATTGAATAAATTGTTGTGCTCAAACTCCATATGGGGGCTTGATCATCATATGTTTTTCGGAACAATGAATTATTCAACCATAGATTTTAATTTTTAAAATAAAGAGAGAGTATACGATTATGATATAAAGGTGTTAATTAAAAATCATGCAACAATACACTTTATAATCATGGGAAACTATCAAACATATTTAAAAGTAATTTTTATAAAATCTATAGTGTAAAGCTATTGCTTTTGGAAAAATATGAAATGCGAAGTTGGTATATTATATATTTAAAATAATTTCCTCCCAAGGTATAAATCATTAAAAAAAAAAACTTCAAATCACCATTATTACTGTTTTATTGTTTAAAATAATTTATAATTTGAACATCAAGATTAATCACATAAATTAATCTATGTTTTTTTTTAGTTTAATAAATAATCAGCCAATTTAAATTATGTCACATAAAAATACAATACGTTGGGAATGCTAGTCACCAAATTTAACTAATTTAAAAATCATAAACATTAAATATTAAACTTTTTTTAAAAATATAGTTATAATAATAAATCATTATTTTATCTTTTAAATGTCATTCATATTTACCAATACAATAAAAATTAACAATAACTGGCACAAAAATTTAAAATGTACAAAAGATCTTAGATAAAATTTAATAAATTATTACATTTGCGCAACTTCAAATTTATTGAATTTATATATATTATGTAAAGTGTTAAAATATATTATTTAACAAAGTCAATAAGATATCAACGTAAGTGTGAGTGGCACATGTGAATTTATTTGTCTTCCATGTTATTGGGCCAAGTGGTTAGCACAGCCGCCTTACAAGCGGTTGTCCCGGGGTTCGCTTCCCGGCCGACGCTTTGACACATTAAAAATACATATATATCGCAAAACTCATCTAAAACTTTTTGCTCTTTAACTTTTTTTTTCCTTGTGGAGTACTTGTTTACATTTATTGTCAACGATAACGTCATTTATTACAGTAACAGAGAATCACTAAATCTCTCTTCTTTTTTTTTTCTAAATTAAGTTCTTAAATAGCAGAACTACTGTTTTCAACTCCGTTGTTTAAAAAATATTTTCACAATATAAATCACAGCTTCTCTCATCTAATAAATTTAGTATCTTTCTAAAAAATTGATATATTGTATTTATATATTAAAAAAGATGGGAAAGGAGCTAATAACACATTAAGTTCAAAAATTAATTCCGTTCTGCCACTGTACTAAATCACATTATAGGACATGCAAACATTTGATATGATCAACCCAATCCAATACAAAATGCATTTGAGTAGAGGAGGGTGACATACCAATGAAAAACGTTTTTTCCCTACACACAAGTAAAAAATCAAATACACAATAAAAACGTAATCAAATTAAAAGGACATAAGTTAACTATTATCTCATATTTGTGTGGTCATGCAAAAGCAAATTTACTTTTCAAATTAACTAAAAATTGATTAGTATAATTTTTATAAAAGATATTGCTGATTAAATATAGTTAATTCTGCCATAAAATATTTACTAAATTGTCAGAATAAATTTCATTGCAAAATATAAAATGCTAAATTAATTATTGATTCAAATTAAAAATTCTCAATTCTGTAATTTACATGTTATCAAGGGAAATTAAACTGTGAACTCAGGGATTGTAAATAGTAAATTTTTTATTTATATACTAGTTTTTAATAGAAATGGTTGGGTTTATTTTTTAATCACATTCTTTAATGGTTAAATACGATGTAATAAGATTTATATTTCTTTGTATGCATAAACAAATATAACTGATAAAATAAATCCATTTCATTTATATAAAAATCAATATAGCCATTTCTGTATATGTTATTTTTTATACATAGAATCATAGAATAAGATTTTAAAGACACATTAACATCACGAAACAGAAATTTGGCTTTAAACATACCAAAATTAAATTCTAAACCAAATTTTTACAAAATACAAATCTAAACATAATAATAATTAATGAATTTAATAAATTTTGATATAAAAGATTAACTCATACTCAATGATGATTTCACTAATTCTCATCAAGCGTATAAATTATATATAATTATAAAATAATTTGATGTAGCTACCGTAATTACAAAACTTTCCATTATATAATATTCAGCAGTTCTTATTCCTTTCACAATTAGTTAATAATGTTGGTACTTCAATAAATTAACATAAATCTAAGCTTCATTAACATAATATCCTCTAGCAATAATTATCAGTCATACAAAACATTAAATAAATTAGATAAAAGTTAGCAAACAGCCAAGATACTTTAATAGAATGCTTTCGATCAACTTTTCATAATAAAAGTACAAACTTCTATAATACAATCACCCACAAATTGTTTTTATGAGAAAAGTCATAATAATATTGATATAAAAATATATAGCTTCCTACTGCTTCACATTGGTCAGTAATTAATAAGTTAACACTATAAGTTCTAAATTCTTACTGTTATACATGTATGGTGTAAATCTGATTATATAACAATGATGTAAACTGTTTATACTTCTATATGAAATGTAATAAATGTAAGAAGTGTGCTTATATGCAACTATAGAGAAGCTTGTTATTTCTATAAATTAAATATAGCTTAGCACTTTCATTCTCATATTCATAACTAGATAAACTACAATCATAATGAGGAGATGAGTATAACTGTATATATTTGAAGAGATTAAAATTTATGTAAAATTCGATGTTAAATATTTAAATTAGAATGTCCATTTTTTAGAGAGAGGGAAGGATGAATCTCTACAGTTGATATGATTTGTATTAATGGCTATATAGCAAGCTTTTCTTATTTTTCTCTTTGAATCATTTCACTCAATGTATTGGATGGTTGTGTAGGAGAAGACAAATTGATGTCCTGTCTCATTTTGGTGCTCAAGAAATATAAAACTATTTTCTGGTTAGTCTGAGGCTCTTTTGTATAAGTATTGGTGTTGGGAAAGACATGTAGACAAGGATGCTTGGGATTACACATAATAGATTGATTGACATCTAGTTTAGGAGCATTTAATTTTGTAAACAGTGCTAGATTTTTAAAAAGAAAAATAATGCAATTCTATAGAAGACTAACTGCTAACAGCCACTCATCCCCAACTGATGATAGTCCATGGCTTCTTCTGCCATACATACCTACCTTAACAAAAACCTTTAATGAAACATTTTCTTCAACTTATCACCTTGTGTTCCACACACATCCCTTTCAATTAATAGGCTACTGAATAACTTCAAAGATAGGCTTGAACCTGAATTTATCCCTAGCACTATTTACAAAATTAAATACCCCAAAACTGGATGTCAATCAATCTATTGTGATGAATGTCAAACACCCTTATCTACACACCTTTCCCAGCACTAATACTTAGACAAAAGAGTCTCAGTCAAGCCAAAACATAACCCTATATTTTTTAAGTAACCAAAGATGATTAGGACAACAATTTGTCCCCTCCTGTACACCATACAGCACATCACACAAAATGATTCAAAAAAAAAAAAAAATAAGAGATGCTTTCTATATAGTCAATAATATGAATGCAACCCATTCCATAGGGACTCATCCTTCCTTCTTTCCAAAAAATGGACATTCTAATTTAAATATTTAACAACAAATTTAAATGAATTTTAATCTCTTCAAATATATACAATTATTTAACTCCCCATTATGATTATAATTAATCTTGCTATGAATATGTCAATGCCATAAGTCATGCTAAGCCATATTTAATTTATAGAAATAACAAGCTTCTCTATAATTGCGTATAAGCACACTTATTACTTTTACTTTTTTTTAGATGTAGTCAATTAATTATTGATATAACTACTTTTGTTAATAATAATAATGATAGTGATGATGATGAAGATGACAACAGTGACAGCAACAGCAAGAACAATAATAATAATAATAATAATAATAATAATAATAATAATAATAATAATAATATATTATTTTATATAGCACTATGTTTTTATACTGTAATAGTGATATTAGCGATTAAGCCAATGCACATGCACTTTAAAGATAAATTATAAATGAATACTCTCACTTTTCCTGACACAAGATATAGTATTTTAGAAAGGATGGAATGAATCCACCCATCCTTTCTCATTATATATGTTTAATTTCAACTAAAGAATGATGTAAATTGTAAAGATTTCACAAGCGTCATACGTTCAAACATAACAAATGTAATTTAAAGTGATTGCTTAACACTTTCATGCTCTCATTTCCATACACTTAAGATTTGTCCATACATAAATGTTTGGGTCAAAAACATAGGTGAATTGATTCCATCCTTTCTAAAATACTATATCTTGTGTCGGGAAAAGTGAAAGTATTCATTTATAACTTATTTTTAAAGCGCACGTGCATTGGCTTAATCGCTAATATCACTATTACAGTATAAAAACATAGCGTTATATAAAATAAAAATCTCATAATATATGTTTAATTTCAATTAAAGAATGACATGTCATAAATTGTAAAGATTTCGCAAGTGTCACTCGTTCAAACATAACAAATGTAATTTAAAGTGACTGCTTAACATCTTCACGCTCTCATTTCCATACGCTTAAGATTTGCCTATACATAAATGTTTGGGTCGAAAGGATGGGTGGATTCATTCTATCCTTTATAAATACTATATCTTGTGTCAGGAAAAGTGAGAGTATTCATTTATAATTTATCTTTAAAGCGCATGTGCATTGGCTTAATCGCTAATATCCACTATGACAGTAAAAAAGCATTGCGCTATATAAAATAAAATAATATCTCATTATATATTTTTAATTTCAATTAAAAAATGACATGTCGTAAATTGTAAAGATTTCACAAGCGCCATTCATTCAAACATAATAAATGTAATTTAAAGTGATTGCTTAACACCTTCACGCTCTCATTTCCATACGCTTAAGATTTGCCCATACATAAATGTTTGGGTCAAAAGGATGGGTGGATTCATTCCATCCTTTCTAAAATACTATATTTTGTGTCGAAAAAAATGAGAGTATTCATTTATAATTTATCTTTAAAGCACATGTGCATTTGGCTTAATCATTAATATCAATAATAATAATAAATTTTTAATAAAATTAAAAAAAATTAAACAAGGTTAAATAAATTTGAGTTTGAATAATTGTTTTGCTCAGCCAACATGTTTTCAAATATTACTGCACATCATAGAAATGCAATATTCCAAACATCATTTTTATTTTTTAAATAGAATTTTTAAAAGGAATTGTTATGCAGAAATACTTATATACTTATATTAGTGAAGAAGAGTTAGTCTGGTGCAATTAGTGACCAAGACAGAATTAATTATGATCATTGTATAAAATTGGGATTTTGACTATTTATAAAAAGACAATATAGCAAAAATGAAGCTAATAAATATTAATATTTTAATCTGAAATTTCTGTACAAATTCTGTATAAGTTAAGAATAGAGGAACAGTGAACTCTAATGTCTGAATATGAATTCAAAATTATAATGAACATTTTCCAATTTGTAAATAAACCTTTTTATATAAAGCATTTTCTAACAAAATGCTAAAAAACATATTCAAGTTAATTAACATGTGTGAATATGATTAATAGTAGTATAGCACTTGCCTTTCCTATTACATGATAATTTGTTTCTAGTTTTAAAAACACTAGTAGATTTTTTGCACATCTTTACATATCAAATATTCTATGATTAAAAAGGCATGAGAATACTACATTGTTTGCAATGTTAATCCCGCTGATTTTCACTATTTTTCTGACAGCTTTCTTTGTTCTCACTAGATTTAATAGATTTAAGCTTTCAACTTTCATTTTGTTATTAAATCTTTATTATTTACTAGAATATAATAAATTTGATGTCATTCAATAGATATTTTTGTTTAGAAATTAAATAAATTTAAAAAAATCACATTTGATTTCTGTAATTATTTTAAAAAATATATTTATTCAAAACAAAACATAATCACGTCATCAACTTTTAGGTGGAGCTGATTCCATTTATAAAATGAATGAAATCTTCATTGTTTCAAATTTGATTTACAAATCTAAATGAATTTTTTTTAATAACTACTAAATCTATCAAATTATGCTTTAAAAATTTACAATTTTTTCATAATTTTTATGATATTGGTAAATATAATACCAATTAGGTGCATGACCTCATTTATAGACAGCAGTGTTTCCTGTGATTATAATCTCTACACTAACAATATTTAAAAAAAAATATTCTTTTTTATTTAAAAATAAAACATTTCTGTAAAACAAAAATATATAAATACACTTACTTTTCATTTTTAATAATTATTTCATAATTTGGTTACCAATATAATCATAAACTTTCCAAAAAATGAAGTTTTCACACCATTGTAATATTTTCTTGACGACCGTAATATTTTCTCAAAGTGAGCATGCAAGGTTTGAGTTCGTGAAATATATAATGGGTTTTCCATCAATGGTGGAGCTTGTGATCATTTGTTGGCCCATCTCTTGGCTTTCCAAGCCATCTATTGCCTTTTTTGTATTTCAAATATTAGAAAATAAATATACATGAATTTTAAAGCTGTAAAAACAAAAAGCTTCGCAAAATTTTCAGTAGAGGGCAAAAAAACAAATTATTTAAAAAACTGAAGCATATCTCCAAGGCTCTGAAAGTAATTAAGGTCAATTTATCTATATCATCAAGAGAATCAAGATATTCTATAAAAAGAACCAAAGATGTTTTTTTAATATAACAAAAATAGTTATAGTGATATATATAAAAATAGTGAAAAAAACAATAAAAGTATATATATATTGTAACCAGTTGGTTACAAACTGCACTAGAAAAAAATTAGATAGTTGGCTGAATGTTCCTAAGGTTTGAGAATAAAAAACTATTTTATTACTGGGGGAAAATAATATTTACAATTGTCTTAGACCTATTTTTAAAGGGTCATTATTTAACTCAATATTTGAAAAATCCCCATATGATAGTACGAAAATTCTCAAACATTAAATATATTTAAGGGTATTTTTAAAAAATAAATAAATAAATAAAAAAGAGGGGAGAACAAAATAAGATTTCAATACTTGTAAATTTTTTTTAATTAAAAAGAGTTGTTTTTTTATCTCTCTTTAATGAAAAAGAAAATCAAATCAGTGCAATAAACTGATTATCTTCTTGTGGTTTTTAATTATAAAGGAATGTCAACAATTTTATAATATTAATTTTAAATTCTTAAATTGTTTTTAATATCTATGATTAAAAAGGAAATTGGATGAACAATTGTATTTATAAAATTTTACCTAATTGGTTGTCATGAAGATTATCATGTAAGAGACAGATTGTAATTGGCTTGTGGGCTTGTTCTAGAAAAGATATATATGTGGCGATGTGAATTAGTGATAATATCCAAATGTCTGGAAAGAAGGATTCCTAATTTAACTGTTGAAAAGAAAGCAGTCAAATCATAATTCTGCTGCTGGAAAAAAAAGTATTACTAACTTAGCTGTTGAAGAAAAAATAGCACAAGCTTAATCCAGCTGATACCAAGCTATTGAATAGAATAGCAGAACTTCTGATCAAGCTTTAGCACACTGAGTTTAAATGGAAAATGGTTTGTACAATAAAAGCCATGTTCTAGATTCTACTAATAGCTAGGCATTATCTTCCTCCATGTAACCTGCCATCACTGGAATAAAATTGTAGAGAACGTACTCCCTAAAGTAATGTGCAATCTTTTCTTCAACCAAGAGAAGTCTCTCTCTACATCTGTATCATCTGGAAATTCAAGAGAACCTAATGGACAAAGAATTGCTATTTTCATGTATCTAATTGCTACAGAGCCAGTAATGGACAAATTTGACAAAGATGCATGTTTACATGTCTTCAAGGAAAAACTCCATTGGAAAAAACTGAAATTGCAACTGGAAAGGTCTCCATAGACAAGAAAGTCATGGCTAGAGATATTATTTTTTTATGTGTGTACACTTCTTTTTTTGTATTAAATTTTTTTTTGTTTCATAAAATAACAATTTTGTGTTGTATAAGAAATGATAATAATAAATACTTCACCTCATTGAAATAGTTCAAATTGTTAGACATTTTTTGTTTCTTGTAAAACCCAGCCAAATTTCTACTACAAATAGTGAAATTGTCTTTAAAAGAAAAAAACTATTGCACAGTTAATTTTTTTTTATCTTGATGAGCTAAACCAAAGATTGTTATCTTTGAACATGTTTGTTAATTAATTCTTAAATTCAATCTGTTCTAAGTTATTTTGAAAGGGAAGGTTGTTGCCATCAGCATGACTAAAATGCAGATGCCCAGGGAATTGGGTGATGTGGGTCTGCATTCTATAGCCATGTTCTATACACAAAAATCAATTGGATTACTCTTCTCAATCTATCTTGAATTATCTAATGCCAACATCAATTTTCTGGTTGAACCTACAGACATGCCTCCACCATTTGCAAGTAAATGGACCAGTGATCTATTCACATACCCTATCAGCCTAGTTAACATCATAGAACAAAATCTACAAAACATATAAGCTTATAAATCCAAACCAACTAATTTGCTTTCTCAGCTGGGAATAAATAACAAGCAAATCATCAGGCATTCTAAGAACTGGCTCTTTGAACCCAAATATATTGACTCTGTACTCAAATTTAATTTCTCCTCACTTCCCACCAATCATTTCTTGGTTTGGAGAAAAGGATTCACAAAGATCAATTCACAGTGTCAATTATGCCAGACTGATGATGAAACGATCCAGCATCTCTTATACTCCTGCTCCTCTCTTCACGATTTCATTGTTAATAGTGGGTCACCTGGAATAATAGATGCTTTTTCCATTAGCAAATCCATAGAAAATAGTATCTACTCTATTATCAGACTTTCCATTTTTCTCCATTTTGCAGTTTGGCTTACTAGATGCAAGTTAATATTTACCCAAACCAATCATGACATCTGTCATGTTTTCACAAAACTGATCTCTAAAATTAAGGATAGAGACCAACTTCTGGCTCCAGACTGTTTGTTCCAGGAAACCTGGGCAAGAATTAATCTTAATTACAAAACCCTCATTGCATAAGACTAACTACATCCTTGTGTGAACATTAACAAACTACTAAATATTAAATCATGAACTAATGTTTACTAACTGATTACAATGTTTTTGTGTTTTTATTTTCAAGAATAAATTTCTTCTTTTAATAAAAAAAGAACCTAATGAATTTAAAGTTAAGCCATGAATAAAATTAATTGGTTGGTTAATTTAATTTTTGTAAAAATGTACTTTTTTTTATGAAATGGGTATTTGGAATGTCATACTTTCATTTTTTTGTTGTTGTTAATTATATATTAAATAATTGTTTTAAAAAAATATTTTTTAATCTTAATTTCTTTATTCTATCCAATTCTTGTTTCATCAAGTGCAGGATGTTTGTGACCTTATATCATGATAGTGTATAATCTAGGATTGTTTTTTTTTATGATCCCAATAAAACTAGTTATTTATAAGCTATTCTATTTATTTCCCTCTTGCTCACAGTAATAAATTACAGACTTCTTGCTTCCTGACCTAGATTTGTGTATAACAGCTATATGGGACAGAGGGCATATATATTTAGTGTATGGGCATGCAGATGGTGATAATGATGATTCTGGATTGGAATGAAAAGTATATTTTTAAAGACCATGCACTATATTTTATTTAGTTTAGTCTCTATTAGAAATTAAATTTATAGTTGGCCAGCACATCAATGGAACTCAGTGGCCAGAACATTGATGATTATCATCATGTTTTTTAATATATCAGCTTTATTGTTTTTATAGTTATATATTCAGATGGACTAGCACTTAGGTTTGTGCATTCAAATTAAGGTTTATCCTTTTCCACGATAGACTGGGCAAAAATGATCACGGCTTCAAGTTGCTCGAATTCCATCATTTTTAATGCTACCATAAAGAATGTACAGTCATTTTAAAGCTTATATGATGTGATGCACTATGATTTCTTATAGGGAATCAGAAATCTCTAAGCAACTATGATGAGAGAAACCTGTTGGCCACTTTACCTTCCCTTTCCACTCTCCACCCTATAATTTCCCATAATCTGCTCCATCCCATTTCCACAACATAATCTTTGTCAACTCCATGGCCTTCATATCTAAATCCCCCTTATCTTTTCCCAAACCCAGTATAAAAACCAATAACTCTCTGTATAATCACTTTGTTCATATTTATTCTTGCATAACTTTCTGCTTCCAAGCATTTACATTGAAGTAACAGATGCCTAATATTTTCTATGCCTTCCTTACACAGACCACATCAACCATATTTTTCCATTTTTGTGTATATTCTCTTGTTGCTAAAGATCCCATTCGAGCCTTAAACAATAAACTACTTTCCTTACTATTATCATAAATTAACTGAAACCCAATGTTCCATTTACTTCTATATATATTTAAACTCATTTTACTCTCCATACTTGTTCTCCATCTCTCCAATTCCCTATTCTTTATTAAAACATCTATTCTTCTACCCCACTCCTTACCACTATAGCATTCAACAATCCTCCTAACACAATCATCCTACATTTTGTACAACTACACTGATATAAATTCTTTATCCAAATCTTCTGAATACCGCATTACCTTTCTCAACAATCTTGTTGCCTGTACTTTACTTGTAACCCAATTAAATACTATTTTGGCTATTCTTTTATTATCCATAAACTGCAATCTACCGAACATTTTCATTTTGCTTTTTGCATCTCTCATATAAAAACTTGAGAATCCCATTTCTCCTTGAATTGCCTCCTTTGCTGTCCACACATCTGCATCTAATGCATGTTTTCCTACTTCCCTTTGTACTTTTTCTAAATAATCTAATAACTCTTTACTAACACATAACACATCATTGCCATATGTTAACCCTGCTACTGCCACTCCCATACAATTCTAGCTACACCATATTTATTATATGAAAACACTGTTAATTTCTTTATCAATCCCTTTCTTTTCTTTGCTTCATTTATCAATTTTTTCTCATTCATCCAAGCAATTTTTCTGTTTACACAAGATGATTCCCAAATAACTATATCTATTCACCACACTTAACTTTATATCCCTCAATAAGAAATCTTTGTCTTCTCTTTCCCCAGTATTCACCGTCATTTTATTTGATTTTTCTTCACTAAATTAAATCCCCATATCTTTACCCACCCTTGCACCTGTCCTCAGCATAACTTCCATATCTTCTCATCTTTGTGCACACAAAAAGACACAATCTGCAAAAAAAGACCCGACAACGTATATACTCCCTTGCAACCTATTAATGGTATCTCTATCTCTCTTCCTAGTCTTTCTATTGCTCTCTCCATTTCACTCAAATGCAAAAAAAACAAAATAGGTGGCATAGGGCATCCTTGCCTTAGTCCTGCCCCATTTTTAACTTTAACTGATTCTATATCACTAATTGATATGTATAGTAATTATTTTCATATAATTTCTTAATAATATCCACTAAAGCTTCATCCATTCCCAAATTTTCTAAACTTATCCATAATCTATTTCTATTTACTCTAACATATGCCTTCTCTATATCTATAAAACTCATATATAACTGTCTACTTGAATTCCTACTCATATCCATAAGTTGTGTAACTACAAATAAACTATCTCCTATACGCCTATCTGATAAAATCTCCTTGCATTTCCCCCACTACATTATTTTTTTCCATCCATTTTGCAACTCTTCCAGCCACCATATATGAAAAAACTTTATATAAAACTGAGGTTACTGCTATTGGTCTATAATTGTTTAATGATCCTTACTCTTTCCATTAAATAATAATCTTACACTTGTATTACTCCAACTACCTGGAAAAAACTCTCTTCTGTGCCATCTTATTAAAACATGATAATAGCTTTATATTTGCCATATGCCCTCAATTCATTATCATCTCTGCTGCCCATCCATCTAAATCTCTTGCCTTACCACTTCTCAAGTTCTTCCCTGCCTCATTCAGTTCATTTTTTGTAAACCTAATATTCCCATTACTATATGCTTTCATATTTTCTAACCCTCTGTCCTTTACATCTAACATCTTTTCTACATCCATTACATACCTATTTAAGATTCTCTCTAATTTTTCTCTAGAGCTACACTCTATTCCCTCCTCATCCAGTAATACTATCTCTCTCTCTCCTCTACATTTCTCATTTTAATGCAATTACAAATTTTTTTACTCCCATCTCTTCTACTTTTATTAATATCATCCAATAATTTACTATTCAGTTTCGTTCTCTCTATAATTATCTATTTTAGTTAACTTCTTCTTTTCTAAGTACTTTTCCCATTTAGCATTTATAACTTTTTCACTTTCTTTGTTCTTAATAGCACACTTATATTCTCTGCATACTTTTTCCTCTCTTTTACACTTTTATTAACTCTCATTTTTATTACTTTTATTCTTCTGAATATTCTCACCTAAAACCCTATTTGCCACTTTTTCTATTTCATCACACCTCATTTCCTACCAACCCTTCCATGTTTTCTTCAACTTGTATTTTATACTCTGCTAACTTATTCTTATCATTCACTCTCCATCCACATCTTTCACTATTGTTACTACTTTTATTTCTATTCTCTATCACATTACTAACCATTTCAATTACAAAGAAATTATGATCACTATTACATACTATCTCTTCATTATCAAACACCTTAATTTTCTGTACTTTATTAATGCCCTCTTTCTCTACCAATACATAATCTATTGTGTGGGATATATTATTTCTAGACCATGTGTATTGTCCCTCATAAATATTTGATAAGTTTCCAATGCTCAAATTCACTCTCTGACAAAATTTCTTCAAAAACTGCCTATTCTAATTATCTACATCACCAATTTCTTCAATATGCCCATTCATATCTGCTATAACCATTATTCTCTTCCCCTCTTGTTTAAAATTCTGTATATCCTTAACTAGGCACTCATACATGCTATTGTTCCACTCCATTATAGTTTGACTATCTCCAGTAGCTATATAAATTATAGCCACCATCCATTCTTGTCTTCCCAACCTTATTTCTAACCACAAATGTTCTTGGAATTTAACAGTATTTAAATATTTTTTAGATATAACACCTATACCACCATTCTTTTTTTCTTTCTCTTTTCTATTTATACCCTGCCATACCAAATCTTCCAAAACAGGTTCTTTTCTTAGATGTGTTTTCATTACTTCTAATACCTCAAGCTCTTCATTTCAATTGTTTTGTTTAATTCCTGCTACTTTTCTGATCACCTACCACCTTGCATATTCAAATACCCAATTTTAACAATTTTTCTTCCCTAACTACTCTTTTATAATTTTTTTGATTCTTTCCCTCTATTATGTTTATAAATAACTTGTTTACCATTAATTTTACAGACCCATTCCCTCTCCATATCTACATTTACATCTAAATCAGCTACCCTTTGTTTATTCCTTACATCCCATCCATTCTTCTTCTTTCTAATAACACTGCAATTTAAAATCCCACCCCCCCTCTACAAGTTTCCCGAACAGCATTCTTTATAAATCAGACTCCCTAAAACTTAACTTCCTTGTTTTTCTAAGTGCAACCCATCTTTACTATATAACTCCCTCTTCCCAATAAAAAAAATCCTGCACATCCACAAACATAACATCATTTCTGTCACACAATTTTTTCAATCTCTCATTTATAGAACATATATATTTTATCAAATCTTGGTAATAATCCAATTATACCTACTCTTCCTTTAATCATAATCAAATTCCTAATCAATTCAATGTACTTGCCCGTTACTCTCTCTGATGACTCTGATAAATTATTAGTCCCTACCATAACATACACATCTCAATTCCCTTGCTTTTTTACTTTATCTGTTATATCCCTGATTCTAGCTCCAGGCAAACATATTCTTACATACCTGTTTTGTTTCTATTTTCCCTTGTAATTATATCTCCACAATCTTTTATTAATGAATCACCTATGTCTCAGTCTTTCTCTGCTTCATTCACAACCTCTCATAGTCTACTTTCTCTGCTTCATTTACAACCTTGTCTACCACCTTCTGCACTTCCTTATCTACTTCTTCCTTATCATTCCTACTCAATAATTCCTTTATCTGCTCACACTTCATCTCTAATGATTTTAATTTTGCTCCTACATTCTTTACCTCTTTCTCTATCTTACTTATTCTTTGGCCAACTATCTCCAATGCATTACCTATTTTTCCATCCATATCTCTTGTCACTCCACTACAAACACACTATCCTGCCTTCCTCAAATATGTTTTGCTCCATTTCTCCTGACTTTCTCTTTATGCTATCTACACTTTGAAACCACCTTTTCATCACTTTTATCACATTCACACACTGTCTACATAACCATAACCCTGTTACATCCTTCTTAGTCTTATTTAAGCATTTCAAGTGAAAAACCTCATCACATACAGTACACTCTACCACAGGATGTCTAATTTCTTTATGATAATTTTATATGCATTGTAGAATACAAATATAATCCATATTACTTATTTTCCAAGTCACCTATTCTATATTTGATTTTATACTTTCTCTCCTACTCTTCAACCCTCTTTGCACAGAAAGATAAAAACTTTACTTTCAAAAATGATCGATCAATAACCATATGTACCTTAGGACTCTAAAACATTATCTTTTCCCTCAAAATAACTAACTGTTCTTAAATTAAAATTAAAAAAAACTTTAGTAGCAAATTTAAACCAACTAATCTTACATGCAACTTAGTTATAAAAATCCTTACATTAACACACATTCAACAAAAAGATTTTTTTATAACCGTTATATTTTTAAAATGGCGATCAAAATACTTTTTTTAATAATAATTTTGATTTTGATCTTTCCAAATTCAAAACTATCTCTCTTGATCACAATTTACCCCTCACTTTCATATCACAATTAAACAGTCTTTGAAGTGATGATTTCAGATGATTAATCACATAAGAAAGACAGAAAACTTAAAACTTAGCTTTGAGATACTGCCCTCTCCAGAATTATTTTACAAATAAAAAATCAATAAAATTGACATTGAAGGTTCAACAATGGTAGAAGACAGGCTTTCCTAGATACTGATTGGTTGATTCTCATTTCAACAAAAGAGGAGGTCTGTCGATAATTTTTCATCACTCCAACTTCTTTGTTTTGCATTTCCAAATGAAAATGAATGTTTTAGAGTGTTTTTTAGTATTTTTTTTACATATTATAAATTGTTTTCAAAAAATATACTGAAAACATAATTATTTTAGAGAAACAGTATGATTTTAGTAAAAAATTATATACTTTTACAGGAATGTAAATTGAAAAAGAAACAAGCACTAACAACAATTTTGACACCTGTCAACAGTTTACATTGTCCCAAGTTCTTTATTTGATTTTCAAATAAAAATTAATGTTTTATAATATTTTGCTGACATATATTTTTGGTAAAATATGCTGAAAATATAAATTATTTTAGGAAAATAGTAAGATTTTAGTAAAAAAATTCTTTATTTTTACACTAAAGTAAATTGAAAGGGAAATCAATGATGTCAGCAACACTTTCTAATTTTTTTAAGTCTTCCGCTATCAAATATATTTATAATTATATATAGAAATTTATTTTTGAAAAAACTTTCATTCACTTTCATAATCTGACAAATTATTAATATACTTTTTACAAATGAAACTAAAATGAATATATTAAAAGATGAATATATTTTTACTGCTGATTCTATAATTGACCAATCAAAAGTTTTGAGTTTTAACTCACTCAGCCAAACAAAATTTTTGACATTGAAAATGTTAAATAATTGCCCAAACTAGCAAGAGCTCAGCAGTTAGCCTGGTTTATAGTAGACCCATTTCTAACCTAGTCACCAGATTGACTGTTGATTTATTTTTGATTGCTAATCATTCTTGGTTGATGAGTGATTATTACTTTTGGTAGTGCTGGTGAATTTATAGTTAACTGTGCTGTTCTCTCAGAGTGATCTATCATGCTCATCCTTTTGATATTAAATTTTATATACTTTTTACTTGAGGATAAACAAACAATTCCTCATATCCCTGATGGTTTAAATCCTAATTTTCCATAGAGTTAGAAATGGCTATAAAACATTGGGTTATTGATGTTCATATATGGGTGACTTGTCATATCAGGTACAAAACCCATAATTCCCTGTAGCATTACAATGGTGCCCAACATGGGGCCAAATGATGATCAGGTTCTGATGGTCAGTGACAACACAATTTGAATTTCAAAAATGCACCTGAAAAACAAATTTGGGTATTTTGATGCAAAATCAATTTAAACACATTACTGTGAAATGTAACAACAGTATAGAGAATGATTTATTATAAATTAAAAAATAGAAATGTTAATATTTATTTAAGGAGTTCATTTTTAAAGTTGAACAAATATTAAAGACATGGTTTTGAAGATTTATTAAGTTTTTTCCTGATGAAATTTGTTTAGATGTACTTTCAGTTTTGGTGATGGATGAAGGGTTTTTTGGTGGCTTGAGGATGCAATGTTTTCATGCAACTCCATCTAGTGTTTTTCTCAGGCATTGCTTCAACCCACTTTCAGATTTTTATATTTGGTTGAATGTTTATCATGGTCCAGTTAACTTAGTCCTACCATGATTCCCAGCCTCTAAGCCTCCAAGGAATGAAGCAAGGCATAGTTTGTATTTTCCAGCCCTAAGACTCCAAGAGAGCAGGCTTTGCAAATAGTTTTGCATTATCTTTATCAAAGGATGTAGTAGTTATACAGTCTAAATTGAGAGTTCTTTTGAGTGTTGATGCTGAATTGTATACTTATAGTGCAGTGACTGGGTTCTGTATTTATCCCAAAGTTGCAAGTCACTATGCATTATTTTGCTGTTAGATTCTCATATCCCTAAAAAAAAATTTGATAAATGGTGCTTGACATGAACTTGTATTTATAGATGCAAATGTACTTATAACAAAAATACAATAAAATTGGAAATAAGTCACACACACATGAACAGGATAGAATTGGAGAATAAAACAGGGGAAATCCAGGTATTGAGACATGTTATTTGCACTTATATAGTAAATTATTTGAAAATCTGTAAAGCATACAATTTATATCTATGATCAAAATAATAATAGATCAGCCAGTAAAAAAATGCATTTAAATAATATAAATAATCTCTTGTATGGTTGCATTAAATCTCTCCATTGTTTGACTTAGGCTTTCTTCAATCCAGATCTCCTACTTTACATTGGTTGGCAATTAAGATGTAGCTTAAAACGTATCTAATTTTATGAGATTATTCAATGTAGATAAAATCTTGAAATCAGCATTGAATTTTTTGTTTATTATTCATTAACATTTTTTTGTCTTTCATCTGTGATGATTCTGTTGTGTTTCAACAACTTCAACATATGTATACAAAATATTGTTACATGCAGCATTAAAAAGTGTTATTATATTTAGGTTGAATGTGTATTATTACTAATATTGTAATAATGGTAGTGGTAAAGATAATAGTAATAGTAAAAGAATAATAGTAGTATTTCACTAAAAAGGTAAAAATATTCTTAGCCAAACTTCACAAAAGGTCCAATGGGAACCAAAAGCTTACTTCCTACTCCATTAGTAAAAATTCACAACTTATGACTGGAGAAAATATGTTGGCACATACTCCATTAACTCCTGCACTATTCAAACAAAAAATATTCACTTTGGGAATGCTTACACCTTGCTAAAAAAAAAAAAAGATACCACTATTATAAAATCCATTCTAAACTTCATAAACAAGTGCATCCTTCAAATATTTCAACATTGATATTTTGAATCCAAATATCTAGATTTCCTCATTAAAATTAATCTGAATGCTGTTCCCACCAGTAGCTTTCTATCCTAAATATTGATCAATGTGAACATAAATACCTTTTGCTTATTATGCAGTAAAGAAAAAGAAACCATATAACACTTCCTTCATGGTTGTTCTGCCTTAAATATATATCACAATCTCATCTCTCAACCATAAGTTCTCCTCCTTTTCTTATTACACTTATTAATAGCATGACCAGAGGCTCTTTCCCCTATATCAGAATGTTCACCTTCATCCTATTTACTCTGTGGTTCAATCCAACATCTCATAAACTACTTTCTCCAACAACAAATTGGGAAAAATTAAAATCAGAGACAAGGCTTTTTAGCCCCTGCAAATGTGTTTCTGCTACTTGAAATTGGGCACTTTGTCAGCACTATTGTAATTCCTAGGCAACTCCTAAAATCATTCTACAATTATCAAGTAATGAATTATGCATTTTGTTCAAGGTTTTGCTTGTATTTTCATTTTATAACTACAACTATTCTCTGTATTTATTCATCTGGTTTTTACTTATAATTGAAATCAAATGTAACTAATTTATTCATATCAATAAACTTTTCTTAAGTAGCAACAGCAATAATTGTAATAGTAGTAGAGTAGTGATAGTGGTAAGTATACTTTCTAACAAAAGCAATATTTAATATCACATTTTTAAAAAACCCTTTGATATATCTACACTGTATTCCATTGATGCATTATCTCTTTAAAAAAATACTATTTTTATTACATATTCAAGAATTATTTCATAAAGTACTGCCCTGATTGCTTTTGCAACTATGATCTTAAAAATGTCTTCAATTCTTATCAGTACTGAGCAACAAGTAAAGTTGAAGCTTTTGTAATCATTTGTGAATCTCCACTAATTCAAAACTATTTAGAGAATCAATTAATTGAGGATACAAAACTTTCTGTTAAACAATTTAACCAAATAAATTTACTAATGACATATCCAATAAGGAATATCATGACCAAGATAATATCACATCTAATAAAAAATAGACTATGACACAGATAACATCCATGAAACCTCATTTTCATTATGATAAGGAGAGTGAATTTAAAATTGTCAAAATTAGAAAGAAATGAACATCAAAGCAAAATTTAAAAAACTCAAATTATTGATACCAATGAGAAAACTTGATTTGCAGTCAATATCACAGATAGGTCCTAAGCATTGGACTAGACAGTTCAAATTCATCGTTCTTCATTACTACAGTACAATAGAATTTCTTAGAAGTGGACACACATAAAAAAAATTTAGAAATAGGAAAATCTCTACAGACAACTTTTTAAATCATAAATGGGATATGATTCCATCACTATGGATAAACTTACTAAAGAAATAGCTACATTCAATCTATACTATAGTGAGTCATTTCCAGAAACTTTTATAATTTCAATCAAATAAAACTATGCAAAGACGTGAAAGGAATATCATCAAACTCTATTTCTCCAATCAACACTCTATGAGATACATCATCAGATATCTTCTGAGGTCAGACACTAAACAACACATATAAATCTAAAAATTTTACACAGGCATTAGTATTCAATTTGGGGTAATATAAACACAACTTTCCTCACACTGTATCTTCTCATTCCTTTACCATAATACATCACCTTCCTATTAATCCTACTTTCTTCACTCTCTCTCCCTACAACCCTTCACGCATATTAAAATTACAGCTATTAATGCCAGAGAAATAAATTATTCTCAAATATTATTTGCAATCAGTATAATTGGATCACATTGAATCCACCATCTATTTTATTGTTTAAAGAGACTAAAGCACAGCAAAAATTAAAATGTACCCTGCAAACTACCTATGTATGTTAGGTTTGTCAAACTTATCTCACTCAAACATCTCTTCTGCTGGGATAGAAGTTGAGATCATCATGTCCCCATTTCAATTTTTCAAAATTCTTTATATCAATTAACATATGAGTACAATTACTCTTATATGCAATGGTTTACCCATTACATAATTTCATTCTACCTATACAAGAAAAAATAATAATACAGAAATTAATTAATTAAATGAATTTCAATCTAGGTACACCCAGTATTCATAATGGGAAACTTTAACACATATTATGCATATTTTGTCTCCAGATTTTTTTATTGTATTAAAAGAGTAATTTGGAATCCAAAAGACTTCTTCCCTATAATATTTCCTTTTCTACCCCCAAAAATCCCTCCCCCATTGACCCCTTTTTCATTCTTCTACTATCCATTTTATCATTCAACCTTTTCTAATACCAGTGAATTCCTCCAACCATTTCATTCTTAATATACAATACAAAATCAATCTTAAAAATCTACCTATTTTTCCCAAGAACAAGACAGTGAGAATACTACTAAAATCAGCCACTGCTCTTCTCAGTAACATATATATATATATGAAAAATCACATTCTAACACTTAATCCACTGGATGCATACTTGTCTTTTACCAACATTATTAATTATCAATTTCTATACACACAAACATTCTCCAATTTCATAGCATAAAAAACTACATATTATTTGTCAAATACTGCATTGTGACCCTGATTCAATATCCTCTATTTTAAATCTTAAACAATAATATAGAAATACACAAATAATATTAACTGACTACTTTTCTACGAAAAAGACAAAAATATTCCTAGCTGAACCTCACAATTGGTCCAAGGAATATATATGTTGGGCACTTAGCTATAGAATCAACAAGTTCACTCCTTTCTGTTATTATTAAAAATTCACAAACTACTTTAAAAACGAATTTTAGTTTCTTGAAGCTCTTATTATTATTACCCCTTACTTGTTTGATCATGATAGTGGGAATTAATAAAATCATAAATTTTAAACTGTTCTCAAATGAAACACTATCTCAAACAGTACTCATCCTGGTTTAGATAAATTCCCTCATTTACCCTCCCTCCCCCATCTGTCATATTTACCATCTCAGCCATATTTACTATCTATATCATTTATAATATCCTAAATTATCTTCCCATACAAATTCACAAAATTGATCAATTATATTCAGTCTTCTTTAAAAAAAACATTACATTGCCCCAACCTATCAATAATTTACAACCAATATCCTCAATATCATTGCTAATTAAAACTACTGAAGCTTTAATTAAGAATGTAATTCAATCTATTATGATCCCTTAACATTTTTGCTTAGCAATAATTTTCTTAAAAAAAAAAAGAAACATCTATTGCTATAATGTCCTTCAGAATAAACATTGAGCAAATTAGGTAATCTAGAAAGGCTGGTACCATTATAATGTAGCTAAACATCACACCAGAATTTAACTCAATTCCAATAACTAAACTTCTGGAATTACTTAAATAACAAAATATTCCTGTACTGATTCTGTATACTCTTGATAATCTCTTCATTAATGGAAAAATCCACACAACTCCAAATGGTAATATAACACAGGGATTCATTCCATGTAATTCAATACCACATGGATAATGACTAAGTGTTTTGCTCTTCATTACATACTTTAAACCTCTATTTATTCAAATTAAAAACAATCCTCTTACCTTCTATCACTGAATCTATCAAACATATCTGCTACAGGATGACCTTGTCATTATTCATACTTTTAAACCATACTACAACTAATTACTCTACTTGAACAATGTACTAAAAAAATTTCTGTAAATCTTAACGTAATAACTCTTTTCATGAAAATTTGTAATTCTAATGCACTGATTGACTTCGAGTCCGGATGAAAAGGTATAAAGATTTATTTAACAATAATAATAAAAATGTAAAAAATAAAGAAATTGACAGTCTATTCCAAGAAAACAAGTCTCTAAAATTTATCTTCTAGTGGTCTTCAGCATATCACGCATTAAGCATAAGTTTAATACTCATTCTAAGTTTAAAAATTCACAGTCACTTTAAATACAGATATGCTTGATTCAGTTAAACATATCGATATAGCTTTAGAAGAATGCTATTTTGGAAATTAAATCTTTATCCGACAAAACAATTATTTCTTCAAACACATCAGACACTCTAAAAGTTCCTTTCGACCATTCAGGTAAAAAAAAAAAAAACAGCTGAACTTCTAAGATATATATATATATACATATTTAATTTCTAATATATATATATTTCAGAAATGATATATAATATTTTTGTATATATATATACAATAGCATTTTAAAATCTCATTTATAAGACAGACTTTTTATATTAAATTGTATTTTCTTTCTTTCACCTTAAGTTATCATATTATAATACTACTTTCTTTAGTTAATCTTGTTGAAGACACAATAACTCAACAACCAGCTTAAAGATAAAAGGTAATATCAGGTCTTGTTAAATGGAGGTAATTAGCTCCCTCTGCTATCAGATTACACAAAAGACTTAGAAAATCAATAATATAACCAAAAATAGTATTATTAGTTTTCTAACAACTAGTAATAACCAGACGTGAAGAAAAATACATATAAAAAAAGAAAGATAATAAGCTCAAATTAGATCTTTTTTACAAAAAGACTAGAAGATATATTAGCATTAAATGCAAGTGCCTTGTGAATTCAATTTTTCAAAAAGGAAGATTTCATTTCAAAAATATCAATTACAAATTTAAAAAAAGAAAGATGAACAGACCTGCATTAAATAAATCAAATATGAAATAAACAGAATTACAAGGGGGATATTTTATTTTGCTATAAGTAAAAAAGCATAAATTAAGTTTTAAATTAAAAAGAGGAAAAATATGTAGGAAGGGGGGGATTATGATAATAGTATCAATAATTCAATTAATGTCAATGATTCATTTTGTCAGCAATTTTTATATGGAAAGGTGAATCAATTCATTTCCTGTTTATTAGAATACTAGATAACATAATATTACAAAAAAAAAAATCTATATATACACATACAAACAAAGTGAAATGATAGAGTTAGGCAAAAATGATTATAGACACGTTGTGAGAAAAACAAAATTGGCAAATAAAACATGATTTAAAGACAAATAATATGAAAGAAGTTATGCAGTAATGAAAAGACTTAGAGTGGTGAGATTAATACATAACAAACATATATGAAAAAACAAAAAAGTATTTAATTTGATGCATTGAGAACCCCTTTGAGTTTTACGAATGTATTTAACAGACTCTCATAGCTTTGTCTATATAAATTCTTAGGTGCTAAAAAATAATTGAATAGTTAGTTGCCTAAGAGATTATTGACATTTAAAGACC
Source organism: Epiperipatus broadwayi (assembly GCA_028023455.1). Taxonomy (NCBI): domain Eukaryota; kingdom Metazoa; phylum Onychophora; class Udeonychophora; order Euonychophora; family Peripatidae; genus Epiperipatus; species Epiperipatus broadwayi. The sequence goes on along the minus strand of JAQFVV010012404.1, from coordinate 14,688,714 downwards.
AAAATTTAGCAAGGTAAACTTTGACCCAAGAAGATTGATTTGTATTGCTACAGGTTATTTCAGAAGCTTTTTATCTTTTGGAAATTTTTATCAATATCTAGGGTAGTTTAGATTGTTGATTAAGGAAGTAATGCTTCTTAAACATAGCTATAAATCAAAATCATGCTAGACCAAACTTATGTTGTTCTAATAACAACTAATTTCTTAGTTTCCAACAACTTTCATCATTTATCATTTTTATACTTTTATGTCATCTAATATAAGCTTTATTAATCAATAGGTTCCAAATGCTAGTGTTTAATAAATCTCTAATCAGTGCTATCCTATCCATATATCCTGAGATTAGTTTCTAGCATATGCATTTCATTATTAGAAGAGCTTTTTGTATTCTTTTTGAACAATGCTTGGACCTTTAAACATAATGCACTTTTTCTCTAGCATCCATTTTTTTTTATCTTTTTATTATATTATCAATTTACCAGCTGAAATTGGAAAAACATTAATTTTTTAATCCAAGCCTGTTTGCTTGCACAGTTATATACATCTGAAACCAGTCCAGTTTTATATATTGTACCCATCAGGGTCAACCATGGCTCACTGTCAGCTCACTAAAATATTAAAACCAATATATTGAAAGTAAAAACATCAACAAAGGTAATCTTAGGGTAGCTAGCTCTTATGCTACTTTAAAACAATCATCTAATCAAGAGTTCTAATACTCTCTATACTAATATTATAAAGCAGGTTCACATACAATCAGGTTACTGTAAAAATGTTATTAATCAAAATAAATCTTTCTTAATCAAATTTCAGGGTTCTTTCTAAAAAATTCTCTAATAAACAAATAGAATCATATTCTTCATCTCAGATTCTTATCCAAACAGTGAATGTGATTCTAGTAAATAATAATTAGATATGATCCAATTTTTGAATAATATCCTAATACAGTAAATAAATTTTATTAGAAAATTAATCATAAAACTAAGAAAAAGATTTACTATCCATATATCATGCAAAAAGATTCTCTTATAATCTTAATCTAAATAAAATAATATAATAAAGTTAACCAAAGATATTACTGAAAAAGATCAACAATATAAATTTTAATAAAGTGACTTTTATACTCTTCTTGTATTCTTATACCTTAATATTAAAATATGTGTGATTTGGGATTTTCTGATAAGGTAGATAATGATACAGATACAAATTCAGAAGTAATAATTAAATCAATATTTTATTAATAACAATAAATATGACAAGGAAAAATCATTAATATTTTAATAAGATCAGAATTAAATAACTATCACAAAGTTTAAATAACATTTAAATTAAGCAAAAAATAAATAAATACAATATGATTTAACTATGAATACAGAAAGCTCTCACATTTATTTAATAATCCAGCTTTCATTTCCATATGACACATTAAGAAATATATTTACTGATATCAGAAATTATAATTTACCAGCAAAATACTAGCATTGAATTTTGAAGATGTATAATTTCATAACCTCATAAAAATAATCATAAATTTAAGCATAAAACATTTTATTAATGCTTTTAACACATCAGATATGCAGATTAAACATATCTTAAATTACTCTTATTTCATAAAGAGCAAAATAAAGTATGGTAGGCATCATGCATGCCTTTAAAAATTCTCATCAAAATGAAGAAATACAATATATATTATGATGGAATAGATTTAAAATTAACACTTGTCCAAACAGTGCATAAAGAGCTACAACTTTGTCTCTAATCTTAATAAATATACCAAGAATAAACAAATACAAAATTTTTTTGAAAATATAACATTATTAGTTACCTATCACCTAAAACAGACTTAATCTCAAAAGCATGATAAGAATATATGAAAATAGTGTTAATCCTACTACTTCATATAGCAATAACAAACATATGAAGTAAAATACTGATAAAATATAATAATTAAAACAAAATATAACTAGGCATATGAATTGTGGCTTAGAAATTTAATAAGAAAAATATACATCTACTCCACTAATTCCTCCAATTATTTATACACACTCAAAACAATTCCATATAGGATGTATATGTTACTTTTAATTATATTACAAAACAGTAACATTCTGAGAATTTCCATAATCAATATAGTACAAATCATAAATAAATAATGCATATGCAATATCATAAATATAATACACATAAGTAAAACATATAAATATTTATAACCCTTTTATCATTTAATAGTTCATAAGTCCTGAAATCATTCATTTTAATGCCATTTTCTGTAGCACAATAGTTCAAATAATGATTCCTTGGATATGTTGAATATTTTATTAAAGTATCAGGATATTAAATATTGGCAAAACAATTTATTAAAATCTGAGCAAGTAAAATAAGTAAGCACTGACATAATATTAAAAGACATTCCAGGTAAAGAATAAACTATACTTGAAATAATACAAAGATAAGAAAATATAATTTCTTTTGAAACAATTTAAAGCAATGAAAAAATAGTAAGCATAATATTTATTTCAAGTGGAATGAAGATAATATTATTTCCTTTTGAAATAATATGAAGATTAAATCATTGAAAAATATTTATAAAGAATATAAGTACCTTTCAAATAATATAAAGCTTTATAAGGTAATGGTATTTATCAAAAGCACAATACCTATTTCCAGCTATTTGAAATTCATAATAAAGAATATAATATTCATTTGGAAGCAATATATAGACTGTAGTAAGCACCAAGTTTATTTTATACTTTATTTTATGACAGATAAAATATTTAATACCAATAAACCACATTCAAGCACTAATATTTATTCTGTATTTTCAGAAAAAGATAAAACATTTCCTTAAAATGCAATATTTTATCAGCACATATTTAACACAAGATAAATTCTTGAAAAATGCAATTTTTACATTTCATAATTTTATAAATGTTAAAATAAACATTCAAATTATTTCAAAATAGCAGTATAATAATTTTAATGAATGTCATTTTAAATTATTAAGAAATAATAACAGAATAATTTACTTTCATAATAAAGCAAAAGCATTTATACTTTGTGATTATTATCCAACAATTGCTTTTATCATTTACAACATCTTGCAAGTTAAATATTGGTTCTTAGAACCGAAATATATAGACTTTATTATAAAATTAAATCTGGGCTCATTACCCACCAGCCATTTTCTAGTGTGGAAAAGGGGATTTACCAAAATTAACTCGCGATGTCAATTATGTACTAAGGAGGATGAAATGATCCAACACATCTTTCATAATTGTCCGATACTCAGGTCACTAAAAACATTTATCAATGATAAAGCCAAAAAACAAAATTTAGACTTGTTTTTGATTCAACATTCAATCAAGAATGGAAATTTCTCAAACATCAGACTCTCAAGATGCAAGCATGTAATCAGTAATATGATAACCAATATCCTGGATACCTTCAAAACATTGATTAAGAGCATCAGCATTAGAGACAGAATGTTAGCTCCAGACTGGCTGTATAAAGAAACATGGTCCAAAGTCATCCTAATAGAAGAATCATAGAACTTACACCAGGGGTCCCCACCCCTATGCCCGCGGGCACCATGGTGCCCGCAGACCTTTTTATGTGTGCCCGCCGCTATCCAAACACGATAAAACATTATTTATCTGATACAAATAAATTAAAATTTTTAAAATTTCTTATAAATTATTGTATTATATTGTAATCAAATGTTAAAATTTTATTTTTGAAATAAATATTTTTTTGTACATTGTGTGTATTATTAACAATATCCAACAATAAATTTACATTGAAAAAATAAATGGTGCCCGCCAACTGGCCGGTATTATAGAATGTGCTCTTAAGTGCAAAAAGGTTGGGGACCCCTGACTTACACCATCACCTCAAGACTCCACTTTACAGTAATACAGAGTAAATTATATCTCAAGCTGTTGTTAAAAATGTAGTTCATGTATAAACAAAGTCAATAAATTTTTCTTTTTAAAAAAAAAAAAAACATCTTGCAAGTTTAGCAAAAGTTCTAATTTGATTATAACATCAAATTAAGCTTAATGAGAATTTTTTTATAAATAATAAAGTTCAGCATTGCAAAATGTATAATTGATTGTAGAATAAATTATAATAAATTTAGTTTAAAGTTATGTAATGTTCTGATTCAACATTTTAGAAGTGTCAATTCCATATTAAATTTAACGGGAATAAACAAGCAATTGAATATTAATAAAAGTTCAAGCAATATAATTATACTTTCTGTAAATATTCTTGTTGTCACAAAGCATTGTGATAGTATATTGTTGAAGCTTCCAAATGATGTATACATTGAGAAATTATGTACAGTGACAGATGGACCAAATCTACAGGTGCAAGCAGACAATTATTCTAGCAGTGCATGATATAACTTTATAAAATAATAAGCAATTAATAAAATTAACACATGGTGCAATGATGAAAAAAAATGATGTGAGTAAATACGTGTGGTAAATTACTTAAATATGGTAAGACATGTAATAGATTATTAAATTAATGATTGACAATTAGGTTGTTAGTTAACTAATTAATTTGTGTGACCCAATTTGGTTGTCAAGTTGGATATTTTAAAAATAACTTTTTTTTAATTAGACTGTCTATACATTTTAGATAAAACAAATTAATATTACACCATCTTATTATATCATACATTTACAAATTATTATTTAATGTACACATTTATTTATTAAACACATAGATCATTTGAAATTAAAGTGAAAGGATTTTATCTTTTTAACATATGCACCTCACTGATTTTTATAATAGCTCACTGATATTGTGTTGAGTACAGAGGAATCTCTCAAACCCAAACACAAGATAGAGACTTTATAAAGATAAGATTGTCCATCTTATCTTTAATTTAAATTCTGATTTATATAAGCCAATCTTATTTAATAAATGAAAATATTATATTCCAATAAATATTATGTTTATTTAAACTGATTTTCTTTTTTTTTTTTTTTTTAAATTGTCAAAATATTAACTTAAATAGAATGTCTTTAAAACATATATTTTTATAAATAAAACATTACACAATAAAATTGTTTTAAATATTTTTATCTTCCAGACAATAAAATTGAAATATAATCATTTTGTTTTTAAAATTTTAGCTTTAAATTGATACAGGTTACAAATATTCACACAGACTAAAGATATTTAAAATATTACTTAGAAATAATAAATTTAAAGCTATTTGCTACTTATTAATATTTATAGAAGATTAAACTATTATAAAGCTAACAATTAGAACTATATTTTAAAATGAACTGTAACAAATTGATCATATTAGTAAAAATTAATAAAATATTATTAAAATTATTTAAGTGTTAATTTTATAATGACTTAACTTAATAAATACATGTATTGACTACATTAAGAATATAATTACATATTTAAACTACAATACATTAAGGATAAGTTATACATTAAAGTAATGACTATGATTTTATAACATTTCTAATTATAAAGTAAGCTTGATTGATAAGTTAAATTACTTAAATTCATTTATTCAAAATATCATAATAATATTACTTAACATTAGTTATGAACCAATAAGATTACTTATTAAATGATGCACTACTTTTAATAGAGTAATAGAATTCATTTAACAAAAAATAAACTTTGTAAATTTTTTTTTACATATATTAGCAAAATACCCAACATAAAGTTCTATAGGCAGAACTTAAGATTACAATATATTAAGGTAAATTTTTTTTTTTTTAAATCATTATGCATATTTTTTCTTCAGCCAGACAAGATACTATACGATAAAGACAACATCACATTACTTTTGCTTACATCTTTTTTTAGCATAATCCTTTATTCTCATCAATTTTTGTCATCTAGTATAAGCTTTAATTTCAATAGTCATTTATACCTTGTCATTGATTCATTCACACAATCCAGCTTTCCAATTTGAACTATTTCACATTGATACACATAAAATCAATTCTACATCTATTTTCTATTTTTTCCTATATACATATCTTATCTAATCAATTTTATATTTTTATCTTTCACATCTCAATTCATTCTTAAGCCTTTTTTGTACTATCTACAGAATTCGTAATACTTTTCCATTATTTTCCACATTGGCATTTTATTCACTGACATCTTGATAACTTAAATCTTTTTTGCACTTTCACATCTTTCACAACATGTAATCTTTGCATATTCACTTTTAATAGGATTTTAAAACTTAATCTGTATAAAAATTAATACAATTGAAATTTATTTTTATCATGAAGATTTTTCCATTTGTAGATTCATCTCATAATTTTTGACTCTATACAGTTTAGCAAAATGATAAAGTGATGGAATCAAACACTAGAACTATATATGTATTAATTATTACCATAATAATGTTATTTTAAAAATAAATAAAATTATTTGTTTTTATCATTTCTTGCTTCAAACTGATAATCTTCAATTACTGTACTTTATTAAACTTCTCTGTCCAATACCAACAACATTCCAATATCCAATTCCATTTGTATTTTATTTCAATCTCTTCAAACATAATTTGTATCTTTTAATTAGAACTACTAATTAGCATGCATATCTGAATTAGCAACTAGATCTCTTGGAACTTCTTTAAAACTAAGCACTAACAATATATTATTTTAAAATATCCTTTGTTCCCAGATACAAATCAATATCAAAATTATATTATGTCTGTTATTATCTTGAGAATCACATACTTTTTAAATCTTCTTTATTTCTTTTATCTATAACCTTCCTATTTTAGCCTCACAATACCTTTGTTATCATTTTTATATTATTTATAATATAAAATGTATCTGTTCTTATAATATTATTTAAATGTATTGATATGTACAATCCTGGAAAGATATATCTTTTTTAAAATAGTTATCTATTACTTTTCTTCAGAAAACTTATAACCCCAACTTTATATCAATAATCTAATAACATTTTGTTGTTTTTACTCTATCGTTTAATATTTGTTATACTTTTAATTTATACAATATAAAAAAGTCAACTTAAAAAAACATTACAGATATTTAATTAAATGCAAAAGTTTTTATTTCTTTTTAGATTGTGAATTTGAAAATTTGAATGTGATATTATTAACCTAGCACATTTATTTCTCAAGTCATCCTAAATTTATTTTTTTCAGATTAAAATTATTCATCAATAGATTTAGTTTCTATATTCTCATTATAATTTTCAAAACCTTTACAATAAATATATCTAATAATTATGAATTTTAATATACAGCATATTGCATACACATACACTTTGAATATCTCAACGTATTAACTCTTTTCATAAAAATGTGTAATTCTTAAGCACTCGTTGACTTTCAGTTCAGATGAAAAGGTATAAATTAATAAACCTTAACTGATTAATTGCACTGAGTCAGCTTTCTGGACATGTTCATCCAGAAAACTAAAAATGAGCTTGACGTTAAAATGAAGCTAAAACGTTTACAAATACGGGAAGCCATTCTTCCTATATCAAAAGTCCCAATAGAACATAAACTGACTGGCTTTAAATATTTCTTATATAGAAACAAAAATCTATGCGAATATGAGGTAGATAGAAAAAAAAAAACATAGATGTAAAAATTAACGATGTAATAGAGCTTGATTATACACCAATGTAATTAAAGTTAAAAACATTAATAATATTTTTAAAGCATGGATAAGCCTTTCTTACAGCCTTCTTATTGCAAATAACATTAGGAACAATTGCAATAACACATACAGAGTTTACTTTAAATTGCTGCCTTATTTTAATAATTTGTTGAACAATATTAAAAACAAGATACCTCTGAAACATGATCTTCAAGTGTTCTATAAAATTGTCTGTCCTTACCTTTCTTGTAGATCTGTATATTATGGGGAATCTCACACAAACTGATCCACAAGAATTGCCCACCATATATATTTGTATAATAGGCTAAACAAAAGACTGAATGAGATCAATCTTTTTTGATTATGAACATTCCACAGGTCACACATTTTCCACATCCAATGTTAGAACAATTTGCTTGGAAAGAAATGATAGGAAATGAAAGTACAAAGAGGCTTGGGGAATTGCAAAAAATCCACATTTCATCAACAAAAACGATTCATGTGTTCCATTGTTTGAAAAATTGAATATCTAATTGCCTTATTTGCATATTGTTCCTCATTTACATATTTCATGATATCAATTATTTAACTTTATATATACTGCATAACTTTATTCAGCAATATAATTCTGGCAGTGTTTTACTAAAAGCTGGCTCAGTGCAATTAATTAGATTATGTTTATTAATTTATATCTTTTCATCTGAACTCAAAGTCAATGAGTACTTAAGAAATACACTTTGTATGTAAACTTTGAAATCTGTGTTTGTATAAAGTAATTAATTAAAAGTTAATTGCTTCATTGCTCTTTTTTTTTTTTTGCATTTATTAAAATCTGTTTTTAAAACAAAATATTGCAAACTTCATGTCAGCTAATTTTAAAAAAGTATCATATTCCTTTCCTCCAGATTTTTCTCTCCTTTCCTATAAAAATGTTTGTTTTGCAGCATTTTGTAGCAAGTAAAAACGTTTTTAAACAAAATTGGAAAAAAAGCAAGATAGAAACATGCAATCACATTATTCATTTAGTCTTATTAATTTACTGATATATATTTAAATTGTTTTGTTTGTCATTTTAAAATATATATATAAATTTATTTATTGTATTATTGTGATTGTTATAATTATTTTGTAATAAGTATGTATTCAAGATTAAATGAAAATACTACTTAAGTAAACCTTAACTTATGCTAAAATAATAGTTTATCTGCTGTAACCATTTAAGCCCTTCACCTCCCATAATTTTGATATTATCAAATTAATACTATTCTATACAAGTTTACAATTGTTTAATAAAAAAAATAAGTGAGTATAAATTATTATTAAATGGGTAAAAGATTTGTCTGCACGTTATTAAATTAAAACTTATTTGAAAAGTTTGAAAAGATTACAGATCACTTTGTAACCAATGTTGGGAATTGAATACAAATATTGAAATCATATGGCAAGTCTGACGTGTAAGAATATTGTTTAAATAAATGAATTGATATTAAATAACATTTTTCACTAATATTACCATTTAACATAAATAGTTTGTTTTCTTGAGTACACATTTTTTTAAAACATTTAAAAAATTTCTATTTTTCAAATTCTTTGATCACTGTTTCTTTTTCACTTTCAGAATAGGATATTTTCATTTTGATTTTACTTTACTCAAAAGTCAATTAGAGCTAATTTACAGTTTATAAAAATTTAAATTATTGTACTCAACTAAATCAATTATAATACAAAATATTTTATTATAATTTTACACTAAGTATAATTATTATAAATTTTTAAACTTTTACTACGAAAAAATTTATGCCCACTTTTTTTCTATTAGAAAGAGTTCCCTGATTTTCCTAACCAATCACCCACTCAACAATACCATATAAATTCTTTGATTAATAATGTCTAATTCTTGTAATAAATTGTTTTTGAAACATTGATTAATAAAAATTACTTTTTAATATATTTTGGAAAAACAACAACAATATAAAATTTAATTTTAAATATGACTGAATATGCAAATTTTGTAACATTTTAGCTACTTTAAACTTGTAACTAGTTTTATCAATATCATTTCATCTTGCTTCTTAAATAATCATTGTTAACTACAATTTTCATTAAAACCTGTATAATATAGACTCCAGATATATAAAATATACTTGTATTTAAAATAAAATAGGTATATTGTATATTTTTTTCATATACCAGCACAAACTCAGAATTACAATTAACTATAATAATCAAAATGAACACTGTCATAATTGGATTTCAATGTAGTAATAACAGCTATCCCAACTTAGTTCCACAAATAAAAATTAGCTACTTAATTTTAGTTATATAAAGGCAACCAATATTGTTAATATTGTTATACTAGAATAACCTATTCCAAGGTAAATATATTAAAAATAGTATTATTGATTACAATGCAGTAGTCAGTCACTATTTAACTTGCTTCCATTTTGATAATCAAGCATTACTGTAAAACTATAACTACATTCTATTTATATTACTAATTTGTGTTTTACCCAAGAATCAACAAAAACGAATTATGTCTAGTGTGTGTAATACTTTGTTATAATCATATCTCAGAACACTCTTATTCCAAATAAGTTGATCAGAACTATTTTGCAGGCAGTCTCATGATGAGTCTTTTTAACAAACTTGCAAATACAATTTTACTTTTCATTTACCAATGCCATTTTCATTCAGTCTGACAAAATGGGCATTGATAAATGAAAAGTAAAATTGTTTTTGCAAGTTTGTTAATAAAGACTCATCTATGAGTCTGCCTGCAAAATAATTTTGAGTAATGTATTTGGAACAACAATGCTCTGTGATATGATTATAATCCTAAATGTTATATATTCAAGCAATAGTAAAAGTTATATATGTGCTGTTGAAATTAGTAATATTTTGGTAAATACTTTGGAATTTGATTGGAATTAGTGCAATTAAACAAAATTAAAATTGTACAAGTAATAAAACATTAGCAAAAATTAAACAATAATTAAAACACACTCGATCAAGACTTCAATTTATAAAAAGATTTCAATGGTTAAAATAGTCTCTTAAAAAATTTGAACTAAACTGTCTTAAAAATTGGATTACGTATTTAGATAGATTGATTTTTTTTATTCCCTTTAACCGCTAATTATATTATTGGTTGTATGAGGTAAAAATCAAATCTTTTAATTGGCCAACTCACAAACTGAAGACAAAGCCTATTGTTAAAACATATTCGCCTATAATATTAAATTCAACTCAGATACGTTTATAAAAAGTATATTACTAATTTTTCAGGTTATGAAAGAGAACGAAAGTTCTTTCAAAAATAAATTGCTATTTATTTATTATAAAATATATTCAATTTCGGCAAACTTAAAGTGAATGTCTAAACAAAAAAGTGCTGACGCAAACACTTTTTTTCAATTTTATGTTACGGAAAAGTAAAGATTTCTTTTTGCTAAATCTTAAATATTTTTACTAAAATCTTCAATATTTTTCGAAAATAATTTTGTTTTTTTAGTATATTTTATTAAAAAACTATTTTAATTTCTCAAATTATATTTTTTTTAATACTTAAATTGCATTCGAAATGAAAATCTCAGTGTTTTTCTTTATTTTCTTTGATCAGGCGGTTTTTTGTTCTTTCCAGCCAATTAGAATGTCTTTTTCGGCTGAGAGCCGGCTGACAGACAATCACTGACAAACTTCTTTCTTTGTTTAGTTTTAAATGCGGTTTTTTTGATTTTTTACTTGTAAAATAATTCGGAAGAGGGCACCATCTTACAGAACTTTTAAAAACCTAATCAATAACTGTCAAACGAATATTCTAGCCTTAAAACTAGCAGAATTAGAGTGACGTCAGATGTCGACGAGATGCCTCGTAAGAGGCGGTTAAAGAATTAAAATGAGGAGCATAGTTATAAATAAAAAATGCATCTTTTATAAATATGGATGGATCAACAATTACTAATGTTTGTGATTTCAAACCACTTCAATATCTATCATAGATGATTTTTATACAAGTATTTGATTTATTGATAATCTACTTCTCTCCTACACTTTTATAAATTATGCAAAGATTCCACTTTAATCTGTGCATCAGGGGAATGATGTGAAATATTGTATTATGGCACTGGTCTAAAAATTAATATTTGCCAGAAATTAAAAAAATTATTAGATGACACTTTGAGAGACCATTTTATCTGTGGTGTAGAAGATCATACTTTACATATTAAACTCACAATGGATGCTATTACTACTTTCGATTCTGCAGTAACTCAAGCAAATGTAGATGAGCAAGTTTTATCTTTAGAATAATATTTATCCACAATTAAAATAGCAAGGCAGAACAATAAATAGACCCCTACTTATCAAACCCACATTGCAAGATAAGAAAAAACATTAATCCTGGAAAAAGTCTATTACAGATGTAATAAAAAATACCATCAAAGAAAACACCCTTAAGCACAATCAGCTTGTCAATAACATTAAAACAACCAATTTTATAAAAATGAGATGGCTGAGTAATAGGAGTTGCTAAGATTAATTTTCATAACTATTAGAAGATATTTGAAACAAATCATGCTGAGAATTTAAATAATATAAATTCAGACTTTAACACAAATTAAAATAAACACACATTACTATTAATAGAGCTTGACTATAGCTCAGTAATCTTTATTATCTTGAAAGATAGTTGAGCAATAATAAATCAAAAGAAAGTATAAAAATAGCAACAAAGCAATAAGATAATCAGATTCCTCTTCATAGTGAAACCATGCTGAATGTTATAAAGAAAGATAAAAATTACAGTGGCAAATTAATGTTATTGGTGATTAAGATTCATTGGATACATAGTGATTAAAGTAAATGATGTCAGTGATTCGATAAACTCAGATGAATCAAAATTTTGCAGATAACAATCGGTGCAATCTGTCAATACAAAAGATTTTGAAAATTTCATACACTGATAATAAATCAATTTTTTACTGGATCACAATTAACTAATGAATCCAAAAAAAAATTTGAATGGATCCACAAAATCTGGTTCCATAAAAAATTTCAAACAATAATAAAAATAATTGCATGGTTTGTGGTTGAGGAATTTATAAGAAGTTTGAGTATAAGAAGTGACAGAGCTGGATAACAATCCATGAACTTTGAACTTCAGTTTACCACTTTACCATCGCACTAAATCATGCAGAACATAAAATAATAAGACATAACCTACAACGCATAGGAAAAAGTATTAGAATTATTATGCTTATTTGAGACCATAACAAATTACCAAATATTCCAGAAATAATGAAGAATAAAAATATTGTGTTGTTCATATATATATATATAGCAGTAAAGTATAGATTCAGAATCAAATCCAAAATATAAAAATATATATATCAATAAAAGCAAAGTCAGTTATGGATGAAAAAGATGACTTATGCTTTATAAACTTAACAAAAGCTAGGTTAGTTCGTGACATAGCAAAAAATGTATAATAATTTATATTACTAAATGGCTTGAAGTAGATTGGCATACAATTACTTCATGTTATATTATTATTTAAAACATTGAGAAACTTGTTGATTATGTATGACAATCCCAAGATTGCAATTGTCAGATAATGGATTTAACATTCTCATCATCAACATTCAAAGATTGTTGTTATTCAAGTAACAATATTAGGCAGATGTTTACATTATTTTTCCACATTAAAATTAATGGAATAAAAAATAAATAAATAAAACATACAAAGTTGAAATTCCTGCTTAACAAGAATACTATGTATGACTCATAACTATGCACTGAATAAATTATCAGCTGAAATACCCATGAACCTTTTTTTTAAAAAAAAAAAACCCTTTATATTCTCAAATAAAATCAGCAAAAATAAGTAAACACTTCATATCAATTCTTTGATAAATTTCAAACAGGTATTAAAATCATATAATGCATGGTCAATGAAGGCATTCCATATATTTCTGCTATCATTATAGGCAAACAAAACTAAAAGATTTATCATAAAAGTAATAATTTGCTGTAGCCACTCAGAAATCACACATGCTTGATTCTAGAAATAAACCAATCAAGAAAAAAAATTCAATAAAAACGTTAGCAGTAAAAGAAATACCACCATATGTCCAAAATCAGACTATAATATCATGAAAACTATACTACTGCTATAAACCAATCAGAGTTTGAATAAATATTATTGTTACCAATAAATGTCATAATTATTGAGAAATCATCATTACTAACAAGTTTCACTAAGACCCATGGCAACTTTATGTAATGATTAATCATTATCAACTCACGATGCAGTAATTTTATAACATGGTAATCAAATTTATCACAATATAGTTATACAATGTTAACCAAGGAACTTGGACTCAGTTACATTACGGAAACCAGCACTGCTAATGCAGTAATATCACAAGTTAAATATTGTAAATAAGGTTTGCAACATCATTAATAACAAAACAATAGTCAATGACAAACACAAGTTTGTTTCACTTTGTTTACCAAATACTATTCTAAAGCTATATAATAAATTCTACTTATATTATTAACTTTCATTTTATTTTCAACATCAGCTAACACAAATTTAACTTATAACATGTAACTTTGATATTTATCTTAATAAAGACATAAGCTAAATTTTATTGACTTTTCTATTAATTTTAAATACAATATGAATATGGTAGAAAAAAATTTTAACAAGAAGCTTAATCAATCCTTATTTAAAAGAATTCTGAAATTAAATAAATTTCAAAGTAATGAAAATATACAAATAGAAAACTGTTAAAAGTAATAGATATTTTAATTATCAAAAAAAAAAAAAAAACAGGTTTAAACCATACAAAACATTATAAAGTTTATAATTATTTGATCTTAAATCTTTTTAATAAAGAAAAAATGGTACATGTGAGTTATCAAGTAAGCCAAAATGGCAGCCTGTGTTTCTGATAAATTTACAGTTTTGGAAGTCCCCCAAAAATTTTGACAAAAAAAATGCCTGCTAGGAAATGTATTTCATTTTTATTTCTGTTATTTAAAAAAAAAAATCATTGTAGAAAAATTAATTACAATATTTATAGTTTCTTTTCTTTCTTTTTTTTAATTAACTTATTAACAGAAAAATGAAAAAATATATAAATACAATATTTACACTTTATTCATGTCAGCAGTATGCAATCATATTGTGACTATTAACAAACACTTTTCAGGAGGGCAGGATCCTGTATCTTTGAAAATTGTCCACTGTATCATGTTCTTTCACAAGAAGTTCCCAAATTTTTAGCATTATGACAATTTACCATAAAAACTGTTGACAAAAAAACACACTGAATTGAACCAAAATATAATAATGATAAGAGCAGATTATTGCTTCTCATGTTATAAGTAAAAAAAATTGAAATAAGATTTTTTGATGAAATTTATTGGAATTCATTTTTCTTTAATTTATCAATCAGCTTATTAATTTTGTTTTAATTTAACAACTAACACATCTTTTGTAGATCATAGGTCTCAAAATTGTACATTTATCAAAAATATGAGATGCTATTTTGGTTTACTCGAAAACTCACAAGTATCAAAAAACTTTGAATTAATAATAGATGCACATTTTATAAAACTTTTTTTTCTTACCAGTTTCAATAAAAATCTGATAATAAATAATTATGCTTTATAAATGAATAATATTTGTACTTGGCCAATAAAGATATCTGAAAATTTTTACTTTATAAATATATATTTTTATAAATATAAAGTCTTATTTTAATCTATTCATATTAACCTATAAATATAAACTATATATTTTATTGAAGAATAATTTATAAAACTTGGCTTAATACAAGCAGCAATAATACTTTTTATCACTGCCGTTTTTGAAAATCTTTTGATTAGTTTAGTTTAGCACTACTGATGATTTTAAATTTTTAATTATTAGGTATTTAATATAATTTTTATAAACATTTTTGTTGACTATTCTTTTGATAGCTCTTAACAAAAAAAATTATTAGTATTATGATATCTTTTAATTTTGAAAATTGCTTTAACAGTATTTTTAAACTTTTTTAAAAAAAATTGCAAATATCTATATTGTTGATAACCAATACGTTAGTAATCATGATAAACAAATTTTTAGAAAAGCTGGAATGTTCACATTTTTTCAAAAATCATAAATTGCAAACAGATGATTCATTTACTAATAAATATACAGGTTTATATTTCTATTCCTAATCTGTCTACAGTAGTATTCTTATATTTACAACTGCTTTAAAATAACAATGACAAATGAAAGTAGAATATAATTTTCTTGTAAAGCTTTTAAAATTTCTCAAGCTTTATAAATATTTTTTGCGAAAAATGGACCAAAGTTATTAAAAATTGAATGATGACATGCTCTTTGAAACCATTTTATTTAAATTGTGATGATAAACAAAAAATTATAATTATTCTCTCATTTACTCCACTCCTAACAAATAATATTCATATACATTTACATTATAATAATTAAAAGATCATGTAATGTTCAAAATATCAAAGTTACATATTGAATCTTGATTCAGAAATCTTCAAACAACCTTCTTAATTATACTGCCTAAACCAGATGTTATATGCCATTATTTACATACAAAAATTAAGTCAAATACTTTTTTTTACTTTTGGGAAATATATGTATTCAAGCACAAGTGTGTGTGCACGCAACTGTTCCCAAAAGCTATTAATATAAAATAGATAACTAAAAATAATAAACTAGCTGAGCGCTTTCAAAAGATCTTGCCTTCATAATCATATCTTGCTAATACATTTTATATGCTAATTCCATTTCTTCGATAAAGCATAGCATGTGTCCTTCCTATTTATTGCTTCATTGTCTCGTGAATAGGAAGAACACGTGCTATGCTTTATCGAAGAAATGGAATTAGCATATTTGCATATCATTAAATGTATTAGCAAGCTATGATTATGAAGGTAAGATCCTTTGAAAGCGCTCAGCTAGTTTATTATTTTTAGTTATCTATTTTATATTAATAGCTTTTGGGAACAGTTGCGCTGCACACGCACTCGTGCTTGAATACAAAAATTAAGTATAAGATTTGATTTTTTTTTACTGAAGTGTCTTTTGAAAGAGATGCCCCATCGTGATCATCTATTTATGTTAAACCTGCTCTGACACTCTGAATATTGTATACTATGTAATAAAATATATTATAAATACCATTTTACATTTATTTAGGTGAAGTGATATATCCTCATTATCTATAACTTTTTTGTTGAAATTTATATAAATTTACACACACTTCTATAATACAACTATATGTACTAAATTTTTATTTTATTTGTTAATAAAGTTGTTATAGATATGAATTCATTTAATATGCAATCATTATCATTTTTTATCATTATCAGTCCAACTATAAGTTGAAAAGGACTATTCCAGTTTTTCTGATTTATAACTTCTCTTATCCATCCATCTCATATTTATAATAATACACATTTGTATGGCAGCAACTATCTCCCATAGTTATGTAGCATCAAGATTTATATAGTGTCAAACACCAATGAAAAGATAGAATGATACTTTCTATTTTTAGGCTCTGTTGTTATATAAGCTTAGTTTTTGATTATTTATTATTACAATAATACATATTGTTAAGTCTTCATATCCAAGAGATTTTGAATTTTTTGTTCATATTGCATATAGTTTAATGCAATTTTATCAATTGCAGTATATAAAATGTATATTGCATATGTAATAACATAAATATAATTTAATAAACACATCTTCAATATTATTGCTCTAATATTCAATACCATGCATAGTTTGGTACAGTAAGAGAATGGCAAACTTAGAATAGAGTTCAAAATCCATAAATCATGGTCCATGCTCAAACTTCTTATGAATTTCTGAGCAATAAACTGCTACTGCTATTACTGCTGCTGCTACTACTGCTGCTGCTGCCGCCACTGCTGCTGCTACTACTACTGCTATTGCTGCTGCTACTACTACTATGTTATTATTATTATGATGATGATGATGATTTTCCAAAGCTACACTTTATTGAGACTCAAAAAGAGTTACATAAATTACATTTAAAAACATGAAGTCTTAGAGAGAAATTGATTCATGATATTACATATGTAATAAAGGTTTACAATCATGATTGTGATAGGAAAGAAAATGTGATTTACATAAATTAAAAGAAAAATAATTACTACATATAAAGACAACTATCTAAAATTAGATTTACATAGAATTTTAAAATATGATATTAAAAAAAATATGTTGAAATACGTGATAGTATAATTGAAAACATATGAAGAGGTGATTGAAGTCAGTGTTAGATTGATATTTGGTTCCATAAAAATTGGGCTCATTTGATGAGAGTACTATAGTTTTCATAACTAAGTCTGATTGTTCATTTGTTACATAAGTTCCATGTGAAAAACCATGGAAAAATACTAGTCAGCATAAACTGCATCTTGGGAAAATGGAAAAAATACTGGAACAGCATGAATTGCATCATGGGAGAATGAAAAAACATTAATATGTATGAATTGCATCTTGGGAAAAGAGAAAAATACTACTCAGCATAAATTGCATCCTGGAAAAATTACTAGTTCAGCAATGGATTGTATTTTGGGAAAATAGAAAACCAGTAGTCAGCACAAACTGCATTCTGAAAAAATAGAAAAATACCATTTCAGCATGAATTGCATCCTGGAGAAATGGAAAAACATCACATAGCATGCATTCCATTCTGGGAAAATGGGGAAAAAACAGTTTAGCATAAATTGCATCTTGGGGAAATGAAAAAATCCTGGTTAGTATGAATTGCATCTTGGGAAAATGGAATAATACCAGTTATTGTGAGTTGCATTTTTTAATAGTAATGGTATTGAGCAAATTTTTGGGGTTAAAGCTTGAGAACTTGCAATTGTTATAGAGAAAAAAAACAAGATTTGCTGCAGGACTATACAATTTTTAAAACAAGGTTGCCATCTTTATTTTATTTCTCATGTTCGTCAAAAATAAATGTGATTAAATTTTTATAGAGAAAAAAAACAAGTTTGCTGCAGGACTATACAATTTTTAAAACAAGGTTGCCATCTTTATTTTATTTCTCATGTTGGTCAAAAATAAATGTGATTAAATTTTTCTATGTGCACACATGAACATTTTTTTAAATAAGTATGCTATGTAATTAAGTTTTGTTCTGTTTTTGATAAAATGTAAAATTTATCTTTAATAAAGATGGTATTGAACAAACTTTTAAGATTTGCTGCAGGAACTCTTGGAATGAATGTGGTGATAGGACTAAGATTATCATCATCATCATCATCATCATTATTATTATTATTGTTGTTGTTGTTTCAAAGGTAAACTTTATTGAAACTCAAAAAGTGTTACATAAGTTACAGATAAAACATGAGGTCTTAGATACAAATTGATACATGATATTTCATATGCAATAAGTTTACAATCTTGCATGTGATAGAAAAAAACAGAACAGTTTAAAGAAGAATGATCATTATATAACAAAATACATGTCTCAAATTAGGTGTACATAGAATTTTTAAATGGGATATTGAGAAAAATACATGGAAGCACAGGATAGTGTGAGGGGAAACATATATGTGTAGGGTTGGAGTTGGTGGTAGATTAATATATGAGTGTATATAAATTGGGCCTATTTGGTGGGAAGGATTATAATTTTCATGGCTGTCTTATTACTCATGTATTATGTAAGTAGCATGTGAAAAACGTGAGTTTTTACATACTATTTGATACATGAGATTACATATGCAATGAGGGTTTACAATTTTGCTTATGATAAAAAAATGACGATTTACAGTAAAAAATAATAATTGTTGCATAACAAGATATTTCAAATTAGGTTTACATAAATTTTACAAAAGATGAAATAAATATACGAAAGCACATGATGATATTTGTTAATACATTTAGAGAGGGTGAGGGGAGTTAGTGTTCAATTGGTATATGTTTATACATAAATTGTGCTTATCAGTTGATGAGCACTATATTTGTCAAGGCTAAGTTTTATTGTTCATGTGTTGGGCATTTAAACTTTGAGATAAGTTGGTGGAGTGATCTTGTAAACTTCTTTGAATCAGTGATTAATGAGGGAGGTACTGTTTGACTCTTAAGTGGTGCAGTATTTATTCCAGAGTCCAACCTGGTATGAGTTGAACCTATGAGTTTGTGTATTTTGAGCTAGTTGAGGTTTCAGAGAGTGGAGTGGAAGTGATATAGAGAGCAGTTGGAATCTGTGGCTGATGTAATAATGGACTTGGAAGAGAAGATGTCTTAAATGATCTAAAATATTCCCTGTGGCATGGTAATAATAAATTGTGACAAATTGTTATCAGCATGCCAAAAATCCACACCATAGGTGGTGGCATACAATCTTGCGTTTTTAAGTTTGTTTTAAGTGTTGTTCGCATTGGTTTTCCTGAAACTTCAAATTGGCTTATTCATTAATGGACTTAAAATATCTTTACTATTGCTGGCATAGAACTTGTTCTTGAGAATGCTGGCATATGTTTTTTATGACATAAAGCTGGAAATATGGTAAAATAGGTTTTGGTGCCAACCACTTGGTCATGTGATTGTATAGCAATCATTTTGATTGATTTTAACATTTTAAAGTGTCATTTTTAAAAAAAAAAAAACTTTTGCGAATTCAAAATTATCTCAGAAAAGATGTGAGGCATAATTAATTGTTATAATTGGTTCAATATATATTAAATTTACTTGAAATATTACAGATTTTGGGTGGAATTTTGGGGGTTTAAATCCGTAAATTTTTCCTTGTTGTGCTGCAATACTAAGATTTACTTCTGCTAATGAAATATTTTCCCCTGCAAATTATCCATTACATACACTGAATATTTTATAATTAAAGCAGGGGTGGGCAACTTTTTTCATCATTGGGCCAAAAAAAATTTGTATATCATAATGCAGGCTGGAATAAATTAAACGATTTGACAAAAAAAATCAGAACCTAAAAAATCTTATTTTATTTGAGTTACCAAATTCTCAAAGTATTTTTAAAAAAAGAAAATACAATAGGTAGTGTCCTAAATAGGAATCGATTATAGATACATACAGATAAGAACTACAATTTGGAACGTTTTTATTGTTATTATAGCAAAGTAAATGCAGAAAACAAAAACTTTAATGTAAGGAATTAAATTTGGAATGTTCCTGATTTATGATTTCATCGAAATTGTGATTCAATTCATTAATGGCTATTCATAGAACTACTCCTAAATTTTCATCAATTACTCGTGATCTAATTTTGCTGTTTGCATTTTTCAATAAAGAAAATCTAGTTTTGTATAGGTATTGTAACAGTCAAGTTTGTACATTCGCGTAACAGAATTCAGAATCCAAGCAAAAAAGACCTAAGCTGACCAGACTAGGACTGTGACATCCCAAGTCCGACCACACTTCAACTCGTGAGCCAGGATTTCAAGACTCAAGACCCTACGAATGACCACCTTGAAATTACACGTAGTATACCTCTTTCCACACGGCCGACATAGGTCACGGAGAAGCAATAAGACTCTGATAATTAAAAGAGAGGTTCTTAATTGACTAAAATATATCACTAATCTAATTTAAATTAATGCATAGTTTTCACATATATAGACTATAAATAGTAATTAGAATTGGATTGAATTAGATCAATAACGAGACAGAGAACGAAATACATTAAATTAATTATATATTTATTTACAACTCATATCTATATATCACTTATTTACAATAGCATTCAGCGTAGAATGTATGCAAACATTTGGTGGATAAGAGAACATATTCTTTTTTTATATACAATTCAAAATCACTTTACATAAGTAATCATTAAATTTCATAGATGAGTTTAACATGTGCCCATCTTATGAATTGTTGACATTTAATACATAATCAATCACTACGTTATGTCTATAAATCTCGATAAGCCAAATCCTATTACATTTGTGGCTGGTATATAAATAATTATATTAAACTTTGATCATGAATTCATTTACTAAAATATACAATATGACTTAATAACGAGCGCATAAACCAGCTCAAGTAATGATCGATCGAACATGGCTTTCGAGAGAAAATTTCAGAATGCTGAAAGCATTATGTTAAGGTGGGAGAGTTGGCTGCATAAGATTTTACCAATGCGCTATGGCACAGGTAAACAATAATAGGAAAAGTCGCTCTGCGGATGGATGAAATAACTTCAGGGTTCTTGTGACAAACGCCGGTACCCTGTAACCGATCGCAATGCTGCGTGAAAAGGAACCTTGTGTTCAGGAATGGTGGGGGACTTATATGCTAACCTGGCCTTGGCTCAGGCTTCGCTACTGCTCTACCCTATAAGAAAGAGAAGATGTGCTGGCAACACCGTGGCTCCATCTTGAGATACGTATATTACGTATAGCAGCAAAACGAGAATAATTTTATAAAATAATATCACATCCGCCAAGCAAAGAATAGTATATTTCATACTATGAAATACGAGTTAATAGCGTATTAGCTCTATCAAATTGGGACCAACTCTTGCGTAGCCTGATAATAAATGTTTATGCTACTAAAAGGAATATTACTACATCTGTACTTTGACATGTTCGATCTATTAAGTTACTTATAGATAATAAATATTTAAGGAGGAAAAGTATATTTCTATGGACTTAAGAATTTAAATGTCAAATATACTTATAAATACGATCAAGGCTAAATTTAATTCTAAATAAAACTATAAGGTTAAGTTTTTAACTGGTTGATTATAAAAGAGCCACATTTCATATATTAAATCATCATAAATAAAAATGACAACGAGTGCAAGGCAAGTCATTATTATTTTATAGAAATAGGACTTTGAAACAGTGCGCAGAGTTGATGCAATAAACAATTTACACGAAGATTTTCAAATATCTTCTTAAAACATAAAATTAAGTGCCTACTGTTTCGAAATATTGGCATACAAATTATAAAAGTATTTAATTAAAATAAGCAAAGAAATATAGACACAACCGCAGTGATATAACTTTAAACTAAATAATTTACTTTGAAGTGAATGGAAAATATAAATAAGTCAGATTATTTAAACTTTAACAACATGAAATTTTGATAGCAATTGACATATTTAAAATATTAATTAAATGGATTTAAGTTTTGGTTACATTTAGCTTTATCATTATTTTAAAAGAAAGTCAGCTAACTTATATAGATATATTTACATAAAGAATTACACAGAGCTCTGCGGTTTGAAAAATAAAATGGTACCGGTATTATTTATCGGGACTGCAAGTTCTTGGCTGTATGTTTGGTGAGTTTTACTGGGCGGCTGGTGGCATCATCTTTCCCATTCTGTTAGGCTTATCTCTGCTAGCGGCATGATGGTGGTTTAGGCATTTCGACGAGAGAAACCCCGTTCTTCTGTGGAGTAACAGCAACAAGATGCCCGCTTTTAGCCGTACATGTTAAACATTAACAATTGTGAAGACTGGCTGCAATTCTCACTAACAATATGGCTGTCCTTTCTTGTTAAAAATACAGAGTATTTATATCTTTTCCTTATCAGAATCTATCGCCTCAAGACTCCTTAAACTCAGGAATTTAATTAAATATTTTTCAATTTTACAATCCAGATTTTTAAAATCTTAGATAACTTATGTTAGAAACATTCCATAAGCTATTATTATAATTAAGATTTTTCGTTGCAAACAATTGTCCAATTTAGATTTTAAAATAACTTAATCTTATCTAAGGAAATTTTAATTAGTAAATTTTGAACTAGTTTTACTTTTTACGAATTCCAGGTGTGGTCGTTAATGACACTTGTTTACCATCAAAAAATTTTTTAATTACTTGACCAGCTTTTATTTTTATCTTACATTAAAAACAACCTTTTAACATTTTTTTTAAAATGAAAACATTTTTAACATATTTATTAAAAATAATTTACAAACATATTTTGATATAGCTTTTAAATATATTTTCGAGAAACTTTTCCCTGAAATATATTTAAAACAAGAAATCTTTTAACAATTTTTAAAGACATTTAATATTATTTTTAGATAATGGCTTTTACATATTATAGAATCATGTCTTTCTTCTATATAGCACAGATTATATATCCACATACGAAATTACAATATTAAACAACAAAATTAATAATTTACTCTTAACTTAAATAACATAATAAACATTTTTAGAAATATTAAATAACTTTAGTACGCTATAATTTTACTAATCCTATCTAATTATAGCATTGGTTCGCACGTAAATATATAATGCTGTTTAGACAGACATGAACTAATTTTAAATTTATTAACATTTAAATAGGTTCAAACTTAGAACAGATGAGAGTGTCATTAGGTTTGATAGTGAAACGATAGGGGCTTGGAAAGTTATCATTTCATATCCGAATACTTGGGACAAAAAAAAAAAAAAAGGAATTTACTTACAGTTGGCTATTAAATAATTTGATACTTACAGTTGGCTATTAAATAATTTGATAGGCTTTTTTTTTTTTACTAATAATATTAAATACAATTAAGCTACCACATAAAGATGAAAAACATATAAACCCAATTGCCTGCTACATTCTATACCGAGGAACTTCATACATATTAGACAATCAATTATTACAAAAAAAATACGACTAAATTAAAAGTTTAAAAGCAAACCACACAAAATAGAATATTGTCAAATATTTACATTAAACAAACTTTTATATCCTACTGGATATACGTCAATTAATATGCAATGGGATGTTAGTTTATATATATATATAATAAGGATAATTTATAAACTATATAATGATAAGGGAGGGTAGATCATAACAAATATATATATATATATTTTATTTAAATAGGATCTGGTGGTACATTAAGTAACTCCTCTTTATCTGACTTAAAACAGCACCCGAATATAATGTCATCCTCTTCATCTGATGTCCATCCATATCCCTCATACTCATCATCCCATCTCACAGTCGGTTGTGCTGGATGCATTTCTAGACTGTGTGGAAACTAACTTCCACTGTATGGAACTTCCTTATCCGATCTATTTAAGTCTACTCCTTCGTAGCTAGGGAAATACTTTGGGTGCTTTCCAGATCTGTTATTCCTGAATAGTAGGGTTTGAACCCATTCTTTCTCTCTCCCTCTGTTCTTCCCCTGGCAAACCTCTGCGGCTGTCTCCTGCCTTCTCTCTGTCCATCCCAGCCTTGATTTCTTCTTACTTGTGTATGGATCCTTTCTTTTCCTTTTCTTCTTGTTCTTTATGGTACTCTTCGATTCATACTTCCCATACAGTCCACCTATTTCCCAAAGCTCTCTATCCAACTCTGTTCTGTCCTGCTGGAGCTCCCGCTTTCTATCTTCTACTATTGCCTCAATATCCACACATTTGGATTCTTTATTCTCAGTCTCTACTATATTCTCCAGCATGTCCTTGCTATCCCACGTTTCCAATTCGGTCCTCTTCAAAAGGAAATGGCAACTTTCATCATCCCCTTCATTAATCTCTGGCTTGCTCATTTTGTCCAGCTCAGTTTTCCTCAACTCTTCCTTTTCCACTGGTTTTAACTCTTCTTTTACTAATACTATTATATCAATTTTAATATTTTCTTCTTCTAGCATTGTGCTATCAGACTTTACTTCTTCTCCCTGATCTGACACTAACTCTTCTATCTCATCCTCTACAGTATTCTGCATTTCCTTGCCATTTTCGTCCTGTGCTTTTTCTATCTTCTCTGTGAGTTTTACTGGAATCTCCTCACTTTTTAGCTGGCATCCCTGCAGGATTTTACACAGTTTTTCTTCTAAGTCTTTTCTAATCTGTGCTGTTCCTTCCTCACATTGCCTGCCCAAAGCTTCAAAACGTTGTTCCATTTCTAGATTATTTCTATGATCCCTCTCTTCTGCATCCTGCCTGCTTTTCCTATCCCTCTCTTCTGCATCCTGTCTATTTTTTATCTCTCTCTTCTGCATCCTGTCTACTTTTCCTATCTCTCTCTTCTGCATCCTGTCTACTTTTCCTATCTCTCTCTTCTGCATCCTGTCTGCTTGTTGCTATTTCCATTTTAATTTGTTTCAATAGTGATTCCATCATTGTATTAATATTCCAGCATTCTTTTTTTATTTCTTCTGTGGGTCTCTGTTCAGTTACCGTGTTGTCTGACTTTTCTGACATGGCCATGCTTTGTTGTATAGATGCCTTGTCCCTAATCTGGCTCATACTCACTTCACCTTCCGTGTCTTCCTCTGTGCTGCTACTCTCTTCCATAATTTCTTTTCCCGATCTTAATATAATACCCCTACACATTCCTTCTTTTCCTGTTTTCCCTTCTTCCCCTTCGCTCACTACTTCCCTTTCTTCTTCCATACTATTATCCATTTTAATATACTAACAAAAAAATTTTTTTCTCTTTTTAATGGCTCAATTTGTTTTTGCTAAAGTTTCTTGGTTTTTGTTTGCTTTACTAACTCGGCTAATTGCTGTACTCCACAAAGAAAATGATCTGTCTCCTACTCACCTCAACACCTATGCCTAACTCTATTAATACACCTAACTTCTCGCTATACATTCGCCTGATGCCCACCCAACATTTAACTAACAGTGAAATAAATTTAATATATATATAACAAAAAAATTATAAAATGCAACTCACCTTTGGCCTCTTGCAGCTGTTTTTCTTTTTTAAATTTTCCATGGTTCATGGTTATAATTTAATTTACACGTCTGTGCCAGTTTCAAACCTTTAAGATTTGATTTGACCTTACATTTATTTCCTTCTTTCTCATTCAATCCAATTCATAAAACATAAATAATAGACCCCCCTTTCCTCTCTTTACTCCTGATGACAAAATTTATGTGAGAACGATTTGACATTTATTCAAATTATCCTCGGGCTGCAGTCACAGTGAGCAAGAAAGTTTACACAACATATATTATAAATCCCCTTAAAAATTCTACTATGCATCTATATAAATAATTTTTATATAATAAAATAATAATCTATTCAGAGTATGGAATTAATTGACGTTCAAACTCAGGAAAAAAAAAATCTATACATATACATTATTTTGGAAAACGAAAAAAAAATTAATTCAAAATCATTAATTTTAAACACAAGAATTTTATCTCTATACTCAATCTCCTCAGGGGTGGAAATAAGTTACATACCTCATGATTTTGGGCGTACAAACCCAGGGAAAAATACTACATATATATTATTCATTATTATTTAAAATAGAAGGGAAAAAACATTATATGTACATATTAAATGCTCTACAGGGTATTGCAGGGTGTGGGAATATCGAATAGCCACACGATGGGCGTCCAAACCCGGTGGAAAAAAAATACACTATGTAACAGTCAAGTTTGTACATTTGCATAACAGAATTCAGAATCTAAGCAAAAAAGACCGAAGCTGACCAGACTAGGACTGTGACATCCCAAGTCCGACCACACTTCAACTCGTGAGCCAGGATTTCAAGACTCAAGACCCTACGAATGACCACCTTGAAATTACACGTAGTATACCTCTTTCCACATGGCCGACATAGGTCACGGAGAAGCAATAAGACTCTGATAATTAAAAGAGAGGTTCTTAATTGACTAAAATATATCACTAATCTAATTTAAATTAATGCATAGTTTTCACATATATAGACTATAAATAGTAATTAGAATTGGATTGAATTAGATCAATAACGAGACAGAGAACGAAATACATTAAATTAATTATATATTTATTTACAACTCATATCTATATATCACTTATTTACAATAGCATTCAGCGTACAATGTACGCAAACATTTGATGGATAAGAGAACACATTCTCTTTTTATATACAATTCAAAATCACTTTACATAAGTAATCATTAAATTTCATAGATGAGTTTAACATGTGCCCATCTTATGAATTGTTGACATTTAATACATAATCAATCACTACGTTATGTCTATAAATCTCAATAAGCCAAATCCTATTACATTTGTGGCTGGTATATAAATAATTATATTAAACTTTGATCATGAATTCATTTACTAAAATATACAATATGACTTAATAACGAGTGCATAAACCAGCTCAAGTAATGATCGATCGAACATGGCTTTCGAGAGAAAATTTCAGAATGCTGAAAGCATTATGTTAAGGTGGGAGAGTTGGCTGCATAAGATTTTACCAATGCGCTATGGCACAGGTAAACAATAATAGGAAAAGTCGCTCTGCAGATGGATGAAATAACTTCAGGGTTCTTGCGACAAACGCCGGTACCCTGTAACCAATCGCAATGCTGCGTGAAAAGGAACCTTGTGTTCAGGAATGGCGGGGGACTTACATGCTAACCTGGCCTTGGCTCAGGCTTCGCTACTGCTCTACTCTATAAGAGATGTGCTGGCAACGCCGTGGCTCCATCTTGAGATACGTATATTACGTATAGCAGCAAAACGAGAATAATTTTATAAAATAATATCACATCCGCCAAGCAAAGAATAGTATATTTCATACTATGAAATACGAGTTAATAGCATATTAGCTCTATCAAATTGGGACCAACTCTTGTGTAGCCTGATAATAAATGTCTATGCTACTAAAAGGAATATTACTACATCTGTACTTTGACATGTTCGATCTATTAAGTTACTTATAGATAATAAATATTTAAGGAGGAAAAGTATATTTCTATGGACTTAAGAATTTAAATGTCAAATATACTTATAAATATGATCAAGGCTAAATTTAATTCTAAATAAAACTATAAGGTTAAGTTTTTAACTGGTTGATTATAAAAGAGCCACATTTCATATATTAAATCATCATAAATAAAAATGACAACGAGTGCAAGGCAAGTCGTTATTATTTTATAGAAATAGGACTTTGAAACAGTGCGCAGAGTTGACGCAATAAACAATTTACACGAAGATTTTCAAATATCTTCTTAAAACATGAAATTACGTGCCTACTGTTTCGAAATATTGGCATATAAATTATAAAAGCATTTAATTAAAATAAGCAAAGAAATATAGACACAACCGCAGTGATATAACTTTAAACTAAATGATTTACTTTGAAGTGAATGGAAAATATAAATAAGTCAGATTATTTAAACTTTAACAACATGAAATTTTGATAGCAATTGGCATATTTAAAATATTAATTAAATGGATTTAAGTTTTGGTTACATTTAGCTTTATCATTATTTTAAAAGAAAGTCAGCTAACTTATATAGATATATTTACATAAAGAATTACACAGAGCTCTGCGGTTTGAAAAATAAAACGGTACCGGTATTATTTATCGGGACTGCAAGTTCTTGGCTGTATGTTTGGTGAGTTTTACTGGGCGGCTGGTGGCATCATCTTTCCCATTCTGTTAGGCTTATCTCTGCTAGCGGCATGATGGTGGTTTAGGCATTTCGACGAGAGAAACCCCGTTCTTCCGTGGAGTAGCAGCAACAAGATGCCCACTTTTAGCCGGACATGTTAAACATTAACAATTGTGAAGACTGGCTGCAATTCTCACTAACAATATGGCTGTCCTTTCTTGTTAAAAATACAGAGTATTTATATCTTTTCCTTATCAGAATCTATCGCCTCAAGACTCCTTAAACTCAGGAATTTAATTAAATATTTTTCAATTTTACAATCCAGATTTTTAAAATCTTAGATAACTTATGTTAGAAACATTCCATAAGCTATTATTATAATTAAGATTTTTCGTTGCAAACAATTGTCCAATTTAGATTTTAAAATAACTTAATCTTATCTAAGGAAATTTTAATTAGTAAATTTTGAACTAGTTTTACTTTTTACGAATTCCAGGTATGGTCGTTAATGACACTTGTTTACCATCAAAAATCTTTTTAATTACTTGACCAGCTTTTATTTTTATCTTACATTAAAAACAACCTTTTAACATTTTTTTAAAATGAAAACATTTTTAACATATTTATTAAAAATAATTTACAAACATATTTTGATATAGCTTTTAAATATATTTTCGAGAAACTTTTCCCTGAAATATATTTAAAACAAGAAATCTTTTAACAATTTTTAAAGACATTTAATATTATTTTTAGATAATGGCTTTTACATATTATAGAATCATGTCTTTCTTCTATATAGCACAGATTATATATCCACATACGAAATTACAATATTAAACAACAAAATTAATAATTTACTCTTAACTTAAATAACATAATAAACATTTTTAGAAATATTAAATAACTTTAGTACGCTATAATTTTACTAATCCTATCTAATTATCGCGTTGGTTCGCACGTAAATATATAATGCTGTTTAGACAGACATGAACTAATTTTAAATTTATTAACATTTAAATAGGTTCGAACTTAGCACAGATGAGAGTGTCATTAGGTTTGATGGTGAAACGATAGGGGCTTGGAAAGTTATCGTTTCAGTATATCAATCCAAAGAATGTCAAGTATTTGTGTGCAATATCCAGAATATTTTTAAACATTTCTGGATTTAACAAGGCATAAACATATGTTACTGTTTTTTCAGCAAATTGATTCTGTAATATTAAATTTGATTGTAAATTTATCAGTTCCAAGTGTAGGTGCATCATTGACATTAAAATTAAATGGTAGGCTTATTAAAGATAGATCTTTAGAAATTTTCTGACAATCTACTTGTAAATCAATTAAATAAATCACTTATTATAGCCTCATACTTCTTAAAATCAGCACTTTTCAATTTTTTTTCTTTTTTTGTAAGATTGAAAAGTGAGTTAACTATTTATTTTTGAATTGTTGCGAAAATAACATGAGTTTTCTTGTAAACGATGTAACATTTGTATACATATCAAAAATAAATAGTCGTTTCCCTTGTAATAATAAATTTAATTCATTTTGATGTGAAAACATATCAACGGAAAAGAAAAGGTTGTTCAGCCATTGTTCGTTTTTTATTTCACAAAATTCGTTCAGTTTGTCCTTAGCATTTATGAAGCAAACAATTTCATCTAACAAATCATTGAAAGACTAAGTCATCTTATGTTCATATGGTAAGGAATATCAGTGATATCACATTCAATTTCTTTCAAAGATATTATAAATTGACAGTAGTTTAAAGCTCTTTCATGAATAAAATTAACTACTTTCATTACAACCAGTATAACATGCTTCCGTTTTAGAACCCTTTTACAATGTAAAAAAAAATATTTTTTTTCCTGTAATACACTTTATTTCACTGCTTATTCTTTTAATAATCCAAAGACACCCATTGGTTAGGATGTTGACAATTTTGCTCCATTTTATATTAAGTTTTTGCAAAGTTTCTTTAAGAGCTATAAAAATAATCTTCACCAGTCATTGTGTCTTTCATAGGATATGTAAAAGGTAATTCCTCCATAATTTAAAATCTATGACTTATACCTGGAATAAAAATTAAAAGTTGGTTCGAATTGATAACGTTACATGAATCATCGAAGATCAATGCATGGTAAATACAATTTTCTAATTTTAATTTTAATTGATCACATAAATTACTTGAAATATTATCAATTCGCCTCACAAGAGTTCTCCATGACAGAGAAAAATTTTCAAATGTCAGTTTTTTATCAGGACACGTAATAATTCAGCAATATCTATCAAAGATTCTTTCATAAATTCCCCATCAAAAATTATTTATATTGTTTTGGAATCTTATGTGCAACAATGTAATTAGCTTTTGTCACATAAAATTTTCAGAGTATTTTGTTGCTTATGCAAACCACATTTAATTTTTCTGCTTCAATTTTCATTTGTTCTGGTTAAAATAGTTTATATTTTATAAAATGTTTTGTTGAAAATTGCCTTTTTAGATTATATTCTTTAAAATCGGAAATAGTTTTGTTACAAACCAAATAAATAGCTTTATCGTTTATATTTCTAAATAAATTTTTGAATATCCAATTATTATTGAAAATGCATCATTCGGCACCAATTTTTTTTTTAATTGACTCATTTTATAGACTATAAATTATATTAAATTAAAAATTGTAGTAATTACAAAATACATACACTTACTTATAAAATATCATATATCAATATTATTTTTTTCAATAAGAAATTAAACCTAAACAAACTTCGTTCGATTGATGCTACAATAATAATTAGGAAATAATACTCTGATGTATTTATTGTTTGGACTGTTTCCATGATCTAATATGAGTATTGATTGTCTTCAGAAAAATTTATTTTATTTTTATTTGAATATTCCAAATACATTCAACTGTTAGTAATAGCACATCAAACAAGTTAGTATATGCACAATGTTTTGAGAGGTATTTTTCTCCCCTCTTCTTCCGGTGTTGTGGGCCTGACCAGTGGCAATACTAGCATGGGAATCGAACCTGAACCCTTAGAATATTGAGTATTAAATTTTAAGATAATGTTCTAACCAACTGTCATCCTACCAAAGGCAACAGTCACTAGAAATTTCATATACTATATCTATGAGGTTCCTCCTGATTTCTCCACTTTTCCTTTTTTTAAGAGCAACATTTATTAGTGGTTTCCATACATTATGTTAGTCACACTAGGTTGACTTATGGGATTGTTTGCCATTACCATGGGAGTAGCTTCTTTAAATTTTCTTCTTTGTACCATTTCTTCTCTATCCAATAATTTTGTGTTTTCCCAATTGGGCATATATGTTCATTAATGCATACAGGGTCTGCTACATTAGACATATCTGTATTTCTTTCTTCTAATCATCAGTTTGTGCTCTTGCAAATGCTTGCCAATGGTCTCACCAATATATGTTATTCCACATTCACATGGAATTTCATAGATGCTGTTTTTTTCTTTTCAGCATTTCAAGTTTAGGCTTTGTAGATGTTAGAATTCCTTGTTGTGTGGTATGGATCTGGAAGATTGTTCTGATGTTATACTGATTGCAGATTTTTCTTAAATTTGTCTGCTATTTTGGTATGTATGGTTACACTACAATACCAATAATTTTTTTTTCTTTTGATGGTTCTTTTTGTTGTCTATTTAAAGTTTTCTTAATAATAGCTTCTGGATAACCATTTTTCATAAGAGTTTATTCTATATAGATCTTTTATTTTTCCAAATTGCTGGCTTCTGAACAAATTTCTTTTTCTCTGTTACATAGTGATAGTATAACTCCATGTTTTGTGTTTCTATTGTGATTAGAGATATAGTTTATATATTTTCCTGTATGTATAGATTTTTGGTAAACTGTAGTTTTGATTTTGCCATGAGGGAATCTTGTCACAAGAACATCTAAGAATGCCAATTTTTGTTCCTGTTCTGACTCTATTGTGAATTTAATTGAAGGAATATGTTGATGTGTCTGCAGAAAGTTTTTAATAGTTCTTTATCATGTGGTCATACAATAAATGTATCGTCTACATAGCAAAGACAACTTTTAGGTGGATATGGAGTAATTTTTATGGCTGTGGTTTCAAGTTCTTCCATGTAAATATTGCTAATCAGGGCTGACAATGGTGAGCCCATAGTTATTCTTTGATTTTGTTGAAAGAATTCTGTATTATATAGAAAATAGGTTGTTTTTATAGAGAATGTTAATAGTACCAGTATACTATAAAGAGGAAGAGTTGTTCTGGTTTGTAAGCCATTATCACCATTTAATCTTTTTCTAACAATAGACAATGCTTCTTCACATGGTACATTTGTGAATAAACTTTCCACATCAAAGCTTACTAGTAAGACAGTTCTTTCAATTTTCATATTCTTGATTAATTCTACACAAACAAAAATCCTTTGTCAGGAATTGCAGACATTTTGTAGAATTAATCAAGAATATAAAAAATTGAAAGAACTGACTTACTAATAAGCTTGGATGTGGAAAGTTTATTCACAAATGTACCATGTAAAGAAGCATTGTCTATTGTAAGAAAAAGATTAACTGGTGATAATGGCTTACATACCAGAACAACATTCTATATGAAACCAACCTACTTTCAATTTAATACAGAATTCTTCCAATAAAATCAATGAATGGCTATGGGCTCACCATTGTCACCACTGATTAGCAATATTTATATGGAAAAACTTGAAACCACAGCTATAAAAACTACTCCATATCCACCTAAAGTTTGGCTTCACTATATAAATGATATACTTGTTGTATGGCCACATGGTGAAGAACTATTACAAACTTTCTGGAAACACATTAACAATATATCCCCTTCAATTAAATTTACAATAGAATCAGAACAAGAATAAAAATTGGCATTCTTAGAAGTTCTTGTGACAAGACTCCCTCATGGCAAAATCAAAACTACAGTTTATCGAAAAACTACACCATACAGGAAAATACTTAGCCTATACACCCAATCACACACCAGAAACACAAAACATGTGGTTATACTATCACTATAGAAAAGAGCAAAAGAAGTTTGTTCAGAAACCAGCAGTTTGAGGGGGAAAGATCAATGTATAAAAAAAAATTCTTATAAAAAATGGTTATATATCAACTGTTATTAAGAAAACCTTAAATATACAACAACAAAAAAACTATCAAAAGAAAAACAATTGTTGGTACTGTAGCAGACCTATGCATACCAAAAATAGCAGACAAATTAAGGAAAATCTGCAATCAGTATAACATAAGAACAGCCTTCTAGAATCATACCACATTACAAGGAATTCTAACATCTACAAAGCCTAAACTTGAAATGCTGAAAAGAAAAAACTGCATCTATGAAATACCATGTGAATGTGGAAAAAACATATATTGATGAAACCAGTCATCCCACTGAAAAACACTTGCAAGAAGAAAAGGTACAAAGAAGAAAATTTAAAGAAGCTGCTCACATTATAATGGCAAACAATCTCATATGCCAACCTAGTGTGATTGTATATCATGTATAGAAACTATTAATCATGAACCTCATAGATAAGTATATGAAATTTCTATTGACTGTTGCTTTTGGCAGGATGGTGCAGTTGGTTAGTGTTATCTTAAAATTCAATACTCAAGAATATAAGATCCAAGTTTGATTCCCATGCTAGTACTATCACTGCTCAAGCCAGAAACATCTGAAGAGGGGAGAAAAATATCTCTCAAAACATTATGCATATAGTAACCTGTATGATGTGCTATTATTAACAGTTGAATGTATTTGGAATATTTAAAATAAAATACTAGTTTTTTACTTCACCTTTGATTAGTAAATAGTTTAGATTGCGCTTTACGCAAAAAAAGTGAAGCTTGTCTCAATCTTATTACAAGTTATATGGCTTAGCACTTTCAGAGACCTTGTGTCTCCATAATCATAGCCTACTTTTAACTGAAGTTTAGTTTAAATAAAGTTAATTTTTTCTAAAGATATTCAATATTCATATCAGATGATGGAAATAGTCCAAATAAGTTATTTGAGATGTGATTCCTCCCATGCTTTTATATTTTGTACTATAAAATTAGTATTTTAGAAGTTATGATTAAATGTAGACAAGTTATGATAAACTTTTAATTTTTATAATTAGTATTTTCTATTTTTCATACCATTAGAATAAAGTTAACATTACATGAACATGTGAGTGATAGATCTGAAAATTGCATTTTACAGGGAATGAATGTTTGGTATTGATTTTCTATATTTAGGCATTTACAGCACAGGCCGATTCAACATCATCATGGGCTGTATGTGGCATGTGGGTGGCTGTTGCCCACCTCTGAACTAGTGTTATCTAATTAGATCAAGTTCAGTCTTTGTGATGACTTGAAATTTATCTTTAAAAAAACTAATATTATGGAAATTCTTAGGATTTGAAACAGGAGCTCTTGGAATAAACATGGTGACAGAACTAAGATTAACTGTGGAATTGTTATTATTATTACTAAATCAAAGTTTTAAAATGTCTTCTAATGAAATAAAATATTGGATTATATATATAGTAGCCAATTTCTGAATTGTAAATTTTGACAAGACTCAATGAACTGATTTCAAGGGAATCCTTTTCAACTACTATATACATATATGTAGGTATGTGCATGTGTGAGAGACAGAAATTTTGTAAAAATATACTGTTAAACTTACACTAGCATGATATATGATAAAAGACCACATACACACACAATATTATACTATGTTAGTAAAATATTAGAAATGAATACTATTGGTACAAGGCTTCAAATTCTCTTAACTATAAATTATCAGAAATAATAAAAATGCTTTCAAGCTGTGAAAAAAATCATAAAGATAGTAAAGTCATTCTAGAGAAATGCTATTCTCATAATTACTAAAAGTCGACATCGATTTTATTAATAATAATGGAGAGAGGAGGGGAACAAGAAATTAAATTCCTTCCAAAAGCATAATGAGTTTTTTTTTTATGACAATTTTTAAAAAAAAAAAAAAAAAACGTAATTTTTATTTGCTCAACCTTATTATCTTTCTTAGATGTCAGTTACTAAATTATCTGTATAATGTAAAATGCTTTTAAATTTTCTATCATAATGTTTTTTGCTTTTAATACATTAATTTAGTCTACATTTACATATAAAAAGAAACATTTTCCGATGTTAATTTAATCTAAATCATTTTTAATCGAAACGTCTAGGAAGGTATAGAATATTCAATCAAATGATTCCTTATACAACTTTTAAATTAAAATCTAATGCAAAAGTTTCAATTTACATGACTTTGAATAAATGCTACTTCATATTTTTTAATCATAATTAACAAATCAGTGAAAAAAAGCAAAATATTTTCTAACATTGAAAAAAAATCATGAAGTGGCTAAAGTAATTTAAAAATGGAGCAAGAAATGCTTCAGTATAAATTATTTATGAGATGTCCTATTTTAAAAGGGTCATATGAATGCATATATTAATTATAATTGTTTTTTCATCTATAAAAATGGCATTATTAAGCATAAGTTAATGCAAAATTGTCCAGAATACTTTACAAATATCGAAAAAAAGCAATACTTTTTTAATTCTTTAAAACTGTTTAGATTTGGTTGCTAATTAATTTTTATTAAATGATCACTTTAAATAAGCAAATGTATTACATAATTTTCAAAAGCAGTTCCTAAAAGAGATAATCTCATTGCATATTTTTATTTATTACAATATTTATAATATTTAAAAGTCACTTTTTTTAGCAAGACAGTTTCTTTTATCTTAATCTGCTTTAAGTAAGAAAATTTCTAATTTTTATTTCAGAATAAAAACAAAATACTGCTTTCATAAAAAAGTTTCCAATTCTAATCAAAACACATATGAGAATAATGTTAATTAATATGCATAATTAGAATTAATATAAAATATGTTCGTAATCTTTTATTAGCTACAAAGACAATAAAAATTTAATGTAAGACAATTAGGAGACGTTAAAATACCATGATAATCAGAAAATACTGTTTTGATTTCTTAGTGTTTAAAATGACTGCTTTAAGTGAGTATGATCAACTTGTATTAGTATAAGAGCATAAAAGATTGATTGTGAATTTAGATGCATAATAATTAGATAAATTATAATTGTAAATTTGAATTTTATTTATGTTTAGTTAGTAGAGCTGTTTTAGAGCGTGAAAAAAATCACGACTCTTCTTTTGTCTAATCAGAAATATACATAAGTTGACAACTATACATAAATATTTTATATAAATGTAAAAATTATAAATATTCATAAATGGATGTCTTCATAATATCTAGAGAGTGTTATGATTGGTAATGGTTGATAATAATATAAGAAAAACAAACCTTGTAAAATTATGTTCAACTCGACCTCATTTATTAAAGGCTTCTGTATGTACAATTTAAATGTAATTTTAGAGAATGTTTTTACTTATGGTATAAAAACTAAATTAGTCAATTTAAATAGGTAGTTACAGAATGAGAGATAACTAAAACTGATTAGTTAGCCATTGCCTTTAATTCCTTAAATAAAGCATAGAACTGAACAAATTTTCTTTAAACAAAACTTTCTCCTTTATTATTTGTTTAATCTCATCTATAATGTTCCAATTTTCTGATGATTTTAATCTATATTTGTTCAAATTTTTTCAGTGTCTCTGCTACATCAAGTATCTAAGTCTTATCCAATCCAGAGTTTCCTTCACAATACTTTCTATTCTTCAGAATGCATTCACATGGCTCCAAATGAGTGGATTTTGTATAATGATTTCTTTACAATTAATATGACATTTCTCTCAGAGTCCACACACTCAAAATACTATGACACATTAAGCTTGCCCTCAGGAATAATTGGAGAAATTAAAAGGGATCTCATAAATAAGTATATAAAATTTTCTACTAACTGATGTCTTTGGTGAAGGCCAGGAACATTTGAAGAAGAGAATAGAATAATCCCTCTTGAAACATTGCGTTATATACTAACCTATGTGATATTACTAACAGTCAAATATATTTAAAAAGTTTAAATAAAATTTGAATTTTTTTAAAGAAATTTGACAATTAATATTAGATATAATATAATTTCTACAAAAATGCCATTACCACAAACTTTCAGATTATTTTCTTTATAGTTTAGCATTCTTGTAGAATATGTTTCCTAACATTATTTTATTTTAGTTTTTAGTTCTTTATAATTTCATATCAGGTGTAAATTAATTATCAGATCTATAATCTTAGTTATTTTTTCTCCAATCAGTTTTCCTGCATGATATATTGAAAAATAAAAATGTCCTGGTATAAAACTTATTTACCTCCTCATTAACCTGATCATTAATTTAAAAATGTATGGCAGTACTGTCATTAATATTCATCATTTTTATTGGTATTTATTTTAAAACCAGTTTGTCATATCTGATCAAGTAGATAATTAATCTGAAAATTATGCTCTCAGAATTGTTAGTGAGCATACATAGATCATCTATGTAGTCCAACAGACAGTTTTTAATAATTAAATAGATATTCTCAAAATGTTTGTGATTTCACCCATTACCAATATCAAACCAAAACTGATGAAAATAATACTTTTGTAATAAAGTAATCTAGTAGTAAAATAAATTTAATTTTGTTTATTTTAAAGCACTCAAGATTGTATTTACATTACTAATATTGACAGATTTAATTAAGTAATTTTTGTAATAAGTATTAATAATATTAGTCTATGTTTATATCATTGTTTCAAGAGCAGAAAAGAATGAAAAAAATCCTGGTTTATGTTAGTTCATTTATGGGATATCTGTATAAAAAGATCTGTAAGAAGTACATTTGAAAATATAAAGTAATATAAAAAAATAATCAAGGATAAATTTTAACTATGGCAAATAGAATTACTTAAACAATACAAATATAATACTATTAAGAAGAACTTACATACTTACCTTATGAATATGATCACTATCAATAAAGTTTTTCATTTTTTTATTAATTTCATTTTAAAATACTTAAAATTCATTAAAATATAAATCATTTAAAACTATATACCTGTATATATAATATAATGAGTGTGGTAATAGCTCTAAACAAGCTTGATTTCCTTACTATATAAAAGTATATAAATGATGTAATTGAAACTATTTGCAAGTAAAACATACAAATAATCAGAATAATATAAGCTAAAAATTATTTAAGAAGCTATGCAGTCTTCAAAAAAAGTCTCATAATGTAATGCCTAGAACATCTACTTGCAATGCTTATATTCAGATAGGATAAAACTTGGAAAAAAAATTTCAGGTTCCAAATAGCTATAGATTTTTTTTTTTTTCAGTTAATCAATTAGACATTTATTCTTGAAGTTACATTTTAATAGTGATTGGCAAATAAATGTCTATTTATTATTTTAGTTAGCGAGTAAAATAAAAACCACTAAAATTCTATCTATTTGACAGGTATAAGCACAATTCATTTACAGGAAGGTAGGGACTTATTGGGGCCTTTATTGGTTATAAATATTTAAAAACTATTTTAATGTTAACATATTTCTAGGTAAACAACTGAATTTACTTTTTTTTTACATTTAGAATAAAATTGAGAAAGAGTTCTATTCGCTTTTTGATATTTTTGAAGTTAATGTTTCTATGTCATGATACTGCTTCATGTCATGTTTCTTATTAATTTGTGTTACAATTTTGAGTAGATAATAATTTTACAACATTATTTTCAGCACCCCTATAAGTTCATTCTATAAATTTTACTATATATTAATTCTTAAACTTCAAAATATCATTAGTTCTCATAAATTAAAAATTTTAATATGTGTTTAAAAATATTAGAAGTGAAAAATAATCACATTATTGTAAAGAAAGCACCAAATTAAAAAATGCTATATGTCTACATGTTTTTAATAAAATTAAAATATTATGTAGGTAAAAGATAATACAATTTTAAATAACCTATTACAGATCAAACTCCTCTACAAAAAAATGTAAAGATGATATTCACTAGATTACTCAAATGCTAAGTAGTGAGAATTATGTATATATTTTTGTTTGCTCTCTAGCTAAAAACAAAACTAAGTACCCATTTATCAAGGAATAACTAGAAAGATCACTGTGCTGTCAATTTCTATTTGCATGATAAAAATCCTAAACTTTCTTAGAGTCTCAATAAAATGGCCAAATTTCAAATATATTCACCACCAGTTCATAGTCATAGTAAGTGGATATATTAACCATTATGCTTCAAAAAACAAAATTATGAAAAGAAATAATGATTATATATATGATCACTAGATGAAGCTTACCAACAGCTCTAAACAAGCTTTGTTTTTATAAGTGCCAAAAGAGATAGAATTCAAAATCTAATTTCTCAACTAATTTCTAGACTCCCAGCCCTCCACTGAGGTGAGCCACAAGCTCGAAACCAGCTGATCTGGAGGTATGGATAACAATAGAGATTTTAAATTCTATCTCTTTTGGCACTTATAAAAACAAAGCTTGTTTAGAGCTGTTGATAAGCCCCATCTAATAATCATAAAATGCAGCCTTAAAAGCAAGTTACGAAATTTATAACTTGTTTTAATTATTATATTTATAATGCATTGACATTTACAATTGTATATAGTCAGTATCCTTTCAATTAGTTAATGAATACATAATATAAAATAAAAATCTCTTAGCAAAATGTACAACTGAAACAATAAATTCTTGATCATCATCAATTGAAGATTATCACTGCCTTAGTATTTGTATCAAGTTTCTCAACAATTATTTTAAATTATAATATAGAATATTTATATTTTACAAGTGCATTTATAATTCAAAACTATGATTCAATAAAGTTTATAAGAAAAAATAAGAAAACAGTAAATATCTATGGATGTGACAGCCCAATGAAAACATAAAAAAAACATTGAGAATATGCCATTTATTGAATCTAAATATGTTGTCAGAAAAAAAAAATGTGTATGAAACATTATTTTTCTATAATGATTTAACTCTCTATTTAATTTACTAGCCAGTATTCATGTGTTATGCTCAACAAAACATTCTTGAGATATTAAAACAACATTACAGCGCATGTGTATAGAGTGTAATTCCCTTCTGATTAATATTATGCTGATCTAAGCACAGTTTTATAAACAATAAAAAACTGTCTCTTTAAAATTCAAATTAGCATAAAAATATATAAGCATGAAAATTTATACCAATGAATTCTCATTTCTACTTACACACATATATATTCTGACATAGAAAAAGTATCAGAGTCTTAATATAAGAAACGTTTTAATTCTTAAATTTATTACATTTCATAAATCTCATATAATTAAAAAGAAGCTAATTATTTCCTTTGTATGACATATACAAATGAATGCTTAAAAGCCATAAACAGATAAAATTAATTTACCAAAAGTATCATTTCTTATAGCAGCAAGAACATCTGTGAATGATACTATTGAAAACTTGAAAATTTGATTGGTTAACTTTTGAAAATAATCTTTTTTTAAAGAATCAAGTGCAAATGTTACTGCTGATGATTCTAAGATTCTCATTAAAATTAAAATAAATAAAAATCTCTTATTTAAATATACAATATATATATACACACACTATTTTCAATCTTTTCTAACTGTTGCAAATGAAGATCTTTCCAAGTGCAATCCATGTTTTTCTATCGATACTTATCCTTCGCCACATCACTTTCACAATTTTTCATATCTCATCCAACCTTTTGATATATGATTTATGCCAATATTTTGGAAATTCCAATCCATCTCAATTTCATTCTCTTGTCAGTGATACCAGTATTTTCCTTACAATATCTCCTTATTAAACCCAATATACACTTCTCTTCTTACTTCACAATTTATTTGAAGTCTCGGTATTCTATTATGTCCAAATCTCAGATGTAAACATTAGTAAAATACATTTATTTATTTTTTTCTAACACATAAAACATATAAAATTTATTTCTATTTAGTTTTCATTTTTACTTTGTTTTCTCTTTGATAAATTAAAAGACCCTCCCCCCTTTTGTGGTTACCATAGATAGAAAAACATTAACAATAA
This sequence comes from Epiperipatus broadwayi, assembly GCA_028023455.1. Classification (NCBI taxonomy): domain Eukaryota; kingdom Metazoa; phylum Onychophora; class Udeonychophora; order Euonychophora; family Peripatidae; genus Epiperipatus; species Epiperipatus broadwayi. Next base: position 14,646,630 of record JAQFVV010012404.1, on the reverse strand, counting down.
ATCATATATAATAAGAATAGTTTGATAATAATTCTAGTAACTAAAAGTTGATAAACTGAAAAAGACATATGAAAAACTAAACATTCGCATAAATTGAAACAGTATATTAATTTATTTATAGTACCATCTTCATTTTAATTTTAAAAATCATTTATATTATGCTCCTGCTCACCCCCTATTTATTTAAATAATATTAATTGCTTTAATAAATAGCAGATTGTTAGAAAATAAAAAAATGGCAAAAATAACACCCGATTTAAAACTAAATTAGGGTCATTTAATGAACCTGAAAATGGATTACCAAAGAAAGAAGTTCGAAAATATTGTGTTCATAAATAAGAAGATTTATTATGTATATATTATTTCCCTCTTTTTAGTTTAAAAATCATTCAAACCAAAATTAAAAATAAATAAATAATAAAGATGAAAGAAAATGAAAATATCTTAACAGAATACAAAATAAACATCACATGACCACCACCTCTTTTTTTTTTTTTTTTTTTTTTATGACCACCACCTCTTATGCTTGAGTATAGTGAGTTTTGCTTGTTTTAGAATACAAAATAATTAATTTTATTAAAAATTAATATTTTATTGATAAAATATGTAAAAAAAGTCTTCAATCCAACAACTTATTTTGTCTCATTATTAATTGACATGATTATTAATTATTTACAATACATTAATAAAATTCAATATAAAACAACTTTTAAAAAAAAGGATAAAAACATTTAATTAACGAACACATAAAAAATGATCTAGAAGTAAGAATTTTTTCAATTATATGCGTAAAGTTGTGGTTAATTGACAGTAAAAAAAAAAAAATAGTAAGTGAAAAACAATAAAGGATATTAATTAACCCACCAAATCTATGATTTACTCTTCTTTGATAAATTTGTCATGAATAAATAAACTGCAAATATAAATTGGAATATAAATAACTTTTTAAAAGATTTTGTATAAAATAAAGCACATGTCCATATTATACAAATTATATTGGGGTTGGGGGGTAGAGATGGACAAATGATCGAAAAATAGACCAACTAAATAATGTTTGCATATGTGCTCATAGATTAATAGCTACTTAGACTTGCAAGCAATAAAAAAAAAAGACATTAAAACAAATATAACAGACAAAACTCACTATGCATATTGCCACTCATTGCAAGCTGTTTATTGACTTAAAACAAATATATGTAAATAAATTATTTAAAGTTTGATATATAATGCTTTTACAATTGCAAAGTTTTAATTTCAATAAAAATTATCAGTTTTAGTTGTCTCTTTATTGCAAATGTGATTCAAATATTTCAAAAAGTAAAAAAAAAAAATACAAAAGGCATTTCAGAAAATAAGAAAAATAAACAACTGGATGGTTCATTGCTCAGGGGGGTTCATAGAAAGTTTGAGCACTGGAAGTGACAAAACTTCAATTCCAAAATTCATCATACTATCCTGGCATTAAATCAAACACGATTACAATGAAACAAGTTAATTTGTATTTTATGTAAAACAGCATTTTAAAAAAAAAATCCATAAAAATACCACTGTGAGTAGAAACATCAACTATGGTTTTAATATTTTAAATATATCACTTTTACAATGGGTATTATTAGTTTTTTTATATATATTTTAAAGCAGAAAGAATTTAATATCTCCATTTTTTTTTTCATATGTCAAATGCATTGATCCAAACCCAGGTCAGCTGCTAGCTAGACCACCAACCCTTGATTTAATATCTCCATTTTCTATGACAATGAAATGGATTTTTGAACATTTTTAGATGACATCTTTTAAATAATTGTAATTAGATAAGTAGAAAAATATTTTAAAAGTGAGTTTTATAGGTTATAGTGATTAATTCTAGTGTCTGTATTTGTGTTCTATGCAAATCAGTAACTGACAGAGTAACAATTTGAAAAACGTAATTATGAATTCTGGATCATTTCATAATTGAGCAAAGTAAAAAAAATAATAATTTTAAATTATTGAACTCAATGTAGTATGGATGCATGAAAATTACATGACTTCTCCAACAACTATATAATTTTTTTGCCACTCCTAAAATTCATCCATAGATAATTTACTTTAATTTAAGCAAATAGCCTTCTTGAGTTACACTAATTAGTATTTAACACCAAAACTATTCATTTCTTTTAATGTAATACTGAATATCAATAATACAAAAACTTGTATTTTTACATTTAAAAAATGATAAATGTTTTTAATTATTCTATTTTTAAAAAATAATTGAATGGGTTTACTGCTGGAAAGTTAATAAGAAGTTCAAGTGGCAGCACTGGAATCGAGTTTTCCCAAGTAGTTGGAGTAATACAAAAGTAAGATTAATATTTAAAGGAAAGGGTAAGGATCATAGAAAGTTAAATAATTATAGACTGATAGTGGTAACATCAGTTTTATATAAAGTTTTCTCATATATGGTGGCTAGAAGGGTTGTAAAATGGATGGAAGGAAATAATGTAGTAGGGGAAATGCTACGAGGTTTTAGATTAGATAGGCATATAGGAGATAGTTTATTTGTAGTTACACAACTTATGGATATGAGTAGGAATTAAGGTAAACAGTTACATATGAGTTTTATAGATATAGAGAAGGCATATGATAGAGTAAATAGAAATAGATTATGGATAAGTTTACCAAATTTGGAAATGGATGAAGCTTTAGTAGATATTAAGAAATTATATGAAAATAATTATTATATATATCAATTAGAGAATATAGAATCAGTTAAAGTTAAAAATGGGGTGGGACTAAAGCAAGGATGCCCTATGTCACCTATTTTGTTTGTGTTGTATTTGAGTGAAGTGGAAAGAGCAAAAGAAAGATTAGAAAGAGGGATAGAGGTATGTTAATAGGTAGTAAGGGAGTATATATTTTGTCAGGTCTTTTTTTGTGGATGATATATTTTTGTGTGCAGAAAGAAGAGAACATATGGAAGTTATGCTGAGGACAAGTGCAAGGGTAGGTAAAGAGATGGGGATTAAATTTAGTGAAGAAAAATCAAATGTAATGATGGTTAATAGGGGAAAGAGAAGATGTAGAATTTTATTGGGAGATATTAAGTTAAGTGTGGTGAATAGATATAGTTATATGGGAATTATTTTAAGTAATCAGAAAAATTATTTGGATGAATAGGAGAAAATTGATAAATGAAGCAAAGAAAAGAAAGGTATTGATAAAAAAAATTAACAGTGTTTTCATATAATAAATATGATGTAGCTAGAATTATATGGAAGGGAGTTGCAGTAGCAGAGTTAACATATGGTAATGATGCATTATGTGTTAGTAAAAGGGTATTAAATTACTTAGAAAAAGTTCAAAGGGAAGTAGGAAAACATGACTTGGATGCAGATGTATGGACAGCAAGGGAGGCAATTCAAGAAGAAATGGGATGGTCAAGTTTTCATATGAGAGATGCAAAAAGTAAAATGAAAATGTTTGATAGATTGCAGTTTATGGATAATAAAAGAATAGCCAAAATAGTATTTAATTGGGTTATGAGTAAAGGGCAGGCAACAAGATAGATGAGAAAGGTAAGACGGTATGCAAAAGATTTGGATAAAGAATTTATATATATATATTTGTACAAAAGATGGGATGATTGTGTTAGGAGGATTGTTGAGTGTTATAGTAGTAAGAAATGGGATAAAAGAATAGATTTATTAATAAAGAATAGGGAGTTAGAGAGATGGAGAATTAGTATGGAGAGTGAAAGCAGTTTAAATATATATAGAAATAAACAGAATATTAGGTGTGAGTTAATACATGATAATAGTAAGGAAAGTAGTTTATTGTTTAACACTCAAACGGGATCTTTAGCAACAAGAGAATACACATGTAAATGGAAAAATATGGATGATTTAGTCTGTAAATTATGTAAGAAAGGAATAGAAAATATTAGGCATCTGTTAATTGAATGTAAATGCTTGAAAACAGAAAGGGCACATATAATGAAGTTATGGAAGAATAAATATGAAAAAAGTGATTATACAGAAAGTGGATTATTGCTTTTTATGTTGGGTTCGGGAAAAGATAAGGGAGATTCAGATATAAAGGCCATAGAGTTGACAAAGATTATTTGTGGAAATGGGATGGAGCAGAATATGGGAAAACTTAGACTGGGGAATGTAAAATAATGTAGCTAACAGGTTTCTCTGGGCATAATTGTTGAGAGATTCTTGATTTTGTTTAAGGAGAAGCTACAGTACATCACATCACCTTATAGTCTAGAATGTAACAATTTTATCATTACACTAAACAACATTAATTTTTATTATTAAATTACAAAACATTATAAAGTGAACAAATAATTAAATAGCTCATAATACAATAATATATGCTAAAATAAAATATTAGTTGAACATTAATATTTTCTGTGAGTTAAAAAACAAAAAATAAATAATAAAAATTTAATTTCTACACAATTAATTATTTAATACTAATACTAAAAATTAATTACAACTAAATCACAATGAAAAAGTTTTTATTATAAAAATTTCCACATTTTAATTGTAAAGAGACAAACTTACTATAAGATAATAATAATAAAAAAAGTTTATCTATAAAAAGTATTTTAATTCAAGAATAATAATATATTGAATAGGCTGAATAATGCATATTAAACTCAATAAATTAATTTACTCACCAAATAATTTTATATATTTATATTGTTAGTAATTTATAATATTAATGACAGGTTGGTTTTTTAAAAATTGAGACAGCCATTTTTTTGATGAAAATCAAACAAGTTGTGTATAATAATAAAAATGTAGTATTGGTTAAATGAAATAGGTTTAATGAAATTATAATGAAAAAATAATGAAAAAGTTAATTTATGGTAGTATTTGATTCTAATTTTTTCAATCAAAAATCAAATTGCATTTAAAAGTAAGAATTTTGGTAATTTATTAAATGTGTTAAATATGTGTAATTGCCAACATTGGTAGTAATGTATTGTAAATTGTAATTGCAAATTTGAATTTACTGCTATGATTACTAAATTTACTATTGTAACATATTTTGTCAATATATGCACCACCCATCCCCCTTGATTAATACTCAATTAGTATGGTACACAATCTCTAAAATATGTGATAACCTTATAAAAATATATATTATATGATTATCTTATAGAGATAGATTACATTTAAAGTTTAAACAGGTTTTTACAAAGAGCTTTTGATGGTCTACCTTATGTATCAACAATATATCAAGAATTGTTCATTCCAAAAATATCTATAACAAGAACACATGATAAACTTTAGTAATTCTTTTAACACTTAATTTTAATAATATGGCACTCATTTAGGAGGTCAAGAAATGTTTGATCAGTAGAAGATATGTGTGAGCTTTAACCCAACAATCTTTCATTCTTGACTTCATTACTATGCCAATACATTAAACCAAAGAGAATAAATCTAATCCTTTTCTACAACTTCATTTATTTATTTTATATTTCTAGGTATTTTTTCATAAATTTTATTTCTTACTTATATTTTAGTACTCGGTATTCTTTCATCCAATTCATTTAAAATTTATTTTTCATTTATAAATATATTTCTCCACAGACATTTCAGCTACCCCCTCTGTTTTACATAATTGATACACATGACCACATGTATGTGAAAAAGATAAATGATTTCTAATATACAAATTTTGTAATGAACCATCAGTTATTCTAGATCAGTGGTCTTCAACCTTTTCACACCTGCGGACCAATAAAAATAAGAATAAGGTTTCACGGACAGACAGAAGTCTGTAGATAAATTTTTTTAAAGATGTAAATTGTGTATCCTTAGATGAGCATAATTGTTATAACTGATCAAAACAACAATGTTAAAGATACAAAATGCAGTTATATATATATATATGGAGTTTCTATAATAAAAAACTTTTTTTTTAATTTTGAATTTTTTTTAGAAAAGTAATAAAAAATTTAATTCTACCCTCCTTCCCCCCCCCCATAAACGTCTGTGATAATTAGAAAAACAAATTAATTTATGTATGATTGATTAGATTTTGATTTTGTTCTGTTTCGTTTTTTTTAATTGGGTAAAAATGAGATGAAAAAATAAATAAAAATTGTTTATATTAATTAAAAGTTTAAACTCTTATTATTTTGTTATTAAAACCTTTCCTGCCAGTCTACCAGCGGACCGGTAAAAAACTTCTGTGGCCCAGCACTGCTCCGCGGACCAAGGGTTGAAGAACACTATTCTAGATCATCATCTCTCACACACATATAATTAATGCTCTGTTTATATTAAGGTAGCTAATCTTCAAACTTTAATGGACAGGCTTCAATTTTTTCCACCCTCCAACACTTCAGCAATCCATATTATTGATGATGATGGAATGGTCAAAGCACTTGGAGATGCCAATATTATTGTCATACCCATGTAGACTTTTAACTCACTCTGAACCTTCATAAATATGACTTTAATATGTTACATTTAAATACACAGAAAAAGGTGGGCAGAATTCAGGCTGAATCTGTAACATTTGAATACAAATATAATGTATATACTGTACTGGTCAAAATATGTTGATCCATCTAACATGAGCTGGAACTCAATGAAACGTCTTTCAAACCCAGTCAAGTCTGAGATTTATATCAGGGACCAACTTAGATTTGAACCCATTCCACAAGCCCCAGATTCGACATCTAATGAATAACATAATAAAATGATGACCCATGAGAATTAATTCTTAAATCCGGCCCACTAGAAGAGTGAAAAAGACAATGAGACATTTAACAAAGAACACGTATATATGTTGGAATGTATGGAAGTGGAGAGATGATAATTCGAACTACATAAGTTGCTTGAATAATAAAACATTTAATGAAACAATAAATTGATTATATATTTATTTGAATGTGCATGACAAGATGATTTACCCAGAAGTAAAAAGTGACATACAATTGATCATGCTGCTATGAATCATATGCTCTTATGAATAAATGATATATTTATATAAATAGGTATATTTGGTGGGTGAGATCAAGATGCCAATCACTTCATTATAAAACAAACTTACAACATATTTGAATTAATGCTTTAATGGCAGTTCTGAAAGGTGATGATTAATGTACAAATTTCTGGAACGTTCTAGGAATCATTATACATATTACATAAACTATTTTCATACCATTTCGGTCATGAAAATCAATAAAATATATTTTTAAAAAATGATTTACTCATTAAGGACAATATTTGTAAATATTTAATAAAATAATATATATTTAAATCAAGTTTATTTGCTTGTGAACAAAATATTTTAACCATTCTTTAAATTCATATTTTAAAAAAAAAAAAGAACACTTCCTTTCTAACAGATGTATACTCTTAAATAAACGTAATAGATTATGATGGTGGAATTTTTAAAATAAGAAGAAAAACAACATTATTAATTAAACTAATCACTATTCTTGCAAAGATATATATATAAGCAAACACAATTTTATTGTTACAGCATCGAAATGAGGTCATTAAATAAATAAATTAATAATAATGACAAGTAGTGGTGCTAACATGAAGGCAGAGGACTCTGAAATATCGTATTTCTAAACGAAGAAAACAAAGTGATTAAGGGTCCTTTTCTAGGGCACTGCTTGGAGAATTTTAATTAGGCTTGACATGCTCCCCAGAGTTCTCTGGTACAACTATCATGAGAGGCCTGTATTATGAAAATGGTCCTGGTAATGTCAACTTTCCATGGGACAAGACGTGAAGAATGTCTATGGGTTAGAACTCATTGCAACCCTCCAGGCTAGAAGCACATAATATTAAAAAAAAAACTAAGCCATATATCAGCAACGCAGCATAACACTATGTCTTTAATGACATAAAATGGAAGTTACTATTTTAAGATACATGAACCTCATTCAAATGCTATAATTTAGGCAATTAACGGTATGCTATATAATATATATGGGAAAGATTTAATTCATACAAAATAGATTTTAAAATTACCCCTCCTTTCCTTCCTTGCTATTTAACATATTGAAATCCCACCTTCACGAATTTTATAACTTTAGAATAATCAAGTCTTTGAAATATTAAGAGTATAGCATTGTAATATGGATAATATAAAAGCAATAACAATAAGAAATCACCTTTTCAGAATTAAGTGAGCGACATATAAAATATTTAATAGTGTTAATTTTTCAGTGATTTAAAAGTTATACATAAATAATACCCCTTTTGATGCATAAAGAAAATCATGAAATTAGGTTAACTTGAGAAACAATCTGCAAGCATATTAATTAAGAATGTATGTAAATCTAACTCAAAAGGGAGGGGTTTTTACTAACCTCGACCCAAGGAGGCCTGAGTAGATAGGGGAAAATAACTTTATACATTAGGCTCGCAAGATTATTTAGATTGGCAACTTAAAATAATAAAATAAAACATAGTTTAAAATTTAAGAAAGGAACTGCATCAAAATTACAGAAATAAGAGCATATGACAGACTTTACATGAGAGCAAATTTACATTAACAGTTAAAAAAACATTTAATTTAACAATTTGAATAAGAAATCTGGATAGCCGAGGTTGAGATTAGTTTTAGAAGAAATTAGATGTAAATTTCATAGGCAGTTCTTAGATTAATTACCTTGCTATATTAAAGAGTCCATTTTAACAGTTTGGTCCCAGCATGGCAAATTAACAAGATGCAAATGATTTCTAGTGTAGTAGCAAGTTTCCATTAGGCATTCCTTCATTCTTAGATCATACTTTCTATCATTTTTGGGGCATCGGTGAGATGATTACTAGTGGTGCGAGACTGACCAGCAAAAGTGAGGAAAGGTGATGATTAGTTTGACTACTCATTCAACATTTCAAGGAAAAAAATCTAGGATGAAGTATTTTGGTGACAGCTAATCCACAAACTAATTCTCTCTAGGCGGTCAAAAATCAGCCCATTATATACTGCCCTCAGGTATTTGAGAAATGCTTTTAATATATCTTTTTAATTTCATTCACGGTTACTATCTAGTAGGAATTTTTCCATTTCCTTCACCTATTGTTTTGGAGATGTAACCGTTAGATAATAATTTGTCCAAAAATGAATTCAAATCTATTTCCAGATTAGAAATAGATTTGATAAAATGTTAATTGCAAAAGTAGAAATTCTTAATTTGATTTCCTTTTTTACTTTTAGTACAGTTTAATGAGACATTCTTTCCCAAAATTAAACAATGTAAAATTTTCATCCTTTTAATTATTTTTGGACAACTAACAGTTGCATACTCCATCTTGGATTTTGAAAAGAAAAAAAAATAGTTGTTTTTTTTTAAAATAAAGAATTTAAACGAAAAGTTTTAATTTTACAAACTTCAAAAAAAAAATTTTTATAAAACTAATATTGTGTTAGTAATTTCTCCCGTTATATATATATTTGAGCTGCACCTAATATATTTTGATTTTAATAATAATAAATAATAGTAAAAAAAATATTAAAAGATAAACTTTATAACTTTTTAGGTGCACATCTCAAATTTATACATAAAATAGATATACATGAATATAGGAGTGGGATGGAGCATAAGGTTTAAACATGGGTTAGTAACTTGATAAGTATGAAGGACTATGAAACTTAATCATTAATTAGGATTGACTACTTCAATACTGAACTTTAGATATAATTAGAGATGATTTGAACACCGATTTTGAAACTCTCTACAGCTATCCACTCAATATTATAACTGATACACATGATCATATACATGTGAAAAAGATAAATGATCACCAATAAACATTTTATGCTGAACCAGTACTTATCAGTGTACCAGTCGAAAATGTATGTTCATTCAACAAGATTTAGAATCTAAGCAAAAGTACCCCGAATCCAATCATGCCCGAGATACACAGGTCAGGAGCAATCTTGAATTCTAACCTATTTGCCCATTCCCCAAATCTATAACACTACGGACAACACTCTACAGTGATACCACAAATTAATTATTTCTGGGCCCGGTGCTACATCGTTTTGCATGAGAACTCAGCTGATGATGATGATGAGAGATTGAGTGAACCCAAGATATAAGTTAAAACATACATATATAAATAGATTAATGAGATTCGAACAACTGGATTTAGTTTAAAAACATAACTATTTATTTTGACAAAAATTCATGATTTTATTTATACAGTATTCAACTTCACGCATTTAAAACTTTAATTTTTGTTACAAATGTTTGACGATATTTTTACAATTATTTTATTTCAATAGATATCAATTTAGTGCAGCGGTTACAATACTGACGTATATTTCAAATAGGATTTTATTCAGTGTACAAAAATAAATTTATCTGGGTAGATTGGTAGATGTTTATACATTTAGAAATACATGTAAAAATATAATAATAAGAGTTGCGCTGATTATAGGAATTGAATATAAAGCCCTTGGCATTGGATACATATTTTCATTTATGGACTTTATTTACAACACTAAAATGAGGATAGTTTGTGATCAAAATATACTTAAAAACATTTATTAATTTTACATTTTCGACATTTAAGAATCAACTGTAGCGAAATTATAATTGCGGGAACGGCTTATTCAATAAAGGGGAGGGCAGCTTCATGAGAGGTTGGATTTAAATTCCAACGGAAAATATTACAAAGAGAAAACGTTTCATTATTACATATCATTGCGATTTATTTTGTCAAACAGGCTAAAAGAAAAACGAACTATAAGAAATTGCGGTGTTAGCATAATGGCCGAATATCTGCGGATCCAATATTTTGAAATGCTTTATCAGATTAACAGAAGAAAACAGTCTAGCCAACTTGCCACCCCACATTTTGTGGAATCGGCTGACAAAAGGTCCTCGGACGGAGATACAATGGGCCGAACTTTTTCGGAATTATCCCATACATCGCTCTCGTTACGCGAGTATATATATATATATGATCTAGGGACATTCATTGCCCTGTTTGCGACCTGAAACGAAGATAAGACGACTCTGGCATTCCGACACACGTCTCTAGATAAAGCTTAATAATATAAAGAGTGGCCTATGCTAACAACGCTTTTATAAGAATATGAAATCATTTAGTTTAAATATTAACATAAAGCCTTAAATGGTTTAACAAAGACGTAATGATATGTTTAAATAATGACCCATGTAAGATAAAGTCATTTATTAAAGTTAAAACTACAATTAATGAAGCGTGCATTGCTCCCCCTTCTTGAATCACTATTTTGTTTAACATATATAAACTAAAATTCGTGCACTTAAAAGTGCGAACAACAAAATAGAATTTGTTCACCAGTCTTTTTGGCGATGATGATTAATAAAGAAATTGATAAAACTAATGGACACCAAAATCCACCCCAGATTGAAAAACATTTATACATTTTATATAATTTTACGGTAAAATATATTAAAAGAAAGCATATATTCATTTTACAAAAAAAACTCAGTCTTACGAACTAGTTAGAAATAAATAAATAAGAACTCATTAACCCCCCCCCCTTTTAAATTCGCAGGACTGGGTTTGATTAGCATTAACACATATATATTAGATGAAAATGAAAAAAATAGCATTGAAATAAATTATAACCGCACTAAATTATAAGAAAATAAGAAGCGTGAGTTGGATGAAATGTTTTATAGTAGCATTAATTTATGTTATAGAGAATCGATATAAAGAAGAGAATTAGTTTAATATGCTCGCCGATTAGCGAGTTGGAAAAAAGATTTAAATGTATAGAAAACACTAATTTAAAGAGAGTTTACAAGTTATAAGTTAGATAATACGATTATAATAACTTTGGGGTGGTTACCTCAGCATTCTATGGAATACAGATGAATTTTGTCTCTTGGCCTCGGCGGTTCTTTGACGGCACGGGCACACTTGAACGGTAAAAGCTACATCATGCATGGCGTAGAGTGGTGCTGAAGACCGTGGGGAAGGCAGCTGAAGTCCCTCAAAAATTACATAGACGTGAAGTCGGTTAAGGACTATTGACCCTAACTCTCTCTCTCTCTGGCACAATAGATTTTTAGCCCTATTTATACCAAACTCTGAGGTGTTCCAAGAATGTTTTATAATTAAACTTCTTATCTTTAATTAACAGAAATATTTTAGCTATTGTTAGTGGCGATGGAATCGCTAGATAACTCTCCAAGAATAAATTCCAATCTATTTCTAGATTAGAAATAGATTTGATAAAAATGTTAATCTCTAATTAAAATCAATTAGTTTTGTTTTAAATTTTACTTTAATTTAAAAAATTCCTTTTTAATCATGAAACAAAGTAATGTTCCCATCTGTTTAATTATTCTTGGACAGCCATCTTCCATCTTGAATATTTTGTGTACTTATATGAAGAAAATATTTATAAAACAAATAACATATAATTAAGAATAAAAATACAAAATTATTTAAAAGATTTGTTATATAAAAGCTCCGTTAATATATGTATATATCTGAGTCGCATCCATAAAAGTCAATGTTTAAAATTAAAGAAAATTTTTATTTGAGATTTATATTTATAAACTTTTATAGACGCTTCTCAGAAATACACTAGTTTACATAAATATGACGAAAAAAACAGTGGGTTAAGTGGTAGAACAGTGGAGCTCGATCTTGGGCTAAGATCGACTGCTACATCAGTTAGTCCAGATCATTTCCCACACACCAATATAATCAGTTCTCAGTTTATACTAAGATAGCAAATCTTTAAACTTTAATAGACAGGATTCAATCTTGATAGAATGTTTAACACTCTTATTGCTACCATTATTGTTGTCATATTCATGTTGACTTTAAATCAATCTGACCCTTTGTATATAGGACTTTAATATGTCTATTTAAATACAAGTCAGAATTCAGGCTGAATATTTTGGAATACAAGTATAATTTATATACTGAACTTTAGATGTAAATAGAAGGGATTTAAACACATATTTTCAAGCCCTCTTAAGCTATCCCCTCCATCATATATAACTGATACACATGACCACATACTAGTGAAAAAGATAAATGATCTCCAATACATATCTTTCATATTGAACAAGCACTTGTCAACTGGTCCAGATCATCATCTCTCACATATATTTTCTCATATACTACATCACCTCTAAATATTGAATATCTTTCTCATTATAACTCTTAATAGTAAATTTTAAAAATAATAATAAATTTGAATATTATCAACTGATTTCTATTTATTTTCAGCAAACCAGCCACTTATTGACAGTTTGAGATGCTTTATAAACAATTTATTAACATTATCTAATTAAACAAATAAATATTAAAATTAAACATTTATTGAATTTAAAAAAATTAATCTCCTACCATGACAAGTCTTGAAATACTGTTCAACAAGGAGGATAAATATTGAAGAATAAAAGTTTGTATAAAAGTCTTATTAAAACTTCGATATAAATTGGGATTCAATAGTGTAAAGGCGATTTAAATTAATAGATTAACAGACTGACAATATATCATTTTTCTTAAGTATTGGTTATCAGTTTTATTCAAACGAAGGAAATATAAATTTTTATGAAACATTTATATCTCATATCTTTTTGTTTATCCATACAGATCTATAATCATTTTATTCATTTTAGTAGAGATAGAGAAGACAAAATTATTAAAATATATTAGTGATTTTATTCTATTTTTTGAAGAAAAATTATAAATTTTCCAGATACATTCTTTCTACGTTTATGCAATCCAAAAAATAAAATTTTAAGACGATTCCTATTGAAATAATGCCAATCTTTATTTATTTTTTTTCCTTTGGTAGTATTACAGCTTTATCTAATCTCTTAAAAATTAATAATTATAAATATTAAAACTTTACAGACAATTTCCAAAAATTATATATTTTTGTGAAAAATTTATTTTTCAAAAAATCATTCCAATATTTATTTTCTCTTCAATCCCTTTTGGATAAATGTATGATTATGATCCTAGAAAATTTTAATTTAGGGAAACAATATTTAATGCTTCTTTAAGTATTTACTACAAAAATAATATTTTTTTTAAAAAAATCAATACTTTCATCTAAAATAGTTGCCTAATCAATAAAAAAAAAAATTACAACTAATAATAAAAAGATATAGTATTTTCCCCCTATTTATACACTTAATGAAAATATACACACATATATATTGAATGAACTTTTAATTTAATGAAAATAATCAAAATCTGAAAATTAAAATATAGTAGCAGTGTATCTACTACATTTTGTTCCATGCTTTCCTCACATAAAATGTACAATGTATTTAATAGTCATACTTTCTTGAAGAATTTTGATTTCAATACAATATATATTATTTTACTAAACTGCAATTACATATTATAATACAGATGCTTTTTTGTGTGTACACCTGAAGTTAGCTTGAATAAAGACATTTTAAACTTATTGTAAATGTTATTTACAATCCTATTAACATAATCTCCCCAAATATAATATGAAAGCATAAATAATAAAAAAATACAAATGTATATTTATAATTAGTAAGCTTATTATTTTTGATTTATATATCTAAATTAATTCAAGCCTTAAAATCTCAAGTTAGAAAACAGATATTTAAATAGTTATTAATGAAATTAATAACTTTAAAATGATTATTTTATTATTCACACATATATAAATAATTGTTTATACTAATTGAATTTTATTAACTAAGACATAGACATGGGAGATAAACTGAGGTTAATATGGGATCTAAGCAATTAAAACAAAAGAAATAAAATTTAGAACCCAATTATAGATTATAATTATTTTAATAGGAAAATATTAAATCACGAAAAGCAAATAGTATATATGCTACCAGAAGTCGATTCAAGTATAAAAACCAAACCAAATTTTTAATAATTTAATCCAATCTACACTCATTTATTTTGATGTGTTCCAAATACAAACATATCAAAAGAAGATGGATTAATAACTTTAAAGAATTTTCTTCAAAATAAAAATCTCACTTTAAAAGAACTCTAAATTCACTCAATAAAAAGAATATATAAATTATTCCTAGAAGATTGTTCTAAAGAAAAATTCTAATGAAGAGAAATTTCTTCAAAATATTTATTTAAATTGAAATTAAATATTTTAAGAAGATATAAAATTATTGAAAATGTATTGTGGGTAAACATAATTTGTTGTGAGATGAAATGCTGGTGTTTTAACCAAAGAATGTAATTACATTTCCTGCACAATGACTAAAATATATCTGTATTTCATCAATATAATTTTCAATGAGAAATTATTTGGAATTATTTGGTAGCAAAGTAATCTGGGGAAGATGCCAACTACACACAATATATAGCAGAATATCTTGATTGCCTCTGTGATGATGGATGAACAAAGAACATGGAATTTTATTATTAAAGAACATTCGTTACCTCATCACAGAAGGAAATAGGACAATATTTTCCAAAACAACATTTCAGA
Organism: Epiperipatus broadwayi; assembly: GCA_028023455.1. Classification (NCBI taxonomy): domain Eukaryota; kingdom Metazoa; phylum Onychophora; class Udeonychophora; order Euonychophora; family Peripatidae; genus Epiperipatus; species Epiperipatus broadwayi. The sequence goes on along the minus strand of JAQFVV010012404.1, from coordinate 14,631,189 downwards.
TTTTCTGTTTTCAAAAATCGTTCGTGCTAGGAGTACTTCATTACAGAAAATTATCTAGATAAAAAAAAAAGTAGAAGATCATTGCGTTAAACACTTTTTTAAATTTTATTTAATAAAATTTAGGTCTTCCTTTTTAAAAAAAACAAGTGACATTGACCGAGGTAAATTTGAGACTAATTCAATCTGGAGGTAAAAGTTTGTTATTCTCTATATTGAATCTATACATATGCAATGTTTTCAGGGAGTTAAAACTCAGCTGAAATTGCATAAATAAGGTTGGACTCGTAGAAGTTTATAACTTAGTTATTTTATTATTATAGTAAAAAAAAAAACATTTATAATATGAAATTAAGATACAAAAAACCATGGATTATTAACATTACAATTGTGTTATCAGTTATACAGATGATATATCAGTTTGATTATTCATGGTGGAACTAAACTAACATAATCCCTTTCGATTACCTCATATTAATACAGTTCATTATATTTTAGCAGTCCTTAGATTACAATTGTTTTATACAGGTTGTTAACTCCTTTATTTGTTCTACATTTGGGCTTACAGCCTTAACATTTCCACTTGTCGGGGAGTATGCTAATTGGGAGAAAAACTAGAGAAAAATGTTCTTTTTCTACACTCTTTTCATCAATGCTTCTACATTCACCACCCCCTCTAGTCATTATTTCTAGAGTTAATCAGTCCATTCAGTGCACCTCCCCCTCATTCTAGAACATAGTTTACTTCCCTGGTCTGTTTGATTGTGTGCAGAGCTGGTGGAGTCTGTTCTTCCTTGTATCATACTTAATGTCTCTGGTTCAACAAGATTCTTTTCCTGTGGAATTCACAGTAACCATTTCCCTTTCCTCCTTTGTTAATGATTCCTACTGCCGAGCAGTTTCAATAAGAATCTTGTTATCATCTAATGGTGTAACTGCTGACCTTCTCCTTATGTGGTTTACATGTCTCCATACAGAAGGGCCTTTTTCTAATCTTACATTATAAATAACTCTAGACATTGGATTTATAACAAATTCCGGGTGTCCACTTCTTCTTTATAATGTCTTGTACCCATACTAGATCATCCCTTTTAAACTTTGGGAAATGTTTGTGAGTGTCTAGGTAGATCTCTGGACCTTTTTCAATCCTTTTCTTCTGAGTTATAATCTTTGACATATGTGTACAGCAAGACCTGCTGAATAGTAGGTCAGGACGTGATTTTCCATTATTTGATTGAGGTAGAAAATGTTGGAAAAACATAATCTCTGTTTACGCTTCATCCATTTTTGTATAGCTTGTTTTCTTCAACCCTTTTTTTAAACTTTGAACTGCCTTTTCGGTCAATCCATTTGAGGCAGGATGATAGACAGGTGTCAGAACATGTTGAATCCTCCTTTCAGACAGGTAATTTTCAAAATTTGTAGATGTGAAACCTGTCCCATTATTGGATACTGAAGCAATGGATCTGAAGCCCGATCCATGCTTCACAGCCTTCTATAAACTTAATCAGTATTGTAGACCTGAATTAAGTTTATAGTTCAATATCAGCAGGGTTTTGCATTAGAGTTAAAAATAATTATGCTTATTAAATGTGTATTACATTTAAATATTTTGTTTTAAATAAATTTCATTCTATTAATAAAAATTGCTTAACCTATTAGTCAAACATATATATACATCTAGCGTATATATATGAGTTAATGCAAAATTCTGCTGAAATAAAATGCTTATTCTACTATAAAAAAAATAATATATTGTTGTTAAAATTTTGTTAAAATATTTAGTATGATTTGATTTTGAGATAAGCCCGCCAACATTTTCTAAAAGAATGTATAGTTTTGATTAGTGAGCCATTCAAGTCTAATTAAAGATGGCCTTCTCTTTCTTTCTTTTTAATTAATAGAATTCAAACTTTAAAGAAAGAAATTTAGAGTAAAAAAGTAAAAGTTATTTTTACGTTGAAACAAAGGAGCATGGGGAGGCTTATCAAGATCTCAGATCATACAAACAATAGAAGGTAGCTGACAGTGAGGGTATAAATAGAAGTGAGAACAAAAGACTAGATGATTCAGATTTTTCTTTTTGAAGGAGTCAGATTATTATTCAGATTTTTCTTTTTGAAGGATTCAGATTATTCAGATTTTTCCTTTGGAAAGATTCAGTATTCAAATTTTCCTTTTGAAGGATTCCGTTGATTCAGATTTTGCTTTTGAAGGATTCATTCAGAGTTTTCTTGCTGGTTATTCCAAGTTTTCTCGAGAGTGCATTCATGTTTCTTTTTGGAGAACTCTCTCCGATTTGCTTCACATTTAGCTTGTGCTCCAAAAAAGTTCTACAGCTGTCGTTTTCAAATAATGGAGAAGTTTGAACATGCTCCAGTTAAAAGCCATAGTATTTTGATGAAAATGAATATGCTAGGCTAGGCAAATAAATAGCTTTGCCTATCGCTGAGATTCCTGAATACCATCCAAAATGCCATAGTATCCACTCAATAGTCATCTGAACTCTGTGCCGTGTCTGGAGAACTTTTCGTGAAACCATACTCCATATTTTCATTGTCCGGACAAATACCTGTTGACGGTCGGATCAAGCCACGAACGCCGTAGGGAACATGACCAAGGAAAAAGGACGGTAATCGTATCTCCTCTATTGAACTATTTCTTATGCTACCTTTTGTTCATATATATTTTTTTTAATTGCTTCATTGAATTATATGTATTTGTTATGTAACCATTTTTATTAGATGAGTCTTAATTATATATATTGTGTGATCATCTATCTATATTTAACCTTTTCCCCTTCGCTATTCTTCCTTACTAACCTGTGTAAATATTTAGTATTCCATTGCGGTTGAGTTAATAATTAATTTTTGTTCATTTAAAATCTCTTTCCAGTTTTATTCATGTTTGTTAATTAAATACGAGTCAGTTTCTTTTGTGTGCCAACTTGATCTCTTTGATAATGCCTCTTTTGTCCGCCATTAGCTTTACATATATCTGATTTAACTATATACGTTTTAAATAATTTTTAAACACTGTTTTTAGCGCAAAGCAATTAGAAATGCTTTGCGAAAGATTCTTTTTTTATCGTACTTTATCGAGAAGATCGAGTTGACAATTTTTAATAAAGTTGGGAAGAAAAGAGTTAGACCGCAAACCTATTAATCTGTTGTTATTGTCTAATTAGTTTGTTTCATTAATTTAGGGGAATAGCGGAGGCCATTAAATCATTATTCCTATTTTAAAGTCATTAATTAAAGATCTATTATTTAACTAACAAGCTTGACTTTTGCTAAATTTGTTATAAATGCTTTATTTTACTTTTCAATGATCCAGGCACGCAAAACGCAAAACACATATTTCTTAGTACTTTTGCACATTTAACTATTTAGCTCTTTAGGTGTTTCCATCCATGTTTCTTTCCGCTGATGCTAAGCTGTTGCCGGTTGAAAAATAATTTATGCATGGCTCAGATGGTGTTGTTTGTTCGTGATCAGGCCTCGAGAATAGGCGAATGGGCAGAGGTCATAGTATTATTGATTTAATATCTCGCGTATGGGTGGCCTCGAGGTACTTTCACCTAGTATTCGAACTGGGTTAAACCAACATACATTATCTGACTGTCACAGTAAATTTTTTTTCTCCGTATTCTGGCGCCCAACGTGGGGCCGAATTTCATTTTTTTAGTGGAAGAATAGGAATAGGGTATTTGAAAATATAGGTAGACGTATAAGAATTTTTTTCTCCGTATTCTGGACGCCCATCGTGTGTCTATTCGAAATTTACATACCCTGCAATGCCCGTAGATAACATTTGTATGGGTGTATAATGTTTTTTACTTTCTTCTGTTTTAAATTAATGAATAATATATATGTAGATTTTTTTTTCCCGGGTTTGTACACACATATATATAATGTTTTTTTTTAAATAACACGAAATAATTGTTAGTTATACGTAAAATTTTTTGCTTCTAGTTGGTCACAGTGGGACGTATGTCATTTTTTAAAAAAAAAATTAGTACCCTGAGAAGTTAGTTTTAGTTGAATATATTTATATAAAAATAATATATGTATAATTTTTCCAAGTTTGTTTCCTAATGTGAGCCAAATGTCATTTTTTAAAATTAATTAACAAGTTAAATGTGTCACAAAGTAAAAAAAAACATTTTTTTTCCGAGTTTAGTATATATATGTAATGAATAGTTTATATTTAAAAAGTTAACACTCCGTTAGTTATTTTTTTTGTGTGATTATAAAATTAGATTTCAGAATTAAACCAATTTTTTTTCCTAATGAGTAGTTTTGTCATGGTCAGTTCACCATATTTGTTTTTGTATAAAGTAGATAGCTTCGATGAGGCGGAAGTGTCAAATATATACCCACCCGCCCTCCCTTAAATTAGCTTTCGTACTTTAGATTATTTTTAGTATTGCTCAAATATGAGAAGTTTTGATGTAATAATGTTTTTTTTTGAAATATAGTGTATATTCGGTTGTGTTAATATTGTAGTAAAAAAAAAGTACAATTAGATAATAGAATTTTTTCTCCGTTTGTATAAATTTTTGTAAAGATCTTAGATAACATTTTTTTTCCGTTAATTGAAATTTTTTTTTGAAGATCAAAAAGTTTTGATAAGTTCAAATTAACACGTGTCAACGTATGGTGTTAGCAAATATTTTTTTCACTTTCTCTGTGTTTCGTTTCTTTATATTGAATAATTGTAATCATGTAAATTTTTTTTTTCCTTTTTAAAGATTTTGAAATTATGTTTCCTCGCAAACATATATAAATTAAGTTTTGTTTCAATACTAGCAAGCTTAATTTTATCTTATAAAAAAAGTAAATGCGTATGTTCGTTAATAAATATATATATTAAAGATATATTTTTGTATAACATATATGTCAGCCACCCTTTAGTTAAGATTTTTTTTTCTCCATTTCGGATTATGCTATTGAATCATTTATTGAGTAACCGTTAGGTGAAGACCGTTTGAGTAACCGTTAGGTGAAGCCCTTGTTTTTTTTAGTAACCATGTTTGGTGAAGACCCTTAGAGTAACCGTTGAGGTGAAGACCCCTTACACTTTAGAGTTTAGGATTGCTGAGTAGCCTGACATAATAGGTCTACGTCTGCAATCATTGCTTCCTTGTCATAGTCGCGACCAGCGTTTACTAGCCTGAAATAATAGGAGTATGCGGTTTGCAATATGACATCTTTCTAATAAATTCATGTACATGATAATAAAAGAAATATTTGTATAGGTATATCTGTTTGTATATTTATATGTAGTCATATATATGCTTATTTAATGATGTACATATTCATATATATGGATGCATATGGTATACACTTCGTTATAGTTCGGTAAAACCCGTTTTTATATAAATGTTTTTTAAACAGTTTTTGATTTCAATGCGTGATTCTGTAAAATTGCGTGATAATTGTTAATCTATTTCGGGTGTGACCAAAATGATAGTTGGTTTCAATCCCAGGTTCATAATTCGGAGTGGCGGTTATCATGGGATTTTACTTTCATTTTTATTTTTTTGTATATATTTTGTTTTGTTAATCGTACTTTAGGCTGTTTAAATTGTTTTTTTGTGTGTCATGACCAAAACGGTAGCGTGGTTTCGAACCCAGGTCAGACATGTTACCTTACTTAGTTGTTATACGTCTTAGACTTACTTAATATTGTCATTTAAAATACCATTTACTTATTCATGCAGAGATTTTTTTGAAAGGGAAGTGAAAATCAAAATAAATTGTAATCGCATTTAACTTTATAAACCTTATCAATGTGTGCTTGGATCATTATCCATTAATATGTATATTTGATATGGCCATTGTCTTGTCGGCTGGCACCCTTCTCAAATAAATTTGTCGGCAAGTGCAATCTCTCATATTGGATATCAAATAAACCAAACTATAGTAGATGATCAAAATAACAATGTATGCATAGTGAGCCAAAATAATTTTTAAACATGACTTACGTATATTTTGCTCACATATTTTTTATATATATACTTGTATTAATGTAAATGCATTTTTTAGTTGTTGTTTCAGGTGTCAGAGAAAGCCAGGTCAAGCTGTAAGTGTGTTATTTTAATTATATTGGGACAAAATAGCAGTGATATTTTAATGAAATATAACAATAAATAAAGTGAGGAGACTAATATGTAGTATAAATATTAAAGACAGACACGGCAGGATTTTATATATATATATATATTTTCATGTACAAACAGATACATGTAGGCATAGGGTTAAGATAGGACCTCGTGAGGTAGGCAAAGTTAATTTCTGAAAACATATAAATAAAACAGATAGTTGGAACTTAGAATAGTGACTTATTTTAGAAAGAAATAATTTTTTTGTGTTAATAACTAGTATAAAAATATACTTATCCAGATTTTTTATTAAAAGACAAACACATTTTACAAACAAGGTGGGATTGTTTTATAACAAAATAGCCAATATTAGGCAAAAATGGAGGAACAGAAGAAAGGCGAAGTTTATAGGTCAATATGTACTCATAATGAACAAAAATACAATTTGGAAGATCTCATCAAAGAAATGAGAGACGAAAATGAAATGATGATGAACATGTTTCAAGAATTCATGAATATTACATCGCAAAGATTGAACTGTTTAGAGGCACATATGGAACTCCATCAAGAACAGAGTATTGTGACAGAAGCATCACAAGAAGATGATACTCAAAAACAAGACTACACTGATATGAAATCCTATACTGATATGAAATCATCGAGTGATCATGAAACAGGTGAAGCCATTCACCAGTTGGACTTCTCTGAACAAATGAATGAGGATAGTAAAAAAACAGACTATCAACAGCTGTTGAACCAAATCCAGGTGCAACAAGGCAGTGAAATCTTTACTGCGACAATAATCAATACTATAACTCCTGTGGCAAAGATTAGCAACATAAAATGTTTTAAAAAAGAACTGGGTGGGAACCCTAGACACCACCTTGATAGCTTGAAAATCTGTCTCCAAGTCCAGAACATGACTGAGCAACAAAAGAAGGCAAGGGATAAATTAAGACGTACAACTCGGCATCGCAAGAATCGAAACCGGCAATATAAATTCAGGAAAGGAAACCAAGCATGGCTAAGAGACCTTAAGCCAAGTAGTAAAGCATGGAGGAAAGTTAAAAAGTTATTCCCAATATATAAAGGTCCATATGCATTAAAAAAGAAGTGTGGAGAAAATGCTTTTCTGCTGAAAGATAGTCACAGCATACAAAGACAATACAATGCCAGAAACTTAAAACCTTGCATACCACCGGACCCCGGAAAATATGTAAATTAAAAATAGATACATACCATGTTAGACTAAATACAACACAGACCCGATTTAAGACACAGAAGATTGAATTATGGATAAACCGTTAGATATAATAAAGTAAAGAAAACACCGTAGGTAGTAACAAATTAAATATTACAGCAAATAAAGAGTAGGTTTGAACTCACCTGGCACAAATTCTTACCTCTGACCTGAATCAACAGCATTTTTTTTTAAACATTTTTTTTTTGCTCACTAATTATTGGGAAATGAAGCAATGGATCTGAAGCCCGATCCATGCTTCACAGCCTTCTATAAACTTAATCAGTATTGTAGACCTGAATTAAGTTTATAGTTCAATATCAGCAGGGTTTTGCATTAGAGTTAAAAATAATTATGCTTATTAAATGTGTATTACATTTAAATATTTTGTTTTAAATAAATTTCATTCTATTAATAAAAATTGCTTAACCTATTAGTCAAACATATATATACATCTAGCGTATATATATGAGTTAATGCAAAATTCTGCTGAAATAAAATGCTTATTCTACTATAAAAAAAATAATAATATATTGTTGTTAAAATTTTGTTAAAATATTTAGTATGATTTGATTTTGAGATAAGCCCGCCAACATTTTCTAAAAGAATGTATAGTTTTGATTAGTGAGCCATTCAAGTCTAATTAAAGATGGCCTTCTCTTTCTTTCTTTTTAATTAATAGAATTCAAACTTTAAAGAAAGAAATTTAGAGTAAAAAAGTAAAAGTTATTTTTACGTTGAAACAAAGGAGCATGGGGAGGCTTATCAAGATCTCAGATCATACAAACAATAGAAGGTAGCTGACAGTGAGGGTATAAATAGAAGTGAGAACAAAAGACTAGATGATTCAGATTTTTCTTTTTGAAGGAGTCAGATTATTATTCAGATTTTTCTTTTTGAAGGATTCAGATTATTCAGATTTTTCCTTTGGAAGGATTCAGTATTCAAATTTTCCTTTTGAAGGATTCCATTGATTCAGATTTTGCTTTTGAAGGATTCATTCAGAGTTTTCTTGCTGGTTATTCCAAGTTTTCTCGAGAGTGCATTCATATTTCTTTTTGGAGAACTCTCTCCGATTTGCTTCACATTTAGCTTGTGCTCCAAAAAAGTTCTACAGCTGTCGTTTTCAAATAATGGAGAAGTTTGAACATGCTCCAGTTAAAAGCCATAGTATTTTGATGGAAATGAATATGCTAGGCTAGGCAAATAAATAGCTTTGCCTATCGCCGAGGTTCCTGAATACCATCCAAAATGCCATAGTATCCACTCAATAGTCATCTGAACTCTGTGCCGTGTCTGGAGAACTTTTCGTGAAACCATACTCCATATTTTCATTGTCCGGACAAATACCTGTCGACGGTCGGATCAAGCCACGAACGCCGTAGGGAACATGACCAAGGAAAAAGGACGGTAATCGTATCTCCTCTATTGAACTATTTCTTATGCTACCTTTTGTTCATATATTTTTTTTTTAATTGCTTCATTGAATTATATGTATTTGTTATGTAACCATTTTTATTAGACGAGTCTTAATTATATATATTGTGTGATCATCTATCTATATTTAACCTTTTTCCCTTCGCTATTCTTCCTTACTAACCTGTGTAAATATTTAGTATTCCATTGCGGTTGAGTTAATAGTTAATTTTTGTTCATTTAAAATCTCTTTCCAGTTTTATTCATGTTTGTTAATTAAATACGAGTCAGTTTCTTTTGTGTGCCAACTTGATCTCTTTGATAACGCCTCTTTTGTCCGCCATTAGCTTTACGTATATCTGATTTAACTATATACGTTTTAAATAATTTTTAAACACTGTTTTTAGCGCAAAGCAATTAGAAATGCTTTGCGAAAGATTCTTTTTTATCGTACTTTATCGAGAAGATCGAGTTGACAATTTTTAATAAAATTGGGAAGAAAAGAGTTAGACCGCAAACCTATTAATCTGTTGTTATTGTCTAATTAGTTTGTTTCATTAATTTAGGGGAATAGCGGAGGCCATTAAATCATTATTCCTATTTTAAAGTCATTAATTAAAGATCTATTATTTAACTAACAAGCTTGACTTTTGCTAAATTTGTTATAAATGCTTTATTTTACTTTTCAATGATCCAGGCACGCAAAACGCAAAACACATATTTCTTAGTACTTTTGCACATTTAACTATTTAGCTCTTTAGGTGTTTCCGTCCATGTTTCTTTCCGCTGATGCTAAGCCGTCGCCGGTTGAAAAATAATTTATGCATGGCTCAGATGGTGTTGTTTGTTCGTGATCAGGCCTCGAGAATAGGCGAATGGGCAGAGGTCATAGTATTCTTGATTTAATATCTCGCGTATGGGTGGCCTCGAGGTACTTTCGCCTAGTATTCGAACTGGGTTAAACCAACATACATTATCTGACTGTCACAATACCAGCATGTCCAGATATCCATGTGTTGTAAAAATTTCTTGGAAAGCCTTTATGGTAGAATTGGCATCAACTGATTTGACTAAATGGTATTCAATCCAATTGCTGCAAGAGTCCACAACTGTTAAAACCAAGTGTCCATTTATAGGGCCTGCATAGTCAATGTGAACACGTTTCCAGGGTTTATTATGCTCAGACCAAGAACTAAATGTCTTATTTGTAAAAACTTTGTGTTAATATTAGGAATACACATGCATATATAATTCGACTATATATAAATAAATAAATCAAATCAAATAAATAAATGACAAACTTTTATTGATTTCCTCTAGCGCTTTCAAAGGCATAACCTTCATTTTCAAGAAGTATAATATTCCTTCATTTTCACGAAGTGCAAATATGCAAATAGGACAGATTAAATATGCAAATATGGATGGGAAAATTTAAACTTGCCATTTCTTAGATATGGCATAAAATGACTTTTTTTATTCATCGCGTGACATTGCTTTATCATTTCTTTCAATCTCTTGGTCAATATGCAGCCACCACATATATGATCAAGATAGAGCATTCATCCTTACTATCCAAGGGTGTCCAGCATGAAGTAATTTTAATACCTGTGAGCATCTCTCCAAAGGTATGAACACTCGATCTGCTCTAGTGATGCAATCATTACAGATTGACAAATACTGATGAGCATTCTAGATACCTGTATGCAGAATTTTTGAGTGGCGATTAGGCCATCCTTTTTGATCCATGTTTTCAGCTGGTGACAGCCAAGGTCTCTAAGTGTCTATTCTGCTACCTTGCTATTATTCAAGGTATCATTCAATTTGACTACTTCTAGTAGATTTACCTCCACAAATTCGTGTGACCTATCAGCTTTTAACGGTAGGTGTGATAGAGCATCGGCATGTGGTATTTGTTTTCCCAGTTTATACATTAAATTGTAATTATAGGTTGCAAGAATGTTTATCCATTGTAACATTCTTTGCCTGGTATAGTCAGTTTTTTTGTTTTTTCCCAATATGCCTAATAATGGATGATGGTCTGTACACATGTTGAACTTCCAGCTATAGATATACTGGTGGAACTTTTTCACTGCAAAGATAATAGTTAGGGTTTCTTTGTCCAATTGACTATAGTTGATTTCAGCTGACAACAGTGTGCAGGAGGCATATGCAATTGGACGTTCATGACCATTCATTTGGTGAGAGATTACAGCTCCAATGCCATTCTCAGAAGTATCTGAGGAGACTATAATTTCTTGCTCACTCTGATAGTGTACTAATAAGCTTCCTGAATAAAATAGATCTTTTGCTGTCTGGAATGTGATCTGTTGTTCAGCCTGCCACTTCCAGCATTGTCCTTTGCATAATAGTATATGCAGGGGGTTTAATTTGTGTGATTTTCCCTTTCAAGAAAATTTCAAAAGTAATCCCCAAAAAAGCCTGTAAGTCCTTCACATTTTTTGGTGTGGGAGCATTTTTTATGGCCATGACCTTTTCTGGATTTGGGCGTTTACCATTTTGGTTAATGATATGTCCCAAAAACTTTATTTCCCTCATAAACCAAATGCTTCTAGTGACATTAATTTTAATTCCTACCTGTTCTGGTCGAGCATGTATGGTAAGTACACGTTCTTCCAATTCTGTCTCTGACTGAGCATAAATTAACAAGTCATCCAGATAGTGGGTTACTCCCTTCACATTATGCATTAATTGATCAATCTTGGCTTGAAAGATATTCGGAGGTCATAATTCCGAATGGCAATTTGTTGCATTGGAATAGACTGACGTGTACTCAAGGTTAATATTTTGGCTGTTTTATCCGTGACTGGGATCTGGTGGAAAGCAGACTTCAGGTCAAGTTTTTGCAAAAATAACAGCTTTCTGAAGTGAGGCCACAATTTCTGAGACATTTGAAATGGGATATGCACTTTTATTTAGGTAACAGTTTCCTATAACCCTATCATCTCTGCAGATCTGTAAACGTCCACCTGGTTTTTCAACTATTACAATTGGAGTGGCCCAATTTGAAACTTCTATGGGTGATAACATGCCTTTCTTTATGAGACTTGCTAAACTCTCTTCAACATTGGTTCTGAGTGCAAAAGGAACCTTCCGGGGTTTACACATCACTGGTTGTGCATCTTCAGTTTGTTCAATATTTATTGGACTTATCCCTAAAACAGCCAATTTTCCTCAAAGATTTTTGGGAACTGCTTACGCACTATATTTCCAGTTTTACCATTTTGATAATCTGGATCGATATGCCCAATGGCCGGAATCATATTTGACCTAGTAAGGGTTTGATGTTCCTCTTGACTATATACAAAGGTAGGGTTTTGTTTTTGTTATTTAATTTTACTGGAACAGAAACCTTTCCACAGATTGGTATGTTATTACCATTCACATCTGTGGCTATTACATTTGTTTTATCTAGATTAAATTTTGACTTGTGTAGAATTTATTTTGTTCCAGTCCAACACATGATGGATAGTCCTGCTCCAATGTCTATCTCTATTGTGACTTTAGTTTCCACGATTATTAAATCTAGTATAATCTGCTCATTTATCTTAGTTTTTACTCTTTTAATTTCTGACCTAACCCATTAAAAATTAAAACGCGACACAAAGGTTGAGAAATGCTGCATTAGATAAATATATATTGATATAAAATTCTCCATTATTACATAAGATTTTAAAAATCAAAAATCCTACATTTATAATATTAATAAGAGATTAGAATAAATTGTCTTAAAAGAGGCAAACTATTACCATTAATAAGACCAAGTTTAATTCTTAATCATAAAAACTAATCATATATAGATTTAAAAATAATTTAAAATTAACTTCATGAAAAAGGGAAAGAAGAATTTTATAGAATTAATGAATACTACTCAATGACCAATCTCTGTTGGAAACTAAAAAATAAAATCATTCTTTATATATATATCCATTTTACAGATGGCAATTTCTTTTTTCCTTTTTTATTCATCACCAACCTTAACAAGTGGTTAAATACTATGATTTAAAATTTTACCAAAAGTTCTAATAATTTTCTTTGACTATAAATTGCAGTTAGAGAGAATAATCATTCTGCTTACCTTTTCAAAAGAATCTGAAAGAGTAAAAAAAGAAAAAAAAAACGTTTCATATTTGAGAAAAGACATTTATAATAAATATAAGTTAAATGCAAATAATTATTAGAAAAATTTGTTAGCACTGCTAATCTTCATCTTAATTTATAAAAGACTCGTTAAAATTTATAATAGCTCTAAAATTAAAATGCTAGAATCTAGGATAAATTAAAAAAAAACGTTTCATATTTGAGAAAAGACATTTATAATAAATATAAGTTAAATGCAAATAATTATTAGAAAAATTTGTTAGCACTGCTAATCTTCATCTTAATTTATAAAAGACTCGTTAAAATTTATAATAGCTCTAAAATTAAAATGCTAGAATCTAGGATAAATTATGAATAACAATAATGAAATGTTTACTTCTTTGATTGTAACATTCTGGTAATTAGTTATTCAACATGATAATCTCTGATATTATTAATTTATATCAGAGTGAAAAAGAATATAGTTCTTCATATTAACATTAATCTCATTTCATTTTATATAAAAAATAATAATTTGTATCAAGAAGCAAACAAAAATGTGTATACTCCCTAGAATGATCAAATTTTAATCTGAGTTAAAGCTTATACTTTTATAATAGTTTGATTTTATAATTCTTTTGCACAAAATGTTTTGAAGTTAATAAACATGTTTTATTTAATCATTACTAAGTACATAAAAATGATTATAAACTAATTTTTCATTTAAATTATTTGAGTAAAAGCAAATTGAGACAATATAATCAAACCTTCGCATTTGATCATTACTGATGATAGTTTGCCATTGTTTGCCAATCTCCTAATATAATTTATTTCTAATATATCAATATTTAAATCTACCATAATCACTTTAATGTTTTTGCCATTTATGATCTAGATACATCAATTGTATCTAATAGTAGATTTTGTTACATGTACTTAAGTATTTTCATTGAGAAGTACATAATTTTTGTTCACGCAAAATTTTTAAGTAAAGAAGATAGAGATATTCTTATTTTTAAAAATTATTGATATAAAATATATTTTTAAATTCATTTGAATAATACTTATTTATAGGTTTTTTCTCTTATGTCAATCCATAAAACATATTTCACCCATTCTGTATCTTGTAAATCTCATATAAAAACTCCAGAACTTAAGGTTGCATGTTTTGGCATTTCTTCTAGTAATAAGGCTAGCCAGTTTCATTTTGATCTCTTAATTTTCTCAATGATATCCGTAATACTTATTCATATTTTCAGCTTCCAAAATTTCACTTTATATGTAATGGTGCACACATAACTAATATCCAACATGGATGCTACACATGAAGCAGCATTTTGTCATCCTTGTTTGAATGATTGTAATATAATGTATGACATTCCTCAATTTAATTTTAATATTTGCTTTTAAGTCACAGTTGCTGTAATTAGAAGAAAAATATATTTTTGATATTTGTATATTAGTTTGCAAAATCTGGGGAGGTGGGATTATATAAATGTAATGCCAATAAAATAAGTTTTATTTTATGTACTTAAATTTATTTAATATTTATTCTTGTACAATTTTTGTAATTATATATTTATATACAACTTTTTTTTTAAAGAATATTTTTCTATTTATAAACATTCAGTACTTTTTTTAACTATTGCAAACTTATAATATGGGAGAAATGAAATATTAAGATTGGTAATATTAAAAATATTTATTATTGTTTTTTTTTCCTTATTCATAAAAACATTTTTAAATAAAATTATGACAAATACATTAATAAGTAGCTTAACTGAAAGCCACATAAATAAAACATAAATTCGTAACTGGATAGAGGTTAATATACTAAAACATAAATCATGGAAGGAATTAATTATAATGTATAGTCCTGCAGGACCAAAATTATAACCAATAAAAGAGAAAGTTAATAAGTGAAATATTGAAGTTGAATAAATATTACCATTTGGTAAACATTAGGCTAAACTCAGGGTTCTTTATTAAGGATTCACACCAATGCCATTCATAAAGAACCATATGGGTAATAATGACAATAATATTAATTATTAAACATTATGAATACTTAATTATACTTAAAATATAAATTATAAGAGGAGAACCCTCAACTCACTCTTGCAAACTATAAAAGTTCTTAATATTTACAGCATACACCACAGCGTAGTTAAGTTATAGTATAATCTCTTTCTCGTGATAAAATTTATTTTATTACCTCTCCCCCTCAATATACAGTCACATACCTCATAGCTACTTTTCTAACATCTTATTGCCATGATCAGATCCATAGTTCAAGATTTAGATAAAAATAATCATGTTCTTTAAATCTTATTTGACTATTTTGTGCCATTTTGCTTTCTTTTCACAACAATTTTCTTACATAAAATATAGTTTCTTATTATTATTGAACTGAGATATTAATACCTCAGTGTTCAGTATAAATATTCTTAATATTAGATTTCTCAGTCTTTATTTGCTTGCAAGTTGTTAATCAAATGAATGGTATCCTAGTGAAGGGTGTGAGGAGACATACACTTATTCCAAAGATAATGTCTATTACTAGATGACGACGACGATGACAACAATAATAATAATAATAATGGTAGTAGTAGTAGTAGTAGTAGTAATATTAATAATAATTCAATTCAATTTATTTACCGTACAAAACTACAGCATTAAGCCAATTACAGAATTGCACTATAACAACTATACAATAATATACATAAATAATATACATAAATGAGTAAAAATGATAAAAATAATATAATTATATGCCAACTTTTTTATAAGATAAGTAACAAATTTTTTAAAGTCTAAAGAAAAAATATTTTCATTAGTAAAATCATGATTATAGGTATTAGGCAAACGAAACAAAGGTGAAAATTTTAATATATTAGAGCGATAAACCTTAATACAAAAAATAAAGTAAATGTACATGTTTTATGTATACAATTATTAAAAGTAATATTTGAAATTTTGTTAGATAATATAATTTTTTGATTCACAAGGTTATATAAAATTTTAAGATCTCTCATTTTTCTTCTAATGGATAGGGATAGATAATGGCCTTTTAACTTAATGTACTTAGAAAATTTGTCATAAACCAATTGAATTTTAATAATATCTCATTTGGAACTGGGATTCCAAACAACAAATCCATATTTTAAAATAGGCAAAACCAAACAGAGAAATAATTTATATTTTGTAAAACTACTAAATTGTCTACTATGCCTTAAAATTGCATCCATAATTTTAAAAGCCTTATTTGCTACATTTTCAATATGATGATGAAATGATCCATTGCTTGCAAAATAATTCCAAGGTCTTTCTGAATATCAACAAATTTTATATTATGATCTTCAATATAATAAGGACAAATTATCATTTCAGATTTTTTGCAATAAGAAACTATTGAACACTTATCCATATTAATATCCATTTTATTATCTCTTCACCATTTCACAAAATTATTAATATCTTTTTGTAATAATATGCAATCATTAATTGAGTTGATATTCCTGAAAATTTTATAATCATCCGCATAACATAAAATATGCAAAAATTCCAAATTCTCTCCTAAATCATCAATATATTTTTCATAACTAAATATTAAATATTATGTATATTTATTTTATAGTTCCCGTATTTTATTTTATGATGCAATACCAAAGAAAGTTCTAGAGAGCAATTAAAATAACTCTGAAACTTATAAATAAAAGAATATTCTAGATTTAATTTTAAAAAGGGTAATTAATAAATTAAAATCCCTTAGCAAACATAATATTAATGGAAATTATATCTTTTGAATCTATTTCCATTCTTGAAATAGATTAAAACAATACTCTCTAGAACTTGTTGCATTATCATTGAAAATAAAGAATAGGTGCATTCAGGCCACTTAATGGACATCCGGGCCTTATCAAGCGAAAAAAGAGAATATTCAAGAAGGTCTTGCTAACATATAAATAGAGCCGAAATCTTAGTGTGCCATTTTTAATCAGTGTTGCAGAACAGATCCACGTCAATCAAAATTTTGAAATATGAATCCGGAGTAGAGGGACTAAATTTGTTTCCCCTTTCTTCTCCAAAAATCATTTCCATACTGCTATGCTAACCTGCCATCTCCACTTATAGACTGCCTAAATTAAATGCTGAACTAACTATCTCAAGATGCCAGCCATTATTTTTCAAACTTTGCCTTGCTAACCGTGTTTTCCTCATTTTATAATTTTACACTTACCAATCCGTATGGACATCAAGACATCAAGTAATGGAAGGTAAATTCTAATCATGCTGCTAATATGAACTCTTTCAAAACTTTCATTTTAAAACCTAAATCATTTATAATATAATTTTCTTTCTATTTAAACATGGCATTGTAATGCTAATTGTAACAATTCTATAAAGTAATAACTTTGTCTTTCTTTTGTAAAAATCTAATGCACGAATCTATAACTTTATTTTTTTATGCATTTCTTTAATGGGTTTCACAATTTCTATTTTTAATATTTTAAATGTGGCAAACTTTTAATTTCAATATTATAACTTTTTGTACGATTTAATTTATTATGCTAATAGTTCAATCTAGTGAACTGATCCTAAATTTTCTTATTAGATATCCTCGATATTATGGGATGTTAAATCATAAATGTAAGCTTTCTTACATAACTAAAAGTTCGCTCGATTGAATAAGATTTTTAAGTTATTCTATTTGCTTAGTGGCAGATTATCTGCTGCTACATTTAATATATAAGTTTATTATCATGTTCACGCTATTGATTTTATTTCCATATTATATTTTAAAGTAAACTTAATGACCTTACCTTTGTTTTTTTATATGGTCAATCATTTGCCCATCACGCATCTAGCATGGTAATTATTTTATAAAATTAATTACTAGTTTCATATAAATATTTGTTAAATGAAGAGAACAATATTCCCTCTTTTATGTTTTGACATCCTAACTAATATTAACCTTTTAACTGTTTGACTCGTTCTTAATCGAGGCAATTTTTGATACATATTCGTTTTAATCGAGTAAATTTGACATCGCTGTAAATTGCTTAGTTTTTGGACTACGTTTACGGTTTTAACGTCATTTTTTAGAACGCAAAAAGTTTTATAATATACTGCCATCTATTGAATTATTTTACAAGTAAAAAATCAATTAATTGATGATTTATGTCAAACAAAAACTAAGCACTGCCTTTTCACATCTTTTCTTGAATCTTATTGGCTGTTGAAATTTTGTAAACAAAAGAAAATGGAAAAGCTCCGCCTTCTCATCATCTTTTCTTGAATCTTATTGGCTGTTAAAATTTTTATATGGCTGCCAAAAATTAAAAATTTACGAACGCATTTGTTTTATTTTGAAAATGATAAACGAATGTTTTAGAGCATTTTAAAAATATTTTTTGATGAAATACAAATAAAATACAAATTATTTTCATATAATATGTCAAAAATAAATATTATTTTACAAAAATAGTTACGATTTTAGCAAGAATTATTTATTTATTGCAAAGTCGGGAAAAAAAAATCATAACGTGAAATTATGATTGCCGTTTCTTTTCATGTCAACCGTAACAAATATTTTTAAAATTAAAAATCAAAATTTATTTTTGAACAAACTTTCGTTTATTTTTATAATGTGAGAAATTACTAATATACTTTTTAAAAACGAAACTAAAGTGAATATATTTAAAAAAACGGTCAATAACTTTTGAAAAATTGATACATTATTTTGTGCATCGGCTAATTAAAAGCTTTGAGTGATACCACCTGCAGCGAATGAACAATTGGACAGTTAAAGGGTTAAAGGTCATTTGCATACCTTTCGAGAGGGATCAAATTATATCATATCATTACTCTAGATCATATTAAATTATGAGGGCCTTAATTCACATATCAGTGTCATTAAGAACCTGATTTATTTTTTTATTATTAGTGTTGCTTGGCTTAGATAACGTTACAAAATTTCCTCATTTTGCTTTGTCAAACTTAAAACCCAGAGGACCGAGATTATTTTACTTATGGCATACCCTTGAATGGGGTTTGGAAGCACCGACTCCGGGATATTATCAGGTGGCCATTTAGGCTCTGCATGGGTTAACACTGGAAGAACAGACCATGGTATTCCTATGCCATCCCCTTTCAAATGCTGATGTGTCACGTGTACAGAGCACATTTCATATTCTTATATAACTGATGAAGTGTTTGTCCTAAAATGAACTCAACCTTTTCTAGTGTTATTATTTTAGTCAGCACCACGATTCTTGTATAATATTCTTATATTTGCCCACTTTAAATCTGTAAGACGTAATGCCATGATTTCTAAATCCATCTCATATTTTCGTTTATATAATATAAGTTAGGGAATGTCATTTTAAAGCTTATTTAAACTACCCGCCCTCTCATTGAAACAATGTTCGAGTGCGCTAACAAACAATGTTAAATAAATCCTCTCCAGTCAGAAAAGAATAGAATAAAATACAAATAACTTTTCTGTTTGAACATTTTAAGATCTAATGACTATTTAAGTGAATAATGTAAATTATAAAATATTTTCGTGTGTGGTTCAAATAAACTTATATCCCATTTATCTGTTTTTAAGGTCACTCATTTTTCATAAAATAATCATAGTGCCCAAGTTATATAATATGGTAAAATTGGTATCTACTGTTAGCATATTAGGCCGCATCTTTTGACTATCTGTACATTTTTTAATCATCATATTCAATTGCAGATTTGCATATTATTTAATCATTAACTTATGTGCTATTATTATGTAATTCCTTCAATATGCCAATCAGCATTCATAATCAAGTGAAACCCATAATTCTTTTAGTGTTATAGGTAAATAGATTTGCGACTGTTTATTAAATTGTATATTATTTGCTTATTCATTTTTCTAATTAATATTAATAAATTATTAACCATATAATTAGTATTTAATTCTGCTTCACCTCTTCATTTATGCATACACATCGTTAATTAGATTGCGTTATATATAGCTCATTTCCATTGACCTTAGGCCAATTTCTAGATTTATTAATGAATTTTGATGAAAAGTCTAATTATAATCTTAAGCTATTTCATTCTGTTGGTGGCAGGCGTTCAAAGCCTAATAATATTATCATTCTCTATAGATCTCTTGTTTCTCCGCTTTTGCTCCAGGATAGGAATGAATAAAATTTCATTTGTTATCATCAGAAATGTTGTTCGTAATGTTATAGATCTGGAAAATAGACAATAGGGCAGAGTTCATGATTGTTCCTGACTTATGTATCTTGCACATGATTGGACTCGAGGTACTTTTGCCTAGATGCTAGATCTTGTTAGATGAACAAACAATCCTGACTGGTACATTACATCATTTGTGATTCTATTATTCTGCTTGTATTTTGATCCTATCATATTATATGTGCTCATCTAGAAAATGAACTTGACTCATGTGCCATATCAAAAGCCATGTGCAGCTAAGGTACCAAAAAATGAACTCTCCAGCATGAATCTTTAGCCAGCATATGTTAAATTCACCTGCCAGCTGACTTCATACACCAGACAACTTCTGCACCCAAGAACTCATCATACATAGCAAAGCACTTCTCAACAACCAAGGAACAATGAAGACATCATGAAAATATATCAATATTTCAAGAGTACATAGTCATTTGAAAATAATCTGTACAAAAAATAAAGCTCTCCACCCACATCACTATGGATATAACAGTAAAATATTTTCATAAACTATTTTTTATATCAGTGAGCCAGTGATATATGGGTGTATGTACATTCTGTTCATCAATTCATATTTTATACTCATATATTTCTTTTTAAAAATTGTTTTTATATTTCATTTTTATTAATTTTATTGATCTTAGCTTTCATATATGTATTGTAGAATATAAATATTCTAGTTTTAACCTTTCAATATCTTTAATTTTTTTGACAGTTAAGAATTAAGTAATAAAACATTTTTTGGTAATTTTTTTACTCTTAAAACAGGTCCTCACCTACCCCCCTTCCAATTTCATCATTGTTTTAAACAAAGTAGATTTTATAAATAAAAGTAAAAAGAGTTCTTGTTGGATTTTTTTAAAAAACTCTAGATTAATGTTTTTTAAATCCATAACTTAATTAATAATACTCCAGAACTAGACATATTCATTTTTTACTTAATGTACATGGATGTGTGCATAACAAATTTTATATAGAGATTAACTGTTCAAGTAATAATAGTTTTTCTTCTATTTTTATCATAAGTGCCTGAAAGGATCTGAGATTATTGGCTTATATGTGTGCGCTTGGGAAATTTATTTATCGATTTGGCCTTTTATTTATTTCTATGTGTACCACTAAATGCAAGTGGTTCTTGATTTAGCATTGGGTTCAACTAAGTTTCTGCCCATGATCATTTATATATTTTTATTTGTTTTAACTAATGTTTATTTATCACTTGAAATTTTCAGTTTTTATTGATTTTGCAGGGGATCAAGTATAGTAAAGCTTCCCATGACTTTAGATATATTTTTGCTTTCATTTAACATGGGTTACTTAGAGCCTATTTATTATTGTTCATTATATGTTTCCTCTCTTGGCCTGGGTCTTGCATCATGTATAAGCTATTATTAAAAATAAGCACATGTGAACTTATTTAATAATAAAGTCTGCCAATGTTTAATAAAAATTAATGATTTTTACAGAAATGTGTACAAATCTGCAATTGTCAAACATATGGAAAGTTCTATTATATTCACACTTAATTATTTATTTAATAGAATTAATTCAAAGGAGAGAATTGAAACTAACAAATGTCAACTATATTGATTACTTCTTTAAAAAAGGGTTAGACTCAGTTTTAATATATGATTGAGGTAAATATTCTTCAAATTATCAGTAATGAAAGCTGTTTATTTTTTTTTGTTTGTTTTATTATTAATAATAAATATTATTGTTAATTGTTAGATTTGTTTGGCATTTATTTGCTGTTGTCTGCCCTACCATCTGTTTATTTTACCAAGAATCTCTACTCTTTCTCTAATCTAATGGCAATAATTAAATTTATATATAGATGAACTGCTGTGTAGGTATGTGTAATAAACATGCATGTCAACCAAAAATAAATATTCTATGCTAGAGGACTTGTGGCACCATCATCAAGGATATTAGATGCATAATTATCAAGCAAGCACTCAAGATATATGTAATATATCTATGATATTTGCAAATATGTTCTTAAATCTACGTAACAAAATTGATTAATAAAACCACATGTTCATGAAACAAATTAATACCTAGTTATTCCTAACAGTGTGTAGACAAAAACCAACCTCTATCTTGTTACTATACCAATAACTAAAAACTCCTCGAATGACCCAAATAATATTAGTCCTATGCTACACATATAAAATAATGAGGTATAATATTCAAATTAGAAAAGCATGGGTTCTAATTATAGAATAAAATACTGTATAGTGATAAGATAATGGTTGTGTTCTCTCTATACATTCATTGGATAACTAATTATTAAACTACTACAATTATGTGTAATTTGATGAACTTTTAATAATTTCTTTGAATAATTAATTTATATATTATTTCCAGTTTAGCATTATTACTAGTTTGTTTTTTTACAAATTAATTTATTTCCTTGATTCTGTTGTTTAAAAATATAATCCTTCAAGATCTATTATCATTTCCCAATATTAAAGAAGAATATATTGTACGAATAAAAAATATGATTCATATAAGTATTCCATAAAGGCTTTTACTTTTATCATTATTTCATCCATTTTGGGAAAGTTTATCACAAACCCATCTTTTAATTAATAAAATAAATACTCTACTATAATAAACAAATGATTCATTCTATTCTTGATCCATTAGAGTACTTTTAAGTTATAGCCTATGCTTCATTTAAAGTGTTCTATAATAATATATAAAACTAGGGTGATATACCAGAGCATACACAGAAGTCCTTGCAATGAATTAAAAGTGAAAAATGAGTG
Source organism: Epiperipatus broadwayi (assembly GCA_028023455.1). Taxonomy (NCBI): domain Eukaryota; kingdom Metazoa; phylum Onychophora; class Udeonychophora; order Euonychophora; family Peripatidae; genus Epiperipatus; species Epiperipatus broadwayi. The sequence continues at coordinate 14,608,322 of JAQFVV010012404.1, read as the reverse complement.
TTTATAACTACTTGTAAATTCTAACCTCAACAAAGTTGTTCTAAATCTTCTCTTAGTTTTTTTAAAAAAAAAAAAAAAAAACAGAGAACAAAGAATAATTACATTATTTCAAATTTCTTAAAAGAAATATTAATGCTCAAAAATGTTAAATCAGAAATGATCATTCAAGAAATAATGGAATCAGAAAACAATATTTATATGAAGTCCGTTTTGGGATTAAGAGAAGTAAATAAAATATGCAATTAAATAAAAGTTAATAAAAATGATGCAAAAAGACTTCACTATACTATTAGAAATATGATGTTTTGAATAATTTACATTTTTAAAATATATATTATAGTATTCATAAAAAAGCTTTACAAAAATATTTTTGAAATACTCTATAAATATAAATTTAAAAAAAACTCTCCCTATTTCACAACAATAAAGATTTTTTTCATATAAATCTAATTATACAAAAAACATATAAAATTACCGCCAGTTACTTTACATAAATAAACTGTATTAATAATGTAAATAAATTATAAAGCAACTTTTGACTCATTCTTTTTGTCAGTATATATATATACTCATGAATAAAAAAAAGCAAATTTTGCTTAACTGCAGGATCGTTTTATTCTAATATTATTCTTTCCCTTTTTGACCTTGGAATTAAAGCATTTGTGCTATAATCTTATCTTTTATTTCATCAAACGGCTTTGCAATCATTAACTTTCAGACTAATAGGCAATTACATACAAAAAATGCATTTAAGCTATCTAAAAATTCCTTATTTTGTCTGAAAAAAAAAATATTCCTTTGAAAATATCACTAGACTAAGCTGCATTTTGCTATACAATAAAAAAGGTAATTTATATTGGTTCAGAAGTTGTCATCCCCAATTTGAATAACCAAATACTATTTAGTACTGCTAATTAGTTTATATCATAGCTTGAAAATAATATCTTTTAATCCAGTTTTTTATTCTTACTTGGTCTATATTTCTTAAGACTGGTAGCTTTAAAAATATATCTCATTGCCTGAAAAGTTTCCTTAGAAATCAGAACCTACATAACTATAATACATATAATTTAGTTTACTCATTCACTTACAAATGTAAGATATTTTGGCAAATTGTTAAAAATCTATATCGGAAGAGACTGAGGAATGAATTCTAATAAAAATTATCATGATGACAACACATCACTTTCTGATAAATAAGGCCACAGGATAAAATCTAAATTTAAATTTCTACTCATTTGACATAATTTGTCAAGAATATTAAAAACTTTTAACATCCAAAATATTTTTTAATTGCTTCTATGATTTTACATGTTTATGGTCACTAAAGGGAAAAAGTATGTAATAAATTCCTGGTTTGTAGCACTAATGGCACTTCTTTTAAAGAAGTAGAATTTTTTTTAATCATCTAGACACTAAATCATTTAAGTTGCTAATTTCTTTATGGAATCACATTTATCTAATATACACCTGGGTCTCGTTTTACGCGATAGATAGGTTCCTCAGAAAACGCGCAAATGAAATTGCGCAAAAATAGACGTAACTTACATTGAAAAAGGGAGGATGCGGTCAGTGATTTTTCAAAATTCACATAAAAGCAAAGCACCAATGTAAAATTACTTTAAAATTTGCGCAAAAAAAAAAAATAAGGAAATAAAATATGACTAATAAAAATTTTCAAATTTGAAAAAAATTGATACAAGACAAACTTTTTTAAACTATAATATTTAATTTTATTCAAAATAATATATTTTTATGCATAATTTACAGTACAGTAATTTACATTTTTATACATGTTTTAATTATTAACGCTATTTGCTGATAAACAAGTTCATTTGCAAACTGGTAAAGATTCTTCACAAGAGGAACTATAACTAGCATCAACTTCACTCTCATGTTGTTGTTTTAATGGTTTTCTAGTGACAACATAATTAGTAATTAATCTTTGCAGCGATTTTATTAATTGTTTATGAAGCTCACGATATCCAGACATACAACCATTTAGCTCTCGTTGGAATTTAAGAGCACGTTTGTGATTAGTGTCATTAGTAAGAAAATAATTTGCCAACTGATTAGAAAGTTGAAGACCTTCTTGAATCATTTTGGAAGTGAAAGGAACAGGTTCCACTTCTGTTTCATTATCTTTTTCTACATTTTCTTCTATATCTAAACTTTTATTTTTGTCTTTAATTTTTTAATTTTCAATTCCGTTTAAAAATCAAATTTTGTTTCACTGCTATTACTCACCTTTTAAAAATAAACTTGCGGACACTAAATGATTAATAATTGATTAAACGTTCTTTTTTAAAAAGCAAAAACAGAATGTGATTCAAAATGCAAAATTGACACGCACAATGTTTGAACAAATTTACATTATAATCTTGTAAAATTTAATGTGTTTATACATAAAATGTGGAAATCATGATTTTAATTTCATTATTGCATAAAATCTTACTATTATAAAGCACTGAAAATATTGAAATTACTAAAATGAAAGTTGAATTCCAATAATGTGCTATTACTTTCAAAATAACGTAAGTGCACGAAAGTTCGACTTCCGGTGAAACATGAATCGTGTAACTTCAAAATCATGTTAAATAAGTCCGCGTAAAAAGAGACCCAGGTGTATATTTTCAAAATAATAGTATTCCAAATAATAGAACATTTGGCCTAATTTCACATTTGCCATATTACATGATTAGTGCATTTTTATGAATAGTAGACTGTCTTTGCTTATGATCAATGTCCACATTACTCTATATTAAAGTCATTTATTGTAGGATTAACTAACAAATGAACACTAAATGGAAATGCCATAATCCACAGAATAGTTTATGGCTATTGACTTTTTTCTGTGAGGAACATCAGAGTTTGTATCCACACTCTCAGAAACCACACTTAATTTTAAACGCTATTCAAGTTAATAATGCATGATTCAAAAATACTTTCAGGATTTGAATTTAAGATAATTGTACAAGTAACTTAAAATCAAAAATTCAGGGTGATTTTGAATCTCAGATTATTATTATTAGGATATCAGAAACTACTCTAGAAATTTGAATATAACATTATTATATAATTTATACTGATTATTTAAATATACAAAAGATGGTTCTGAAATAAACAGTGAATTATTATCACTAATATAAAAATACTTCTGCAAAAAATGCCAAAAATTATAGAAATTATTACTGTAAGTAATAAAATTTGTTGAATAATATGGTAAAAGGAAGAACATTTTAGAATGTTCTGTCTACATCTCATAAAATGAATTTTGTAGATTAGCAACAAAAAAAAAGTTGATACAAAATAATTATATTACAAACCCAAAGGAAGTAAAAAAAACAAATTCATTACAAAAATACCATATATACAACCATTCAGTGCTAGAGACATATAAATAATCATATTAAATAAATGGTTACTAATAATCATTAATATAATTAATGAAAGTAGATAATGTCAAAGCTGTAACGCACTTCTAAATCAAATTGTATTAATTATTTAATTAAATAAACATTTTAATTTGCTTTGCATACAGCAAGAAAAACATTAATTTTTTAACTTTTGCTTATTTCATTTTAACCACGAAAACAAAGATATATCTATTCAAGTGTTACTATGAATATACATTTATAAAAGATTTCTAACAGTTGAAAAGTTTGCTTTCATTTATTTACGTTATTTATATTTAAAAGATAACAAATGTTTATTATTAATTCATCAACTCGTGCATCTTAAGTCTTACACTAATAAATTAGTAATAAGTAAAACTTGTTCAAAGAATATGGTTTAAAATGACAAGGTAAAAAAAAAATATTTTTTCCAATAAAAACTTCTTGAAAAAGCTTTTTTATTTACTTTAATAGTTCTAAAAAAGATTTCATTTTGATATAAACTAATGAATTTCATTTTATTTTAAAAATAGCATTGATTTATCTTTTTGTTTTTTATTTTTTAATCTCTTGTAAATTTCAAAACATATATTTCTTGATGGTCAAATTAATAAAATACTGGTCAATTATGTAACAATTCTATCTTGATATTTAAATTCTTAATACGTTTTAAATATCTAGTTTTAAAAAAATTCCAACCCACAGCAAGACAAAGGTCTCTTCATGCTCCTCCCTCTCCATAGAAGAATAGTGAAGTAGAAGATATTACTAATTAGATTTGCCAACAGCTAGACAATGAGAATTTGAGCAGTTTTCCACTTTTGTTTTATTCTCAAGTTTTGAATGATTAACTTGCTTATCTATGGCTAACTAAATATTTCAAAAAAATCTTAAATCTGGTGGAAATTTGAGAAAAATACAGTTATACTTGGAAAGGATTCGAATCTAGGTTATAGGCATGACATGAGAATGTACTACATCTATACTATAAAGGCTTTCTATTTCTTTTATTAGTTAAAACTAAATTATTATTTTTCATAAAGTAATACTCTATCTAAACTAGACAACAAAATTACAATAATAAAAAAAGATTAATCATATTAGTTGAACTGATGTTGTTGGCGATGTTCTTATTTTATTTTTTTTTACATTTATGGCAAGTAAGTTTATTAAATTAATCTAATGAGACTAAATATTCTGTTAGAAGCAAAATCAGTAAATGACAACATTTACTAAAACTTTGAATATTGCAGAAATAAAATCAATAATTGAAGCCATTTTGAATTTTAGCTAAAAATAAGATTAATATTACTATCAGGGTTTTAATGCAATGATTAGTATAAAAAATTCAAAAATTAAAACTATCTGAATAATTTCCAGGTGAGGAAACTTCTATTTTCAATTTGACACTTTATAATGCCTGAATGTTATTTGATCATCCCTTCCTAGCAATCAATCATGCGATTATCAAAATTATAAATAAACAATCTGATAAGATCATAAACTCAGTAATATTTACTCCATATCTAGTGTATAATAGAACTCATTAAGAATAACATTATTATATATAGATGTAAGGTAAATTTGAATTAATTAAAACTCATTTTATTAATAATTGAATATAAACAATATTATAATAAAGTGATGTATTTTGTTAATAGTTAATAGTAGCAAAGTAGATTTTAAAAATAAATTACAAAGAATATTCAAATGTTAGATAATCTTTATTTTTAATTTATAATTATATAAATTATACATTGAATTTCATTTCATTCAGCTTCTTAAAATCCATAATATATATATATAATACAAATAAAATGTATGTTAATTAAAAAATATTATAACAACAATAAAAATAATAAATATAATGGTAATTAACTATTACATATAATCTTTCTATCTATGAAGTACTTTGAGTTAATTATTTAACTCTCTTCTACTACCATTAAATTTAAAAAACAGCAGTTGAAGAGAGTTAAGTAATTAACCAAAAGTACTTCTGCAAACCAAGAGATTGTATATTAGTTAATTACTATTATATTTATTAACTATACTATTTGCTTTACTGTTTCACATAGACAAGTTTATTAAATGTGAAATTATTTTTAAAAAGAATCTTTGATATAACAATTTTGCACTTCAGAACTGCAAAATAATAACTAAGCCTCAAAATATTTAATATTTACCAAATATTATTTGTTTATTCATAGCTACTATTTTATTGCATACAGTTTATTTATTTATGAAATATTTTCTGCATGAAGCCTATTAGAACCAACTAGATAATAAAAAAACTCAAATGTCCATATTATGTTTGAGCACTTTACAACAGGATGAGTATCTGACCATTCTATTATTGCTCTAAATATTTTCCATTGATTTCATCTCTCTAAATCTTTTTATTATGTAATATCAATATTTGTAACTTAAAACATAAATTTTAAAAAATGTTTTATCATTAATTTTTTTGATTAATGCTAAATATATATACAATATTTATATTTAAATCATATTTCAGTTAAACGAATAAAATTTACTTGACATTTTGTTATATTAGATTGCATTTTATTCATAATGTAGATAGGTTTGTCACTGATTTAAACAAATTTGCATGCAGAGTTATGTATAGAGTAATTCTAGTGTTTACAAATATAAAATAGCTACAAAAAATTTAATGTATTGTCAAGCGTTAGTGGTCGAGAGGTCGGCACAGCCGCCTTACAAACAATTGTCCCGAGTTAGCGGGTTCGCTTTCCGGCCGATGCTATGACACGTGAAAAAAAAAATTTAATGTATCAGTGTACTTAGTTTACTGTTGAAAGTTAAAAAAAATTAAATAGAAAAATAACTACTTTGATTCTTGTTTAGTAATTACATTTTCCCTATTTTCCTCTTAATCTAATGCTGTTTCTTTAAAAAATATACAAATATTATGCAGAACTTACAGAAAATAATTGACAGTAAAGATGGGTTGAAACACGTCAAACTAATACAATGTTTGGAAAATTAAATGTAGCATTAAAAAATTTAATACTTTAAGCTTATTCAATTTTTTTTTCCAATTTATTTACCTATTCAAAACATCAATTAATTATAAATAGTGAAATATTAAAGTAATTATTTTATTGAAAGCCAGATTGGGAACACTATTAAATAAAAATATAAAGAAGAAAAACGTATTAGTTTAATAATATAATTAAAATGTAAACACAAGATGTAATGTGACAGTTAATTTAAAGACCAGTGAAACAATAAACGTACACATGAATTTATAATTAATTGTCTACTTTAACTCAAAAAATAATTTTCAAATATTTAGAGAAATGTTTTATCTTGCTAGTCAAAGAACTAGTCTGACGTGTAACAAATTCTTATGCATAAAGTATTCAGTATAATAGCTCGAAGCGGTGTTTATCTTTTTGATATAATTTGTAATTTTGAAATTAATTTAAACATGTCTCATTTCTTTTCCTTCACTAGCATAAACAATTCTGAATAATAATAAAAAAGGTCAAAGTTTTAAATTAATCCTTTTTATATATCAATCAAATATATATAAAAAAATTCTATATCTTAATGATGAATTATGATCTCACTGGAAGAGAAAAATGACATTAAAATGTGAAGAGTATTAATAATAATCTCTAACTAAATTTATATTTAATTCTAATCAAATGCTCGAGGATTAGTATTTTTGTTTATAAACACACACACACATAGAATTAGATTCTTAATATTCTAAGTAGAAGTAGTTTTAAGTCAATTTAAAGATTAAAAATGTTTGTATAAGGGCAGAACAAAAAAATATACGTAATTTACTTTGTGTTAATGAATATAATAATTAGTAATTGTGCAGTAGAAAAAAATAATCAAAAATTTAAGTCAGCATATTTCGTATCATGCTACTCTCAAGAAATGAGAATGATTACAACACATAACTTAAATGCACAACAATAAATATATATAATAATTAAGAAAACGCTAAGAAATTTATCTCAAAATCCGTTATAACAAACTATCCATACTTGTATAAAAATTTCACGCCACCCTGGATTCGCTATACATGTCTTTACAAAATATCTTTGTTTATCAGTAAGCTGGAGACTTAAAAATACCTAGATCTTCATTAACATGCTGATAATGCAATGCATATAGACAGACAGACAGACAGACAGACAGATAGATAGATAGATAATACTATCCATCATGTACAAAGTGTATACTGTAATAAGCAAGTACAAGAAAATTGTTACATTTGTTTAGCAATAGAATAAGTAATATCTAATGTTTTAAAATTACATACTTGAAATTTTGCAACAGTTACAGATGCCATAGACCTTACAGATTATGTAATTTTTGATAATAAAAGTTGAAACTATAGTAGAGTCAAAGAAAAAAGATCAATGTATATCAGAGATGTGTAAATTGAAGGGATCTAACCTCAAAAAAAAAAAAAGTTAAAATTTCATCAGAAGTGTAGAAATGATTCTCATTTTTAGAGCCACATTTTCCATTGAATAAAATAGGCACATGGTTAAAATCTATTAAAAAGTGAGACTTCACAGAGAGGTATTTGTCATTACTACATGAAATAAATAAATGTACAGTCTGTGACTTCTAAATTGAACTACAAAATATGCAACAATAATAATAATTGTGATGCCAATGGCAAATTTGAGAGATATCTTTTAATATTTTCGTGATAAAAGGAAATGTATGCTGCAATATACTTATGTGCTAAGTAAATGTACATATTGTATTTATAAACTGCCAGGACACTGAATAAATGCAGAAAAATATTTATCTACCTGTAACTTAGTAAATACAGTTGCAGTTAAGGTGATATCAATAAATTAACATCAAGAATCCAAATATTAATAGGAAGAAGTTTTACTTCCAATATTAAGAGGAAGAAGTTTTACTTCCAATATTAATTTTATGATTTTTTTTTCCTTTATAATTATAAATGATAAGATGTACTTATATTTTGGATTTTTATAATAGTTATATTTTACACTATTAAATTTTATTTTTTTTTTAAACAGTTATATTGTAATAAATTAATTAATGTTTCACTTTTTAAAAACAGAAAAGGTTTTCATTATTTTAAATATCTTTATTCAGCTTAATGCTTTCAGTACTATTAGTATCATAGAGGCATATACGAAAGATCTAATACAATGGTCTTCAACCTCTTCACACCTGCGGACCGGTAAAAATAAGGATAAGGTTCCGCGGACCAGCAAAAATAAGGATAAGATTTCGCAGACCGGCAGAAGTCTATAGATAAATTTTCTTAAAGATAAGCATAATTGTTATAACTGATCAAAACAACAATGTTAAATATAGAAGATAAAGTTTTATATATATATATGGAGTTTATGTAATAAAAAACTTTTTTTTTAATTTTTTTAGAAAAGTAATAAAAAAATTAATTCTACCCCCCCTTCCCCCATAAACATCTGTGATAACTAGAAAAACAAATTAATGTATGAATGATTGATTAGATTTTGTTTTCGTTCTGTTTTCTTTTTTTTTTAATTGGGTAAAAATGAGATGAAAAAATAAATAAAAATTGGCTATATTAATTAAAAGTTTAAACTCTTATTATTTATTATTACAAACTTTTTACTGCCCGTCTAACACGCGGACCTGCCGAAAAGTTCTGCGGCCCGTTACCGGGCCGCAGACCAAGGGTTGAAGAACACTGATCTAATAAATGCAGGGTATAATTTCAAAAAAATAAATGTCACAATAGAAAAATTCTATAGCAAAGTTAAGAAACTGTTACCATTTCTATTCAGAGAAGAAAAAATAGACTAGTTTCCCTTAAATGGCAAAGATTGCACAGAAATTAACAAACATGTGTGGATAAAAAGAGTAAGTTTCCTGTCACCTTCTTTAAATAAGTTGTTAAACAAATCTAAACATAAGATAACTAGGAAGGCTGTACATCAAGTAGTTTATAAAATAATGTGCAAAGATTTAAATTGCTCAAATGCATACTACAGAGAAACTATGGCTAAACTGTCAACAAGACTGGCTCAATGCAATTACTTATACAATAGAGCAAAAAGAAGCTGTGAATACTCATTGATATGTCTGAAGCACAAGCTAAGTCAGGCCACAAATTTAATTTCTTTAAAACAGACATTATGCACTGAGAGAGATGACAGAAAGATAAAGATGAAAAAGGCATGGTTTATAGCCAATGACATTAATATAAAAAAAAGTAGGATTCCTCTATCCAAAGAATGGCCTCTATAACATGTTTTACATAGATTTAAATATAAATAAAACAAATTCAATTTTATACAAATTCTATAAATAAATATATATGATGAACTTTTAGCAAAATTAAGTATTTAAAGCTATGACTATGATACTAATAGTACTGAAAGAACTGAGCTAAATAAAAATATTTAAAACAAAACCCTTTTCTGTTTTAATTAAATGGTCAAACATTTATTAATTTATTATATTTAATACAGAAAAAGAGTTAAAAGTATTTATAGAATTACAAAGTTATATTTTAAAATATGGCACACACTTTAAAATGTGTATCTTTCTACACTAAATACTTATTTATATTTTTGTTTTGTTTTTGCTGTTTTTTTATTGCTGTTGTTGTTTAATGTTTAAACTTTTTATTGTAGTCATTTAATTAGAAAAACATTAACATTTTCAATAGACAAATAGTAATATATTATTTCACTTTATAATATATTTATTGTATTTTTAAAATATAAATATGTAACTTTCTTTAATTATAACTGCGACTTTAAATACTATTTATAGAATGTTTTAATGAAGTCTTATAAACATTCCATTGGATATTAAAAAAGGAAAAGGAAAAATAGTTTGAACAAAAAAAAAATGAAACCAATACTACCCTTTTTGGAAAAAGGAGGCTTATCAGCCAAAGATCAATTATTCTAATATTTTTTTTCCCAAATGGCAATGTAAGTAATACTAACTTCCTTCCAAAGACAAATATTTCTAATATAGAAAATTAAATTATTGATAGTAAAGAAGAACTTAGAGATAATATTTCCAGTTCTTCTAAGAAACAAAACTTATGGCCAGAGGTAATAACTTTAGAAATATAAAACTATTATGTTAAATATAAGCCAAATGTATTATTCAGATTATCAGCTTCAAGAATAAAATATTAAAAAGGATCACTTATAATATACAGGTTATTAAATTTAAATGCATTTAATACATATAATAAGGCAAAGAATAATTTTCATTTAAGTGGATGGTTTATATTGAAATCAATAAAATGGCATATCATTATATTTGAAAAGTATTTTCATGTTTAAAAAAAAAAGTTTTCAAGAGAAAGAAATGAAAACATTTTAATTAAATTATCAAGTATAAAAATTCCACTGATCACATTTCATTAGAAAGTGTAGAAGATATAACTAATCAAATCACAGAAGTCCAAATCCTGCATTGGCAGAAGAGTTTGAAATATGTTATTGTCATTATTAAATATTTATCATGTTATGCCCTGGCTTTTCATGGAAAATATCAAACATTTAATAAGGAACACAGTGGAAATTATATCGGTGTATTACAATATTTGGTTAAATTTGATCCTTTTTTATAAAATCATTTAAATAAGTATGTGAAATTATGAAAAAAAAGTATATACCATTCATTATTCATTATTTGTGGTGAATTTATTACTTTGAAGATGAAATAGGAAACAAAATAGAAGCAAAATTCCATTTAATAGTAGTAAATTCTACACCTGACATAGTTTATATAGATTAATTAACTATCATAGTTTGATCAATTTTACCCAGTAAAGTAAATGAACAACTTCTTATCTTTATACCAATTAGATCATATATACCAAAAAGTTTAGATCATATAATTATGGAATATTTTCAAGAAATAAATAGTGACATTCAAAACTGATGACTGTAGAGCTATGGCAATATAGCAAATATTTCAAAATTTTATTAAATCATATAACCTTTCTCAAAATTTATTTCTTAGACAAGTCACTCAACTTGGTTGGCAATGCAACAGTGGAAAATTGTATGGAGTTAACGTTTTTTTAAATATATAATTCAAGAACTCTGGATTTTTTTCATACCATTTATTCATTAATGAATTATTACAAAATTGCATTACAGAACAAGAAAAAATATTTAACTATGACAAACAAATTATCTCTAAATGAAACTAGAAATCTAATTGTTTAAATAGAAATAGCTTCATTATTTAATAAACTAGATAAATGTGAATTTATTTTATTATTAAACATCTTGCAAAAATATTTAAATAGAATAAATGCTACTAGCATATCATTACAATCATCCACAAGTTCAATATCTACAATGAAATTATTATGGAGTATGAAATTAAAAATGGAAGTATTATTCCAATTAAGTATAAAAGAAAAATCCATAATTATAATATATATATATATATTTGTTGATGACAGCAATGAGAATAATTTACAATTAGGTATACAAAAAATAAACAAATTTCTATTTACATATGATTATAGTGAAAAAGCATTCATGCATTGAAAAACTTATATTGAGGGAATTTATATTAAAAGATAATAAATGTTGATGATTAAAAGTGAACAGTTTGATATATTAAGTAAGGCTGAATCATTGCTTCTGAAAAATTCAATTTTATATTCGAAAATAAAATTGTCTATATTTTCTAACATTTGAAATAATTTTAGAATCGTTTTTAACATTATCAATGAGTAATGCTGAAGAAGAGCATTCATTTTCCATCATGAATTTGATAAAAACATTATTTATGCAGTATTCTTTCAGAACATAAACTTCCCAATATTCTCTTTCTAACCATCTCTGATATGACGATATTATTAATAAGTTTATTTGATATTAGAATTAGGAAACCCAAACTTTAAATTTCCTAAAACAATTTAAAATTGATTTTTTTATTTTCTTTTTATATATTTTTTTTCAGTTTCAAACACCGTCTTATGGTCCGGATTTTTGTTAATATGCCCAGGGCTCGAAAAGCTCTAAATGCAACAATGCTCATTTTAATTAAAAATATATTAATTTTATTGCATTATAAGTACTAATTATTCAAAAATAGTAAACTAATATATATTAATTTTAGTCTGAATGTATATATATTTAAAAATGTTAACATTAATAATACATCAGTCACTATTTTACTGTTTTAATTTCAATAATAATGTTTTATTTTACAACACTAACCTTAATAGACAGGGTATGAGCACATAATTTCACATGACCCATCACTCTCCACACTATCTCATAACACTGATACACCTGAACACACATATGTCGAAAAGATAAATTATCACCAATATACGTATTTCATGCTAAACCAGCAATCATCAGTTGGTCCAGATTACCATCTCTACACATATATGCTGCAAGTGCTCAGATATATATTAAGATAGCAAATCCTCCTACTTTAATGGACAGGCTTCAAAGTATTCCACACTCCAACTCTTCAACTGTCCATCCAATTGAAAATCTGATGATGGAACGCTCAAAGGCCACCCTTAGGCCGAGATTATTGTCACATCCATGTTGACCTAAGGTCAATCTGACCCCTCATGACCATCTCTACACATATATGCTGCAAGTGCTCAGATATATATTAAGATAGCAAATCCTCCTACTTTAATGGACAGGCTTCAAAGTATTCCACACTCCAACTCTTCAACTGTCCATCCAATTGAAAATCTGATGATGGAACGCTCAAAGGCCACCCTTAGGCCGAGATTATTGTCACATCCATGTTGACCTAAGGTCAATCTGACCCCTCATGTACAGGACATAACCCATTAAATACATATACAAGGGATAGGCAGACATCTCTAATATGTAATAATTGAAATACACAGACTTATATATACAGGTGTATCAGTGTTATGAGATAGTGTGGAGAGTGGTGGATCATGTGAAAGTCTGTGCTCATACCCTGTCTATTACATATATAAACACAAGTATATATAAGCCTGTGTATTTCAACTATTACATATTAGAGATGTCTGCCTATCCCTTATATATGTATTTAATGGATTATGTCCTGTACATGAGGGGTCAGATTGACCTTAGGTCAACATGGGTGTGACAATAATCTTGGCCTAAGGGTGGCCTTTGAGCGTTCCATCATCAGATTTTTAATTGGATGGATAGTTGAAGAATTGGAGTGTGGAGTACATTGAAGCCTGTCCATTAAAGTAGGAGGATTTGCTATCTTAATATATATCTGAGCACTTGTAGCATATATGTGTAGAGATGGTAATCTGGGCCAACTGATGATTTCTGGTTTAGCATGAAATACGTATATTGGTGATTATTTATCTTTTCGACATATGTGTGTTCAGGTGTATCAGTGTTATGAGATAGTGTGGAGAGTGGTGGGTCATGTGAAAGTCTGTGTTCATACCCTGTCTATTACATATATAAACACAGGTATATATAAGCCTGTGTATTTCAACTATAACACTAACCTTAAATAAATCTAATATATTTTGAAGTTCTTAAATTTATAAAAGCCAAATTTGTTTATGCAACATAATTTTTTTTTTTTATGTATAAATTTTCTCTTTAAAAAAAATGTAGTAATAGGTCACCTAATTAAATTTCAATTAATAATTATAAAAAAAGAAATGTTTTGCCAATAGATGGCTAACAAAATCAAAATTGTAAGATTAAATGAAAAAACTGTATGAAAAAAGATATTAGTCCTATATATACAAATAAGCTCCTCATTCAAAAACTTCTATTATTTGGACAAAATAACAAAGTATTATTTTAATTATATTGTTTAATTATTGCTATATAAAATGTTGTACAGATGTAAATATAAGCATATTCTATACTTTAAAGAATCATATTATTAAACAGGCAAAACTCTCCATACAATAGTATAATAGTAGTATATTATTAATAATAAAATTAATATATTCAGTATTAAACTAAAGATCAGTATTTCAAGCTAATGTACATGCGCTTTATGAATTTTAATAATAAATAAATGAATACTTTCATTTCCAACACAAGATTAGCTTGAAATGCTGATCTTTAGTTTATTACAATTCATAAACATCGCACTACATAAAATAAATATCTCATTTACGTATATTCAGTATTCAATAAGTATTTATATATAAATAAAATTAATGTCTATTTAAATTTACAAGAGAGTTTTAGCTAATAAGAGAAAGGGAAAAGGTTCATTGATGAAATCAGAAAAATTCACAAACAGAATTGAAACCAAAGATTTTGAATTAATGACAGTCTATTTGTATATAATCAATAATTTCTTAAACAATTTAAGTATTGTATGCATAAAAAAAATTGATAATTGTTTCACACAATTTAAATTATACATTTATAAATATTTAAAAAGTGATAATTGGCTGAGTAAATCTTTAATAAAAGTAGGTATTTTGTGAGCCATTGAAATTATTTTTCAAATAACCTTGTTTAATATTTTGTTTGAAATATAAAGAATATTTTAAGAAGATGGATTCAATTTAAAATTACAAAATTGCCATATCTCTTCAACTACAAACTATTTATGAATGACAATCATATCACTTAAAGGGGGGGGGGGGCATAGAGTTTCAAATAATTTTTTATCATATGCCTCTCCCAGCCTCTCACAAAATGGTGACTCCACAGCACAAAGCATTTTGTACTCTGCAGTTTAGCAAGATTTAATCCATAATTATAGGAAATGTCCATTTCAGTGGCATTTTGATCCACTAATGCCAAAGAAAATCTGTCATTAGTATGACTAATTTGCAAAAACAGGCTATTTATGTAAAGTGAAGAACGTAGGTGACACAAACTTCTGAAAAAAATTCAAGAGAAATTTTCAACATAGTCTAAGCAAGGCCATTCATGGTACCAGTCAAAAACTTAAAATCTTTCATAAGGACTATCTAAAATATATTAAAACAACATTTATTCATGAGACCATACCAGTTGCAACTAGTATAGACTTTCCATGCAAGGTGTTATAATATAGAACATGGTGAATGAGAGCTTCTTATTGAATTGAATTTTTAATAATGAAGCAACATTTAATCTAAGTGGTAAAATTTAACTGTCATAATATGCACATGTGAGGATTATAGAATTCAATGAAATTATAATAATTCTCTAAAAGTGAATGTATTTTGTGCCATTTCTTAAAAAAAATATTTACAGCCCTATACTCCAAAAATCTGCAGAATAGATTCTTTTCACAATTTAATGAAGATTCTGATGTCTTGATTTTTCAGGACCAAGTAATCTGCATTGGCACTTAAAGGAATGAATTTTTCAAAATGACACACTTACTCAATATTGGATATGATGCATGGAATCTCAAAACATGGTGCTAAATCATTGCCCTCAAGATCTTCAAACCTTATACTTTGCAACTTTTTTTTGTAGGAATATGTCAAAGACTGTTTTTGAATCATCATTAGTGACTAATCTTGATAACCTCAAAAACAGAATCATGGCAGTGATGATTTCAGTGGAAGAAAACACACTGAGAGGTATTTGAAACAAATATGTCTCAGAAGACACACTGAGAGGTATTTGAAACAAATATGTCTCAATCTTATTTATACAGCAAGCAAAGGATACATAAAATATGGTTAATGAAACTTCATAACTCATTAAGTTGTTAGTAATTTTTGTGTAATAGTAACTTGTTACCATTGTATAAATATATTGCTTTGAAATTGGGTCTAGTATTTGAAATATCTCTTAGTTTCATAATGAGCAGAAAAAAATAATTGAAGACTTTTAGAGATATGGACTTGAAGAAAATGAAAAAGATAAGCAATGTAGAATTATTGAAAAGAGCAAATAAAAAAAAAGATTATTTATTGAAGAAATATGAAAACAAAGAGAAATTACAAATATGCATGTTCTTCAAAGCAGAAAAAAATATAAAATGTATATTGAAAGGGAATGTAAAAAGGTAAAATAAAAAAAATTGAAAAGGAATGAAGCCAATTAATTGTCTCAAGCAAAAGTAGTACTTATAAGTATTTAAGAAATATAGCATGAAGTAGAAATCTTAGAGAAAATCTGTTTGATTTTAAAAATCTGCCTTTTAAATAAATTAATATGTTTACCAAACTTTGTTCTTGCAGTTCACATTGACTAGATTAATTCCTATATAAGAACTTAGATTGCAAACAAAAGTAGGATCCATTTTAGTCAGCATAGTAATTAGGCATCATTCCATGAGATCATAATTAGATATTTGATTATATTTATTATTATAAATATATGTGATTACACACATATAGAGAGAGAACAGCTAGGCATCATCAATAATATTTTTGATCCAGCTCTCATCATAATAAAATTGGTAAATTTATTTTTTTTATGGAAATTGTGATTATTCAAAAATCTTTGAAACATGATTTTAAAAATTTACCATTTCTGATTTAAATATATCTTTTAATTAATATAATGAGTACAAGAACTATTATTCTTTTGTATAAACTAAATAAAAAATTATTCATATTATAAACCTACCAATAATTCTCAAATTAAACAAATTGGTGATAAATTTTGATTATTCATTTCTTATGATATGAATTTCAGAAAATGGTTCACACTTATCAAGAAATCTTTAAACAATTAAATAGTAAGCACTCCCATTCAGTATTAACTATAATTAAATCATAATATGTATTGCTGATTAAATATATTGTCACAAACAATGAATTTAATAACTATATTTTGAAAAATATTAAGATATAGAAATCGTTATGGGACATGATTTTAAAAAGCTACAATTTCTGATTTAAGAAGATTTTTTAATTAATATACTAATATAGTGTGTACAGAAACTTTAATTATAAAGTAAAAAAAAATATATATTGTAAAATAATTCCCAGATTAAACAAATCATTGCTAGATTTAGACTATTTATCTCTTACGGTATGAATCTCAGAAAATGTTTCACACTTATCAAGAAATATCTTAATCATTCACATTGTAAGCATTCCCATTCTGTATTAACTAGGGTCAAATTATAATGTACACTTGTGATTGAATCCATTGTCACAAACAATGTGTTTAATAATATTGTATCTTACAAAATATTAAGATATAAATCACTGATTACATCAATCAGTTGAAAATAATAATTAGTCCAAATCTGTTATTCGTATGAAAGACAAATATAAGAATTATTGCTTCTGAATTCAGTGCTTTTATTTGGTATCACTTTATTAAACAAGTAGACTTTTTTAAAATTAAAATAATAAAATTAACTATGAGATTTGAATCTATAGAAATATAGCTGCCTCTTCTCTAATTAGTGAAGACTATAATATTCATAGGACCAAACCAAATTTACTTTCTAGTTAAGAATAACTAAAGATGAAATGCCCTTTTTTTGATGGCTGAATGAATGGACTATATATATATATAGTCGACATGAAAATAAAATTGTAAATTGTTTTTTTTAAAAAAAAAAAATCCACAAGTTTAATGGGTCTGGATTCAAACTATGGATATGGGGTCAATGTGATAATGATATTTTTTTTTATTTTATTCAAAAACATTGGATAAAAGTAATCAATATGATAATGTATTTTTTTCTTATCTTAGTAATTGTAGTTTATAAACAGCTGAAGTTAAATAATTATTAATAAAAAAAACTTTGGTTGTTTTGGGTATAGGATAATTTTTGAATTAAAAAAAAAAGTACCTGATTTATTCACTGACTAGGAAATTATTTCATAATACTTAAGTTAATTGTTCAACACTTAGAAATGTTATTTATAGTATTTTGTTTTAAAAACAAAGAATAGATTAGTCATTTGCTTATTGGATGGTGTAATCATTTTTTTCATTCTTACTTTTCCCTCTAATTAAAAATAGTTCGATATTTATTTATTAATCAATTGCGAGTGGCTATCTAATTTGAAAGCTGCCAGAAACAAGTCATGTAAAATCACAAGAACGAAACAAAATGTTAATTATAATATCGAATTTTTAATTGTTTTTTATAGTATAAGCATTTTTTCATTCTTTTTTTTTTTTTTCTAACTAAAAATAGTGAAATATATATTTATTAATCAACTGCGAATGGCTATTTAATTTAACTAAGCCTGTCTAAAACTTTTTTTTTTTTTTAAATCATAATTTTATATAGCCCACGCTTGTTGGAATGTTATATCATAAGAATGAAACAAAATCTTAATTATAATATCGTATTTTTTTTTTAATTTTTAAAAATTCACTAACAATATAAACAATTATTTTAAATTATAATAATTGATCATAAACCGATTACATTCAATGCATCCTGCAAGTAAATCAAGAAAACATTAATTAACAGAAAATACTCTAATGCTAATTAGAATTTTTATATTTTATAATTACTGGAAGAATTAAAAAATAAGGGTGTGAGAATAAATAAAATCTTTATTAATTAAAAACAATAATTTTTCCTTATTGACGATTCTTGAATCTATTACTCAATTTTGTTGATGAATTTCAAAAGTTGCATTACTAATCCCAATTGAAAACTTTGATGTCTTCAATTTAAAAATTGCAGAAAAAAGTTGACTTTTGTCGATAATACAATCTTCAAAAGCATACTCTGCAGAACAAATATCTCTTCAACAGCTCTTGTCTTAGATAAACAGTGAAAAAAGGTATTATTTTGCAGGGTTTCCAATTATCATATGATAGAGAGTTTTTAGTGAATTTTCATTCTCATTTTACATCATAAATAAATATAACTAGGTTTACTTTACTAATCATTACTGGATAGTATATTGGGTTGATGGCCTATTAAAAAGGATATCTAAGCTAGTTTGGAAGGTGAAAAAAATTAAAGATTAATCTATATTCATATAATGTGGCAGGTAGTGAAATCTCTAGCAGTTTTCCACTTTAATTTTACCTTTTGTAAAAAAAAAATAACTAATACCATTGACCATCCAATAATTGCATGATTAATTTGACTATCTATGAAAGTAAAAAAAAATTAAGCTATTGACTTTTATAACATATGAAAACATTTCCAAGAGATTGAAAATATGTCAAAAAGATGTATTACCCATTTCACCTTTGAATCCTTGGGGAAAATACAAAGTTAATATATATAAATAAATTGCAGTTTATAAATCAACCACTATCTTACAAAGTATTGGAAAATTAATGAACAGATTAATATAATTTTTATATACAATCATCTTTTATTTGAAAATGAGTTAGTTTCATTTAATTCAAATAAAATAATTAAAATAAAGTTAAGAAAATGCATAACAGCTATTATAAATATACATTGTATAATGAATATGAAAACACATCAATTATGCAAAGACCAGCTTAAATGCACCTTTGAGTTCAAAAATTCACTCTGATAAATGATGGCCTTGATTAATAAAAATATTACTGTGATGTGAGTAAATGAGAGTATAATAAATATGTAAATTTTAGTAAAATGACTGAAAAAATATGAAATTATTAATAATATTTAGATGAAATATTTTATATTCATCATGTGGAATGTTGTTGCTTTTGATTTTTTAAAAGAGGACAAAGTTAGAGTAATTATTACCTATCCAGAAAACTGTCACACAACCTTTAATATCTAAAGATGACACCTCAAATGGAAATAATATATATATATATATATAAATATATATATATATTATTAATGAAATATATGCATAATTATTTTTTTTCATTTAAAAATAATATTTGATTTTTTTTAGATAAATTTACCAAAAGTAAGTGAATTTGTGAAGTATATTAAAAATAAATAGACTATTTAACTATAGTATATACAAAATGTATAGGACATCAATTTTAACAAGAAAATTTGTGTTCATATTTTAAAAGAATGTACTTTACATACTAAAATTTCAACAGATATTAAACAGTAAAATTGCTGAAATCTTCAGGACTATCATATTACTTGAGCACTGAACTCTCTTAATGTGTATGTTCTGGACAAAAGTAAATCTATTCCTGGGTTAACCATGAATCATTCATTGACAACTATCTTAATTATGATATAATTAAAAGGAAATGTGCATTTTCTGTTCATCTGAATAACAGATTAAATGTGAAATTTCAAAACAAATACAGAGATTTGAAGGCAAAAGATAAATAGCTACTGATAAAAAGGCTTAAAAATGATCAGTGGATTAAAACTGTGAAAAAATTTACATTCATTAAACATGGTCATTCTAGATCTCTTTTTGATGCATTGAAAGCAACATACAAACTTGAGAAATGGTATCATAATCTGTTATGAACTCAACTTGATATAGCAAAGGCTTGCCCTCAGATACGAGATATGTCCTATAGATGGGAACATAAGAAGGGCAATTGGAAAGCTAGGTCAGTAAAAGATAGTGATCTTGCCATAGATTGAGATCCATTTGAGAGAAAAAAGAGACAACTTGTGAATGTTAAAAAAGCTAGGTCAGTGAAAGATGGTGATATGTTGGGATCCATTTGAGAGAAAAAAGGGGGCACTTCTAGATTCACACAACATCAGAGAACCATCATATATTACATTGTCCCCAAGTAAAAGTGATACAAATGCTTAAGTCAGGGATGGAAAACTTCTAGCTACAGTCATCACATTATTTGCACATGAGAGAAGCGATCAGAAGGCTAAAAGTATTGGTTTAAGAGGGACATCACAGCACTCCTTTTCATGCAATAGCTGTAGTGCTAATGATTAGACTTGCATAGTTCACTGACAATAATGAATCATTTTATATAAAGGTTGCCAAACATTAGTTGCATTACTAATAATTACACTTGCATAGTTCACTGATCTTACTTGAAGTGAATCATTGTATCTGTTTGCATATTCTCTATACATAAAGTATTGTATGTATATATTTTATACTGTAAATATATAAAGTATATATCTTTATATTAATTTATAGAACTGAGCATTATTCTTAAATGACTAGGAATATTACTCCAAGTCACTCCAAACATAAAAGAATTGATACTATCATTTATCATGCTTAAGCATGTCAACAAAAAAAAAAAACAGCTACCAAATATGCTAACTATTGTTTATTTTCTGAAAAGAAAATTGAAAAAAAACTACCCCCCCCCATGGTGAAAAAAAAATGCAAAAATTGGTTATCTGGAAGAATTAGATGTTGCCCATCCAGAAAATTGTCAACATATGTAAATCAATTTCATTTCTTTCTTAAGGCAAACAAAATTAAATTGAAATTAAAATGATCAATATTTATAAGCAAGTGCAGATCCTCACTGTATGAAATCTTACATTAGCAGTATTTACAAGCATTTGCAATTCCTTAATGTAGGAAATTTCACATTCTCAGTCAGCCTTTATGCATCCTTTCAAGTGTGATTTCAATATACCATATATTTCTCTTCTAACAGCTTATTTCTACCAAAATCCCTAACAATACAGAGGTCCAACTTCTATATTCAGGGTGAGAAAGAAAAAGGTTGAGATTTTGATACGGAACACAGAAAGGTATATAGAACTGCAACATTAAGGATTTCTTAAATGGAACTCTGAGAGACCATTTTTATTTGTGGATTAAAAGACTGCAGCCTTAAAGTCAAGCTGTTGATGGACCCAAATACCACTTTTGATTGAACAGTTTTCAGTGTAGCTCTGTGTCATCAGTGAGTTAGCCAGATCCATTAAAGAAAATTGATTCTAGTATTAAATTTGTCAGAAAGAAAACTGGGTTAAATGAATAACCAACTGGCCAAAACAAAAATAGGGAATCTTCACAGTTAAAAATATTAAAAACCATCTGAATGAACTGGGTGGGCTAACACAAAAGTTTATTATAAATATGACAAATCAAGACATTTACATAATGAATGTGCCCATTGGTATGCATTGTACAGGTAATTGAATCAGTATAGTAACAACATATTTAAAAAAAGAAGAAAACATTCTAAGAAATTCAAAAGACAAAATAAAATCAAGTAAAATCAATATAATTAATCATACATCAATAACCATGGAATTGCTGCATTGCAGTCATTGGAATGGTTACTAATTACCAAGGCAACCAATATTATTTTTGGAAGAAACAAAAGTTAAAAAATTACTATTCTAAATGAAACTGTTTGTTTGCTTCTTACAGCTTGAGAGCATAGCAACCTATTAGGTCATGATAGGTTCAATCACATGGGCTATACAGTGATCCAAGTAAATCAGCTCTATCTAGATATAATTGATAATAAATTGTGTCTGCATCTTAGGACAAACCTGTTAGATCTCAGACCTAATCAGTATGATTATGAAAGCAAAAATAAAATTGTTGAAGTATGGATAGATACTTGTGTCCTATGCTGTTTCAGCAACAATCATAAAAAAAAAGATTTTCAAATAATGGTTGTATCACAGACATTAAGATCAACAAAAGCCAGACTATAAGATACTATACAACAATAAAAAATCACTGACAAAAACAGATCTGATGAAAAAGCCAGATCCAATGAAGTATTCACCAGATCTGATGAAGAAACCAAGTCCCAATAAGAATCCAGGCCAGGTGAAGAAAACATATCTGATGATGAAAATCAGGCCCAAAAATGATAAAATTATACTAAAAGGAGCAAGAAAATGATCTAGATGTACACCAGGCTATCTTAAGGAATATATAATTCAAAGCTAACTTTTCCAGTGGTTAGAGAATGTTCAAACTCATCTTGATTAAGCAGAAGCTTCAAATAATATATTTTCCACTATAATATGACCAAGAATGATTTCAATTTACAATAAAATTGACCAATGAAATAACAAAAAAAAAAAATCATGGCATAAACAGGCTCATTGAGAACCTAGATCAGTGAATCTGATCATTTTCATTAAATATGGAGATCTTTCGATATATTGCTGACTATTAAGAGGAAAAATAAAACATTGTATGACAAAAACATTCAGATACATTGTTTCAGATATTGAATGCAATACAAGCATTATCCATACTATTGTAGATTAAAGTAAGGCTTGATCAAGTTTGGAGTAGAAAGCTGCTAAATATAGTCAATATTATAGACATTACTATACCTGCATGAGTCAAGCCATCAATACACTGGAAAGATCCATGTTCTAAAGGAAAATCATAACATTCCTTCCCAAATATTAGCTGAACTGCTAATGATGAAACTTGCATAGTTTGCCGATTGTAATTAAAGTGAATCATTGTATCTAAACATTTGTATGTACTCTGTATATAACATAGTTTACAAATATATATAAAATAGACAGAATGTATACTGCTAGCTGAAATCTATATAAAATATTTGAAATGTCCTATAGCTATATTATTTCAGCCATATGCCCTCTTTAAATAAAGAAAGCTTGAATTATCAAGGTAGTTCTCAATTCGAGCTTTCTTTATTTAAAGGGAGTGTAATTGAAATAATATAGCTATGGGGAGTGCTTCAAATATATGCTAATATTCAGTTTAGTTGTACTTTAACAAAGATATGCCTTATCAAAGGACTTGCTTAGCAAAATAATAAATATTATTCTATATCAAAATTTAGACTGCAATAGTTGATAATTATCTTCATATTCTTGTAGAATTTATTTTATTACATATTATCTACATTGTAAATATATTAAATTTTATATTTATTTACAAAGAATCTTAAAAACAAAAAGATCGCAAGTACTGATGAATTTATTCAAAAAGTTTTAAAATATGATGGCAACATGTGAGCTTCAAAAATATTTTAATTTTTTAGGAATTTATGGACTCATAAGGGTTTTGCCATCTAATATTAAGAATTTTTTTATTGATCATATTTTTTAGAAATATATGGACGCTTTGATGAAGATACTTGTTATTGTACTGAAACATAAATAAAAGACAAATTTCTTAATAATATTGAGTATATTATAAGAATCATTTAACAAACAGATATAGAATTTTATTATAAAAGTCACTTTCTTACTAACATTGATCATATTATAAGAATCATGTAACAAACAGTTATAGAATTTGATTATATGTAAATTCATTGTATGCCTTTAATGTTTTATAAAGCTGTAAGTCAAATAATCATGACTATTTCAGATATTAAAAAAAGTGTGCATCTCCTGCAGTATTTGAAATTTGTTCCTGAAGTGATTCTACCATGTATCTCAGTATATATATGCTTTCTTACAAGTAACTAATTAGTATATGAGTACATGGGATGAATCGTTTATACTCAATATAAGGACACTTTATTATAGTGTACCGATTACAATTTCATTCTAATTGAATTCATTTACTTTTCACAATTTAATAATGTACTCTGGCTATTTATTCATAATAATAATATCCTTACAATGGTGATAATTCTGTAACTTGCTTGTTACTTCAGATATCAAATTATGAGGTTATGATATTATTATATGCTAAAGGTGTGTGGGTTCTGCTGTAGATTATCTTAAGGGTAAGGTTTAATATTTTCACTAATGAATAAGTTAAATTGTATTAAGTATTCTTTCAAACTATAGATAATACTAATTGTTACGATTAATGCTTAAGACATTTAGTATATGTATGCATGAATATATATTTTTAATAATTCTCTTGCAAAATGTATTATTTTGATAATATTAAAACTAGTTATTTTTTGTATACCATTTAAAGATATAATTTTAAAATATATACTAAAGATTTAACTGCATTACTATTTTAATATTAATCTTTACCAGGTTTCTTTGTTATTATAAAGCAGTGAACTTTTTTTTCTTTTCAAATTAACATGTATATTTAAAAAAGCTTCCATTTGAGAGAACAGAGAAAGAATACTAAATGATTGTAATTTTTTACTGTATCATTTTTATTATATATAAAATTGTGAAAAAAATTACTTTTCTATTATTAAACAATAAACTGTTTATATTATTTGTATTATAATTTTAATAATAAATAACTATCATTCAATAAATATCTTTACGTAAATGCATGATAACATGCAATGTGCAATAATAATTACAAATTAATATTATATTTAAAACACCTATTGAGGATTAGCCTAGCTAAAGAAAATTGCATTTTAATATCTGCAGCCACATGTCTGAAATAAATGAGTAAACTCATTATTATATACATATGTACAATACCTACTGAAATTTAAGATAAATTTCAATATGTGGTGTAATGTCAATTGTAAAAAAAAATTTATTGGTTTAATTTTAATAGTGAATATATTAACCTGGACTGCATTAGACTATATTGCTATGAGAACATATAAAATTGGAGAAAGAAATGTTTATTATTAATTGTAGTTTGTAAAAATTGTGAATTGACTTAACTTCATTTTAAAAATGAATGTGTAAATAATAAAGTTTATTGTCTTGATAAAATTATTATTTTCCTTGATTATGCATATTTTCGTTATGGTATTCACAATAGTAGGTTACAAATAATACGCCTAAATATTTAATGTCTCAAGTATGTTTGTTATTTTACTTGTATAATATTGTATTGAAAATATGTGTAACAAGTATATTTTTATTGTATTATGAAAGAATGTAATATAAATTGTTTTAGTTTATGTTAGAGTGAAAGAATCTTATTTGTAAGATGTGATAGGTTGGACTGTTCCATCATTTTATGAGTGAATGTTGAATGTATAGAAAATTTTAAACTTTATTTAAACTTTCCAAATACAAACAACTTGTTAGTAATAACATACAAATAGACAATACAGGTTAGTAATTACCCAATGTTTCGAGTGGTGTTATTACTAACAAGTTATTTGTATTTGGAAAGTTTAAATAAAGTTTAAAATTTTCTATACATTCAGCATTCACTCATAAAATGATGGAAATAGTCCAATATAACATCTTATAATATACCATCATTACAAACCTTCTGACAAATCTTATTTGTATTTTTAAAATGTAAATGTTTGTTATATGTAAAAATTATAAAAAATTTTATTTTATTTGTCATTCTTATTGTGTAATCAAATTTTTATTTATGAGATGCTGGCTGAAATTGATCAAAGAGTTAATACAAATCATTGCTATAGTTTCTCTTGCATCAATTAAAAAAAGTTTATAAATAGAACTAAGCAGATTAAACTAGTTCTCTCTAACTTGGCTTCAATAGAAGATAATCTAAGTTCCTTCATATAATTTTTTATTTGTTTTTAAAAATATATGATTATTAAATGAGTAGAATAATGGATGAAAGCAATAGTATTCATCCATTAACTGAACAAATTTATTGAGGATTTGTGAAGTGACAATTTACTGAAAAAATGAAAATTAATTCTTTGCATTTTCAAAAAACCACCAGAATGTTTCTTTGTTTTAAAAACATAATACTATGTACTTTTCAATGATGAGATATAAATGTTAGCACCATCAATCATATAAGAATTATGTTCACTTGCCAATATAAATTCTATCAGATTAATGAGTTATTTCCACATAGGATAGAAATTGGTTCAATTACCATAGCATTGTCATGGATGAAACAAGCATCTGTTCATTTGTAATATTTTAAGAATAAAGTACTTGTTAAAGGAAAGAATATTTACAGTGCATCATCATGGATAAAACTAATATTTGTACTCTTATAATGTAACATAAATCTAATATGCTAAATGAAATAATTTGAATATTTGGACAATATCAGAATTAATAACATGTGTTTTGAATCTAGTGTTTTTCATGATATTTTACTTTTTCTGGAATAATAAAACATCATTAGATTGTAGTGTAAAAATAGACATTAGAACTATGGTATTATTTTGGAAATATCACAACTGATGACGATTGATCAGGTCATTTGTTAATATATATATATATTATATTTATATAAGTGTATAGGATATAAATGGTAATATAATATAAATTAAGTAAAGATTGATTTTACATGCTTAAAGTATAAGACAGTTATGTTTTTCTAAATTCAAATTTATATTTCATAACTTAGAAATAATTATTTTAATTAAAAAATATATATTTATTTCCTTATTCACCAATTTTTCTGGTCTCTTATCACCTTGCACATCCAAATATTAAATTTTATTCCACTTCTTATTTGCATTGCTTAATTATATATACTACAATACACCATATACTCCTTAATTTACACTGTACAATGCAGTTAACATAAGATTTATTTTTTTTATTTCTTTCCTTACAGTTTCAATTGTCCAGCAGTCCTCATCAGAGCTACAACATTTAAACATATACAATTAATATAAATTTAATATCTATTCATACATATATCAACATATATATATACACATACATATACATACACAAATATACATATAAATATAAATATAAAAACAACATTCCAAATACTCCAACTATTGTCTTAAATATGGATCCTTAATATCTCTATAATCTAAAAACTTCTTTATCCACCCTTATACTCAATTAACTTCTTTTATTTAAAATTTTTTAAAAAAAAAATTTCTATGTATTATTAACGTTTATTTTTCCATATTCTTATCTTTTAAATTTACTTTTTAATTTAATTTAATTTATTTCTTCTATTTTAATTATTTATATATTACACATTCATCAATAACAAATAATATTAACATAATATCTTTACAATTTTACTTCCTCTTAATTTTTACTTTTAACCAATCTTACCTTTTATCTCAGTACCCTTTCTTCTATAACTGAAACAATTTCAAAAAATTTTAAAATTTCCCTACTTGTGATGTGATGTGATGTATTATGGCTTCTCCTTAAACCAAGTCAAGAATATCTCAGCAATTATGCCCAGATAAACCTGTTAGCCACTTTATTTTACATTCCCCACTCTAAATTTACCCATAATTTGCTCTATCCCATTTCCACAACATAATCTTTGTCAACTCTATAACCTTTATATCTAAATCCCCCTTATCTTTTCCCAAACCCAGCATAAAAACCAATAATTCACTTTCTGTATAATCACTCTTTTCATATTTATTTTTCCACAACTTCAGTATATGTACCCTTTCTGTTTTCAAACATTTACATTCAATTAACAAATGCCTAATATTTTCTATTCCTTCCTAATATAATTTACAAAATAAATCACCCATATTTTTCCATTTACATGTATATTCTTTTGTAGCTAAAGATCCCGTTCGAGCCTTAAACAATAAACTACTTTCCTTACTATTATCATATATTAACTCACGCCTAATATTCTGTTTACTTCTATATATTTAAACTCTTTTTACTCTCCATACTATTTCTCCATCTCTCTAACTCCCTAGTCTTTATTAATAAATTTATTCTTTTATCCCATTCCTTACTACTATAACACTTAATAATCCTCTTAACACAATCATCCCATCTTTTGTACAAATATATTAATATAAATTCTTTATCCAAATCTTTTGCATACCGCATTACCTTTCTCACCCATTTTGTTACCTGCCCTTTACTCATAACCCAATTAAATACTATTTTAGCTATTCTTTTATTATCCATAAACTGCAATCTACCAAACATTTTCATTTTACTTTTTGCATCTCTCATATGAAAACTTGACCATCCCATTTCTCCTTGAATTGCCTCCCTTGCTGTCCATACTTCTGCATCCAATGCATGTCTTCCTACTTCCCTTTGAGCTTTTTCTAAGTAATATAATATTTTTTTACTAACATATAATGCATCATTACCATATGTTAACCCTGCTACTGCAACTCCTTTCCATATAATTCTAGCTACATCATATTTATTATATGAAAATACTGTTAATTTCTTTATCAATCCCTTTCTTTTCTTTGCTTCATTTATCAATTTTTTCCCCCATTTATCCAAATAATTTTTCTGATTACTTAAAATAATTCCCAAATAACTATATCTATTCACCACCCTTAACTTAATATCTCCCAATAAAAATTCTACATCTTCTCTTTCCTCAGTATTAACCATCATTATATTTGATTTTTCTTCACTAAATTTAATCCCCATCTCTTTACCCACCCTTGCACATGTCCTCAACATAACTTCCATATCTTCTCTTTTTTCTGCACACAAAAATATATCATCTGCAAAAAAAAGACCTGACAAAATATATACTCCCTTACTACCTATTAACGGTATCTCTATCCCTCTTCCTAATCTTTCTATTGCTCTTTCCATTTCACTCAAATACAACACAAACAAAATAGGTGACAAAGGGCATCCTTGCCTTAGTCCCACACCATTTTTAACTTTAATTGATTCTATATTCTCTAATTGATATATATAATAATTATTTTCATATAATTTCTTAATAATATTTATTAAAGCTTCATCCATTCCCAAATTTGCTAAACTTATCCATAATCTATTTCTATTTACTCTATCATATGCCTTCTCTATATCTATAAGACTCATATATAACTTTACCTGCATTCCTACTCATATCCATAAGTTGTGTAACTACAAATAAACTATCTCATATATGCCTATCTAATCTAAAACCTCCTTGCGTTTCCCCCATACATTATTCCCTTCCATCCATTTTACAACTTTACTAGCCACCATATATGAGAAAACTTTATATAAAACTGATGTTACCGCTATCGGTCTATAATTATTCAACTTTCTATGATCCTTACCCTTTTCTTTAAATAATAACCTTATTCTTGTATTACTCCAACTACTTGGGAAAACTCTATTCTGTGCCATTTTATTAAAACAGGATAATAACTTTACTTTTGCCCTATATCCTAAATTCATTACCATCTCTGCTGCCCATCCATCTAAACCTCTTGCCTTCCCACTTTTCAATTTCTTCTCTACCTCATTTAGTTCATTTTCTGAAAAACTAATATTCCCATTACTATATTCTTTCATATTTTCTAACACTCTATTCACACCTAACATCTTTTCATTACATAACTATTTAAGATTCTCTCTAAATCTTCTCTAGAGCTACACTCTGTTCCCTCATCATCTAGTAATAATAACTCTCTCTCCCCCACATTTCTCCTTTTCAAGTATTTCCAAATTTTTTTACTCCCATCTCTTCCACTTTTATTAATATCCTCCAACAATTTACTATTCAATTTCATTCTCTCTCTATAAATATCTATTTTAGCCAACTTCTTCTTTTCTAAGTACTTTTCCCATTTAGCATTAATATCTTTTTCACTTTCCTTATTCTTAATAGCACACTTATATTCTCTACATGCTTCTTTCCTTTCTTTTACACTTTTACTAATTCTCATTTTTATTACTTTTATTCTTCACCCTTACGCCCTCTATGAACTCATTCTGAAACTATATCTTATTCCACTCCTCAGAATTTACACATACCTATTCATTAATAAGAAATCTTTACACAATCAACATTTTCAAACCATGATCTTTATTAAGAGATGGCCTAATGCTTCTAATTAATATAGCTTCCTTTATTTTTCTATCTCTCCTCTCTTTAGTATGATATATCATTCTAATACTTTCCTTCTCAAACTTATGCCCTGTCTCCAATGAATGTAAATAAACAGGTGACCTCTTATCATATCTATGCTGAGTCAACCTTGTATAAATGGAATTCTTTGTTTCACCCACATAACTGTTCTTAATATTTCTTTCCCTACAAAATTTACACTTTATTTTATACACTCCATTTATACAATTTTCTATATTTCCTATATATTTGTTATCCAAAATATTAAGCATACTTCTTCTTTTATTTACTAGTTTAAATTTTATTGCATTATTAAAATTTTTATTAATTTTCCTAATTATTTTATTTATATTCTTCATAATATTATTATTATATGTTTTTATACCTATATATTTATCTTTATTATCTTTATTCTTCTTTCTATTATTCTACTCATTATTATTAACAACAAATCTCTCTTCTGACTTTCTTATAGTATCCTCTATAATCTTTACTGGGTAATCATTACTTTTAAATTCCTTAACTATCAACTCTATCTGCTTATTGTAATCCTCTTTACTTGAGCAATAATTTATAGCTCTATACATTCTTGATGTAATACTATTTACGTTATATTTTTTATCTATATTTGAATTCCAATTTACTATGTTATTATATAATTTTAATGCGCAAATACGTGCACAACAACCGAGCTTCATCAGGATTAAATAACAATATATTATAAACTCAAAATAATTATAATATCTAAAGAATAATGCCCGAGCGCTTTCAAGAGAACTTAGCTCTCATAATCATGGGCAACAAAGAATAAGCATAGTGTGTTGGTATATGCTAAAATATGCTGATATATGTAAATTAGTTGAAAATAAATGTGTCAGCTCTAAATGATCCATTTTTTAGAGATTTTGTAACACGCATCTTTCCTATTCATAGCCTTATCATCAATAGCAATAAAACATGCTTCTTTAACTTTTCTCTTAATGTCATTTCTCTCCCTGCAAACTATTCTTGCATTTTTAGGTTCACATGCATGACCAGCTGATTTTTGATGTATTGCAAATATTGAGTTGCAATTTGGGTCTGCTTGGGCCTTATTGTAAGAATATCTGTGCTGGGATAGTCTTGTAGAAAGAGTTGCTTTCGTTTCCCCATAGTATGATGCCATGAAGTTATTTTCTGGACATGAAATATTATATATGGCCTGAGAGGTGTTGTTGGGTGTTATAATGTCTTTGGTGTTATTAATAATTCTATTTGTATTAGGGGGTGTATGAAAGCTTAGTTGAAATTCTTTATTAAACACTGAGTAAAATTTTCTATGGGTAGTTGCAATATATGGTAACAAAATTCTATTTTTCTGCTGCTTAATAACATTGCTGTTTAATTTACTGTAAAATTGTCTAATCTTCCTATCAATTGTGTAATGCTTGAAGCCGAAATCTAATAAATCGTTTCTATATAAGATTAAATTTGCTCTTTTGTCCGATTCAAATCTGCAAAGTTGCTCATTCCTATGCAAGAAAGATGCTAAACCAGCTAATTTATGAATAGAAGGCGTGTTTGAAGTAGGTTGAATATTGCCTCTTTTTTCTATTGGTTTTATAATCATTGTATAATTTAGTCTTTGATCTTCTCTTTGCACATACATATCCAAGTATTTAGTTTTCCCTTCACGATCTTCCATTTCTGTGTTTAGCTTCAGCTGCGTACTGTCTTGTATGTCCTGTTTAATTTTATCTATAATTTCTTCAGTAGCAGCGATGAAAAGGTCATCAACGTATCTTGTGTATACAATTAACTTAAGTGTTTGTTCGTATTTAGAAATAATACTTTTTTCAAAATAATTAAGTACGATACTTGAGATGATACCGCTCATGGCTAATCCCATCAGCCATCCATCGTTCATTTGGTAACATTGATTATTGAATGTTGCCACAATGCTGTTGTTAAGCCATTTTAAGAAATCAATTATGAAAGCTATCTTTTTTTGATCCATGTCATTGTTCATAAGCTCTTCTTTTACTATATCAATGGACCTATTTCTATTAATTGATCCGTATAACTCAGTGACATCAAGCACTGCAATTTTAGTTTCTGGGTTTAGAATTTTCTCTTTAATTCTGGCTACAAATTCAAATGAAGATTTGATAGTATATCTTCCAAATCCAATACTGTCAATCAGCCAACGATTTATTAATTTAGCAGTGCTAAAATAATGTGCACCCCCAAAATCCAGCATTAAGCGTAAAGGAACATTGGGTTTGTGCATTTTTGCATTTGCAAAAATCCGTGGTAGAATAGTGGCAGAAGGATATAGTTTATAATACTCCGTTATTATCTATATTCATCTTTTTATATATTGATGTCTCTATTTTACACCTACCATTAGAATATGACTTCATTAATAGAATATCCAAATATGATATTTTATCTTCATTTTCTTTTTCTATTGTAAATTTTGTTTGTATCTAATCTATTAACCTCTTCAAGGAAAAAATCTATTTGCCTCTGACTTTTATTAAAAATCAATAGATAATCATCCACGTATTTTTTCATAAATATTGGAGCATTCTTATTACCATCATTAAATTTTCTATCCCTTCCATATACATATCACTTAGCAATGCACTTAATGCCCCCCCTACTAATAATCCTTTTTGTAGTCTATAATTCTCTCCATTAAACTCAAATGTGATTTCTTTGCAATAACTTTCCATAATCTATATCAATCTTCTTATTGGTATTTCTATTTCCCTACTCTTGTAATTTTTATATCTATTAATTGCCACCTCTACAGCCTTCTCTACATTAATAAGAAAGTCAGAAGAGAGATTTGTTGTTAATAATAATGAGAATAATAGAAAGAAAAATAAAGATTATTTAAGATAAATATATAGGTATAAAAACATATAATAATATTGTGAAGAATATAAATAAAATAATTAGAAAAATTAATAGAAATTTTAATAATGCAATAAAATTTAAAGTAGTAAATAAAAAAAGAAGTATGCTTAATATTTTGGATAATAAATATATAGGAAATATAGAAAATTGTATAAATGGAGTGTATAAAATAGAGTGTAAATCTTGTAGGGAAAGAAATATTAAGAACAGTTATGTGGGTGAAATGAAGAATTCCACTTATACAAGGTTGATTCAGCATAGATATGATAAGAGGTCACCTGTTTATTTACATTCATTGGAGACAAGGCATAAGTTTGAGAAGGAAAGTATTAGAATGATAAATCATACTAAAGAGAGGAGAGATAGAAAAATAAAGGAAGCTATATTAATTAGAAGCATTAGGCCATCTCTTAATAAAGATCATGGTTTGAAAATGTTGATTGTGTAAGGATTTCTTATTAATGAATAGGTATGTATAAATTTTGAGGAGTGGAATAAGATATAGTTTCAGAATGAGTTCATAGAGGGTGTAAGGGTGAAGAGATTAAAGAAGTAGGGAAATTTTTAAATTTTTTGAAATTGTTTCAGTTATAGAAGAAAGGGTACTGAGATAAAAGGTAAGATTGGTTAAATGTAAAAATTAAGAGGAAGTAAAATTGTAAAGATATTATGTTAATATTATTTGTTATTGATTAATGTGTAATATATAAATAATTAAAATAGAAGAAATAAATTAAATTAAAAAGTAAATTTAAAATTTAAATTATAAGAATATGAAAAAATAAATGTTAAAAATACATAGAAAAATTTTTTTAAAAAAATTTTAAATAAAAGAAGTTAATTGAGTATAAGGGTGGATAAAGAAGTTTTTAGATTATAGAGATATTAAGGATCCATATTTAAGACAATAGTTGGAGTATTTAGAAGTTGTTTTTATTTTTATATTTATATGTATATTTGTGTATG
Source organism: Epiperipatus broadwayi (assembly GCA_028023455.1). Lineage (NCBI taxonomy): Eukaryota > Metazoa > Onychophora > Udeonychophora > Euonychophora > Peripatidae > Epiperipatus > Epiperipatus broadwayi. Next base: position 14,573,696 of record JAQFVV010012404.1, on the reverse strand, counting down.
TATATTTATGTGTGTATATATATATATATTGATATATGTATGAATACATATTAAATTTATATTAACTGTATATGTTTAAATATTGTAGCTCTGATGATGACTGCTGGACAGTTGAAACTGTAAGGAAGGAAATAAAAAAAAAAAATCTTATGTTAACTGCATTGTACAGTGTAAATTAAGGAGTATATGGTGTATTATAGTATATATTCAAATATCCAATTTTAACAATTTCTTCTTTCCTAACTACTCTTTTATAAATTCTTTTGACTTTTTCTTCTCCATTACATTTATAAATAACTTGCTTACCATTAATTTTACAGACCCATTCCTTCCCCATATCTACATTTATACCTAGATCAGCTACCCTTTGTTTATTTCTTACATCTCATTCATTCTTCTTCTTTCTGATAACACTGCTACTTAAAACCAACTCTCTTTATAAGTTTCCTGAACAATATTCTTTATAAATCAAACTCCCTAAAACTTAACGTACCTGTTTGCTAAGTGCAATCCATCTTGACTATAACTCCCTCTTACTATCAAAAAAAATCCCAGACATCCACAAACATAAGATCATTTCTCTCATACAATTTTTTCAACCTCTCATTTATAGAATATGCCCTATCCAACATATATCTATTGTCAAATCTTGATAATTCAACTATTCCTACTATTCCTTTTATCTTACTCAAATTACTAATCAATTCTATGTACTTATCCATTACTCTCTCAATGACTTTGACAAATTATTTGTCCCTAACATAACATACACATCTCTACTCCCTTGTTTATTTATCTTATCTGTAACATCCCTAATTCTAGCTCCCGGCAGACATACTCTTACATACCTGTTTCTATTTTTCCTTGCAATTATATCTCCACACTCTCTAATTAGCCCATCTATTATCAATACTGCTTCATAGTTTACTTTCTCTACTTCATCCATAACATTCTATACCACCTTCTGGACTTTCTTATCTACTTCTTCCTTATGATTCCTACTCAATAATTCCTTTATCTGCTGATACTTCATCTCTAATAATTTTAATTTTACTTCTATATCCTTTACCTCTTCCTCTGTCTAACTTATTCTTTAATTAACCAACTCCATTGTACTACTTATTTTTCCATCCATATCTCTTATTACTCCATTAAAAATGTACTCTGTCCTATCTTCCTCAACTACATTTTTCTCTATTTCTTCGACTTTCTCTTTAAACTATCTACACTTAGAAACCACTTTTTCACCTCTTTTATCACATTTACACAGTCTACATAACCACAAATCTGTTACATCCTTCCTATTCTTATTTAAGCATTTCAAATGATAAAGCTCTTCATGTACAATACATTCTACCACAGCACACCTAATTTCTTTCTGACCCTTATATATGCATTGTGGAATAAATGCAATCCATATTTCTTATTTTTAACACTCCTACTCTATATTTAACTTTAAGCTTTCTCTCTTATCTTTCAATCCCCTTTCCACAAAAGGAAAAAAAAACTTTACTTTCTTTAAATAGGATCGATAAATACTTGTTTCCCAACATTAAACCTCAAAATGTTATCTTCTTTCACAAAACAAATCACTTCCTTTCTTAAATTAAAAAATCTTTAGTAGCAGACTTACTACAAAGCAAAATAAACAAACAATTTTTGTATCAGTTAAATTCTAAATTCTCTGTAGCTAATTCACAAAAAAAATATATATATAAACTTTAACTTAACTTGCGAACAAAACTGCCATGTCAGCACAGCAAGGTAGTCAAAGCTTTAAATCTATCTCTTTTGATCACAATTTTCTCTCCACCTTAACCTAGTAAATAAACAATTTTTGTAACAATTAAATTCTCAGTTCTCTGAAGATAATTCGAATATATATATATATATAAACTCTAACTTAATTTGCAGAACAACAGTTATGTCAGCACATAAGGCAGTCAAAATTTTTAAATTACTCCCTCTATTTTGGCTTCAATAAAAGCAATTTTAAATTCCTTTACATGATTTTTTATTTATTTTTTCTAAAATTACATGATTATTAAATGGATAGATGATGGAGTGGCTAAATTTATCAATGATTTGTGAAGAGCAACAATTTATTGAAAGAATGAAAATTCTCTACATTTTCAAAAAACCATCAGAATATTTATTTGCTTTAAAAAATAAATACTATGTGACTTTTAATGATGAGATATAAATGCTAACAACATCAAGATGTATATAAGAATTATGTTTACTTGCCAATAAAGTTTTATGAGAATGATGAGTTAGTTCCACAGAGGATAGAAATTATTTCAATTTCTATAACATTGTCATGGATGAAACTAGTGTCCATTCACTTGTAATGTTTTATGAATCAAATACTTGTTAAAGAAAAGAATATTTATATTGCATTGTCATGGATATAAACTAATGTTTGCAAACTTATAACATCACATAGATTGAATACCTGCTAAATGAAAGAATAATATGGATATTTGGAAAATATGAAAATTAATAACATGTGCTTTGAATGTAATAGCTTTATATGATATTTCTACTTTTTCTAGAATAACAAAACATCGTCAGATTGTGGTTTAAGAGATAGACATTAAATTTATGGTACTATTTTGGAAATATCATATCTGCGATGATTGATCAAGTTGTTTTCTAATTATCATCATCATCATCATCATTATTATTATTATTATTATAATTGTATAGGATATAAACAGTAGTATAATTTAAATTAAGTAGAGTATAACAGTTATGTTTTTCTAAATTCAAATTTACAATTTATAATTTTGTAATTATTATTTTAATTTTAAAAAAATATGTATCTCCCTATTCACCAATTATAAATTAATCTCAAGTATTTACTTTTGTTTTATTCTCTTAAAACTACATAAATAAATAGGTAGATTTGTCTTTAGTATATTTTTATTTCCATTAACTATATATTTTTTTATATATGAAGATTAAGAATGTCCTTGGCTCATATTTTGAAAAGTGCATGTGTTACAACACATCTGTGTTACATAAATATACATTTTTAGTTTTAGTATTTTATAGATGAATTTCAATATACAATCAGCTATTAAATTTAAAAGAATTAATGTCAACTGAAAACCTATTGCTTAAAGTATAATTGGGTCATATGTATATATTTTAAATGTTTATATGTCATATATATATATATATGATTTTAATTTATATCCCTTTGTTAATAAATTTTAAATTAATTTAAAACAAGTAAACTGGCTTGGTTGTCATTCAATTTTATAATGCAAATTTATTGGTTAATTGTATTTGGATGAGACAATATTCATTAATTGATTATACCACATAGTTTGCAAACCATATCACAGGATGGGTAAGAGTGTACAATTACTTTTTTTTTTTACTGAATTTACTGTTTATTATCTGATGATATATAGATTTTTATACAGCAATACATTAATTGATTTGACATTCTTAAATATTTAATAAGTAATTAGAGGCTTATTGTAATTATTTTATTAGTAACAAGTAATAGTTGTATTAAGATAGAAACTATATATGAATTGATTTCATGATTGATAAAAGTACAACTATGATAATCATTGAAGATGAGTAAAGGTAATTGCAATTAAATATTTGCATATTTTATTTTAAATCATTATTGATTAAAGTGAATATTATATTAAGTCAGTATACAGCTGTAAAGATCGTAATCTTATTCTGTTATAGAGCTGGTAATTGTAATATATTTTATTCTACTACATATTAGAGCAATTCGTTTTAATTATATTTAAAGTTCATTCATGTAGATCGTAAATTCAGTTTAAATATTAAATTTGAATATTAATATTTGATTAGAATAAACAATAATAATATTTCATATTTTTAATGATTATAGTCTAAAGTTTTAATAATTTAACTTTATTAAACTGAAGAGTAATTGGATATGATTTGTCAATTGTGTTGAATAAGCATCAAATAGGAATCTATCATTTATTTTATATATTGATGTGATTAGATATTATAACTTTTAATATTATCTAATAAGATGATTTTATTTTATACTATTATAAGTTGATGAAAGTAGAGAGATATGTTGGGTTAATTGATTTTGTAGCATTATTGTATATTTAGTCTTATTATAATTGACTTAATTAATAAAAGCATATTGGTATTAGGGTAATAGCATGGCTAAACTAGCATTTTTTTAATTTAATTGTAATTAGAAATCAATTATTGATATATATATATATATATATTTAGTTAGATATCATTGATAATGTAAATTTATAGGGCATATTAAAATTACTGTTTCATCCATCCATGAATTATTTTTATTTAAATATAAATAAAATAACATTTAACTTTAAGTATCAAGTAATATAAACACTATTTTGATTCATAATGAATATTAAGGTTTATTTATCTAATTCATTGCCATTATTTTTATTCTATTATAAATGGTATATATCAGGGGTGGCGAACTTTTGTGTTAATAAGATCTACTTTTTATTTTTAAAATGTATTGTGATTGACTTGTTGTCATAGGCATAGTGTAAGTGGAGGGAGATGTGAAATACATACTATTTTTATATATCTACCTAGTAAAAAATAACAATTATTTAACGGGCCAAAAAACTCATGTCTGGAGCAATTAAAGCAACATGAGTAATTATTAATAATATTTCTTAATTCAAATTAGCTATATTAAATCAAGATTAAAAATATTATTTTCAATAATAAAATGGTTTAGTGGACTTCATCTATCTAGAATTGGAAAAAAATTAAAACAAAAACAAAAATAATAACAAAACTTGAAAATCTTGACTTAATTTGTTTCACTCGTTACCCAACAGCTCTTGCCAAATTGGCCTTGCGATCGACCAAAAATGGCTTTGCGATCAACTGGTGGATCACAATCGACTTGTTGGATACTCTGGTTTATATAATAGACATAGATCATTTCTTTTAAGATATTAGGTTTTATTGCATTATCTTTAATCTATTGCAAATAACATTCATATTTTAGGGTAGTTTGAAATAATGATTTTGCTTATTTTCTATTCATTGTAAATAATATTTGATATCATGAAGCTACAACAAATATTATTATCATTGTTTTATTGAATTGTTAGATTGTTAATCATTGATTGATATTCACTTTAGCTTACTTTACTATTTTCATTCTGTTATAAATGACACTATAATTTACGGGTATTATTAAATTAGAATTGTTCTTCATTGATTCATATTTTTATTCTGTTGTAAATGGTGATCAATAATAGAGTATGACTCAGTATACAATATGTCCCATATTTTTATTAATTTATAAATGACATTCAACTTCAGGGTATATTTTATTCTGTTACAAATCGTGACAACAATTGGGCTACATTTTCATTCAGAATATATTAAAGTTTTCATTTTCCATTGTCATAATTTTTATTCAATTACAAGTAGCTCCCATACCCTCATTTGTATTCAGTTACAGTATCAATAGACACAGTTGTGATAAAACTGTAACAATCTATAAGCATGATGAGAAAATGGTTAAGAGGAAAAAAAAAATTTTTTTATTAAATAACAATGAATATAGAAATAGGACAGAAGGTAAAAGAATAAAAAATACTATTGGTAATGAATGAAAATGATAATAAATGACATGATAGGAATTACTTTTTGTAATGAAACTGCAATAATAATAAAGAATACACAATCCAAAGATATAACACTGCTGAATCTGTTATATTGCTATTATCAACAATATATTTGTGAAAAGTAGGGGGAAAAAATACTTCTAAACTTTAATTTGCCCTTTAATTTAAAGATAAAATAAAACGATTCTTGCAAATGATACATTTCTATGATTATGTGCACTTTTAATTGATCACTGAAGTAGCAGTGGTTGATGAATATCACATTATAAACAACATTAACAAATTAAATTATGATGTCTTTATAAATTTTATTAAAAACTAATAAAATTAAATACGCAAATTAAAATCAATATAACTAAAAAATACAAGTAGTAAAAATAAATCATAATTCTTTTATTATGTTTTTGTATTTGTTTGTTAATTAGTAATAATAATTGTGTGATGGTGGGTTCAATCATTCATTTAAGCATATCAGAGCTCATGGAATCAAATTTAGTCAAGTTAATGAAATGGACCTTTCTCCAGTATGAATACACCCCCATTTTAATATTTACTTATTCACTTGATTGGTATAAACTATATTATAATGACTGTAAATATTTTTAGTTATTTTAAATCTTTTTTTTAATTTATATTATTTTAAATCTAGTTGTTCATTCTCTCGCTCTCATTTCAAACCTAGATAAAAATAGTTTACCACACATTCTCAGAAATCTACTTGTTTAATTACAAAAAATAAAGGGATGATACTGTTCTCATGATTTTGCCAGAAGGGCTCCTAAAGGCATTTTTTTAGCGATGAAAGTGGGGCTTGGGGATATGTACCCCATAAAAATGCTTTTGTAAATGAGAGTTTTTGCTTTACTTTCTGAGTATTGCTTTTGCTATAAGATGATCATATCATCAACAATCATAATATGATACAATACAGTCAGATAAGGGTTGGTATACATGTAGGTTGATTCTTCTGAATTGTACTTATGTGTATGGTAGAACTTATTAGTTTGGATCATTATCAGTACATTACTAAATCATTGAATAAATGGAAGAATTATTTTTAAAAAAATAATTGAAATCATAATTGTGTGAAGGATGGAAAAAATAGCTTAATCTATTTATAAGATTCTAATTTAGATTACTATGATGATTTTCTGAGATAACATGTTCCATTGTATTTTTTTCAATAATTGTCATGCACAATAAATGCTTATTGAAATGAATATGATTATCATTGATCTCATAATGGTAATGATTATGGTTAAACTAGATGACGGAGATTATCTCAAGTTAATATAATAGAAGAAAACTTTTGCATTTTTCCTTGAGTGATTTGTGATGAATATAAATACAATAGTTTATGAGTATTATAGATTTGTTCTGTTCTTTTTTTAAAATATTGTGAGAAAGTAAAAGTTCAGTCCATTGCATTATTAATTATTATAACTCCTGATTAAAAAGGATCCCATATTTTTGTGATGTCTAAATAACTATGTTTAAATATTTTATAACTGATAAATATACATTCAATTATAATTTTTACTAAATTTGACAATTTTAATATTTTAATAATATAAAAAGTTGATCAAGATAGATGGTAACTTAATACAAACCATTTTTATTGTGGTAGTGGTGTAAGATTACTGAAGACTGATACTTTCATGAGCAAAACTATGTAACAGAAATTGAACATGAAGTTATGTCTATTATGATATTTCACTACATATATATATATATATTGACATTGAGATTTTTAGTGTATATAAAACTAATTTATACTAATCAGTGATTACTCAAAATAAAATAAATGTCTCTGGAATAGAGAAAATAAAGTGAACTACTAAACAAAAAAATCACATGATACTTTTTTTCAACATAGATAATATGCATGGATTTGTGTCTACCGCACATTAATTAGTAAATATGTGTACACAATGCAAATAGAATATGTATAAGTGTGTGTTTGCGTGTAATTTGCATTTAATAATTCAATAAAATTACATTTGTTCTAATGAAAGTTTTAAATTTTATAATAGGTAGTAGTTTTTGCAATTTTTTTTTATTTTTTAATACTTTACACAACTTGAGGCATTTCCTCAATCAAAGTATTGATTTACTATTTGACAGCTTTTAATTTCAAGAATAAACTGGAAAGAACTACAAACTAAAAAATTTCTACAAAATTCAAAAAAAAGAGGAAATATCAGACTTTTGACAAGTATAAAATATAATTTATAAAAATTGATTATTAATTACTTCATTAATATTTTTTTTGATTCAGCATAAAAATTATACATTTAAAAATCATATATGCTTGTATGTGTGTGTTTCTGTTAAACATCAACAGGCATGAATGACATTAACAGTTAATGGATTTATTTTGATAAGAAAGGTACTTTAATGCATTAACGCTAAATTGTATCACATATACTTGGCAATCATTTTGACAATTTATCTTTAACCTTTATAATGATTTTTGCCTTTCAATTATTAGTTAATGAAATTATTTAAAAATTATATATATATATATCGTTTATCATTTTCTGCTATAGATAGTCCACGACGATTTCTTTTTCATAAGAATATAGAACACTTTCTTTTTGCAATCTTCTATTTAAAAGTATATCTTTCCTTGGACAATTCTTATCTTTTCTCATTTAATTTGCACTTGTAGGCTGTTTATAATGATATCAACTTCTCACATATTGTTCAAGAATGATCTGTGAAAAGTAAATTTTCATTTATAAATAAATCAGAATGATGTTTAATGAATTATCTTGTAATTTCTCTCATGAAAATTAACAAGTCATCTTGTAATAGGTATACCATCAAAAAATTTATTGTCAGACATTTTGTATGATTTTCAAATTTCTAAGTAAGTATCTCAAACAGAACAAACAAATAAAGAAAGATATGTGAAAAAAGGCAAACAATATTTTTGATAAACTAACTTCATCTAGTCCAAATCATTCCCGCTAACATGTCTTCAACATCTTTATTCACTTTTTATTTATAATAAATTATCACAATCAATTTACAAGTATACTTTTTGCATTTATTCATTTGAACAACAATGACCTTAGATAATTCTTTTTTATTACTGATCATTTTTTAGACTAGAGATTATTCTATAATTTTAGTTTGGATATAATATATAAATAACTTTAATTAAATGTGATATGTTGGACTATTTCCATCATCTATCAATAAATGTTGAATGTATAGAAAATTTTAAACTTTATTTACACTTTTCAAATACAAACAACTTGTTATTAATTAACAGAAATAGACAACACAGGTTACTGATAAATGATAGAAATAGTCCAACATATTATTACATCAAATATAACATCATCACAAACCTTCAGGTAAATATCTTCAATTAAGTTTAAAATTTAGATCTGATTAAAAATGATGTATCAATATCTAGCCTAATAAGAGATTACCATTAATGTATTTATCAAAAAGACATAGACAATGTGCCCATCCAAGAAAAGTAGCTTTTGTAAATTTAATTGTAACAATATACTAATATATTGAACCAGATGCTTTATCCGCTTCAAAAGTTCCATTGCGAAATTAAAACTAACATTTATATTTATAAAGTTTTTAAAAGAAAACTATTTAAAAGTTTTGTATGTTTTTTTTTATGTATTTAGAGTACATTCAGTAACACCCATACTCATTTATACATTGAAATTCTGTGATTTTACTTTTTTAATAGATTTATTTTAAAATAATTTTCTTTCGACTGTTGTTTTTTTTTTTTTCATTACAGTAATTAAAAGCAAGCAAAGTTTTTTATTTTATTTTGTTGGTTTTAATCTACTTTTTGAACATATAAAATGGGTAAAACTTTTGTACATTCCTAAAATTTATCATATATTATTAAAAAAATAAAAATTATATAGTTAAAAATATTAAGGATGGTCAAACAGTAAAAATCTTCATATATTAGGGAATTATAAAATAAAAGATGATATAAAATATAAAAGGGGTATAGTATATAAAATTACTTGTGGGGTTTGCAGTATGGTTTATTATGGATATATGGCAAAACAATTAGAAGGGCTAAAGAACATAAGCTATTAATAGGAGAGATGACAGATCTGCATTATATGTTTACTATTTAAAATATGGACATAAAATAGATTGTGTTAAAAATATAAGTCCATTAAATTATATTAAAGAAATTAATAGAAGATATATGAAACTAATTACATTAATTATAACAAAAATAATTGTATGAACATTTATAAAACATCAATTAATTTAACTAATAATTGGATAATATAAAATGAATGGAGGGTTATATAATATGCATTATTATAAAGATATTAAAGGATAAATTATAGGCTTGTATTAATTTTATATAGAACAAGTAGAAGTCACTATGTATGCAATATAGGTTATTTTTATAGTTAAGACATAATGAAAAGGGCAAAATTTTAAAAATTTCTGAAAAGAGCTTTTATATATAATTATATTACCATATTACAGCTATTGTCATATATTATTTTGTTGTTAGATAAAGATATTTATTTTATATCATATCTAGGATTTATTTTTAATCTGTTTTTAAAAGCTGACACTTCTTTTTTCTAATTAATTTTGAATAAGATAAAAGCCCTGGTCAGATGTAGTTTTTTAATTAACATTAAGTAGGAGATAGAGATTTACCCTGGTCAAAACATCTAATTAAAGATTAAGTAGGAGATAACAGTTCACACAAATAGGCCTGGGTTTCTGACTTACTCTTATTCTGCTTGTTGTGATTATTCTGCTTCTAGTTATTATTGCATTTCTTAAACAAATTCCAAAAAAAATTTTTTTATATATACATTGTCTTAAATAAATTCAGGCAATGAAACTTTTTATATACACATTCTACTATCTTATTATTTTAGTTATTGTCAGTGTGACAAATTTACTGCTTTTATCTCTCATTTTAAAATTAAAAAAGCACCATGGTCACTCTTCTTTTTGAAACCTGATGTTTTCTGAATGAGACCAGATGAGTTTCCTTGAAGGCAGAATGAATGTAATGCAGTATATGTGTGAATATTTTCTCTTACTTAAATATATGTCAAAAGGTAATAAATTATGACCCATTTCAAAAAGGTTGTAAATTTTTCACAACTTTTGGTCAATGAAGAGAGAATATATTAAATGTATGTTGTCATTAAATTATAACTTTATACTTAACTACATAAATTACTTTTAAAAAAATATTGATAAAAATAAAAAGCAATAATACGCTAAATAAAACTTGGTTAAATTTTGTGAAGTTACACAGACAGATGAAAAAATAATATGATAAAAGAACATATACTTTATTAAAAATAAAAAATAATAAATAAAAATTGTATAAATTAGTGGTATATCATAAAGAATAAAAAGATTATCTATTTAATTTAGTAAAAAATACTGTATATAAATAATTCAAGTTCATAATTGGCAATGTTTTTCAACAGGTAAAACAATATTTAAAAATTGGAATGTGAAATTTAAATACAAGAATTAGAAATTGTTTGAAAGATGAAAATACAATGGTAAATTTGAATTTAGAGATAAAAATAAACAAAAAATAAATATATTTGCGGTATTTGAAGATCATGGAAAATTGTACAGTTTGTTGTTTTTTTTGTTATTAATTAGAAACAATTAAATGAAGATAAAATTACAGTCAGATTATAACAGAAAATATTTATTTCAAAACTGTAATAAATTTAATATATTTAGCCCTGGGAAAAGATTGGCAATTGTAAGATATATAGTATGTGTTATTACAAAGTTATTAAAAAGTACAAAATAAAAGTTGATATCACAATTTTTATCATTACTCTAATAAATATAAAGTACAACTTTACTGAAATTATTTTAAAATTTTAAGACTGAAAATGGCTCACAATTCAATACAATCAATAAAAATAAAGCAAACACTTTATTTAAAAAATTTGTCAAATAAGTTTTTTATTGAAACATGGTAATGTATATAACAACAACAACAAAAGAATAATAAAAATGATACATTTAGATTTAAAAATTGAAATTCTGTATTTTATTACAAAAAATTAAGTAGTAATAATATTAAAAGTATATAATAAAACAATAGTAAAAAAAAAACAATTATAAATATAAAAAACTTTAAAAAATATATCATCCTCGAATTGGAAGGAAAAATAGTTCAACAATAAAAAAAAGTGACAATGTTATTAAAACTAATTAATATGTTCTTCAATTTTCTAGATGTGATATTACTATTGTAAAATAACAATTTCATTAAAAGTTATATGAAATAAATAAACAATAGACTTCCTAAAAGAATATTTTAAAGTGAATTTAAGCATTGTTTTCATTGCAGAGGTAAGTCCCATTCACATTATAAATATTTCAAAAGAATTCTACAGAAATGCAATATTGATTGTTTCATTGGAGTAATATGTCAGAGAAAAGAATACAATGTATTTCAAGAAGAAAGTTTATTGTAATAAAAAGTTAAAAGAGACCATCACAAAATATCAAGTAAAGAAAATAATAGATTAGCATGTTCTCTATGTGAATGTATTTGTGTTTGCTATTTGATACAGAACTCTGACTGTGTGGATATCCATTTTTATTGCCTCTGTTATTTGGAAGATTGTTGATAATTTTCTCTTTTATATTTTCTATTATTACATATCTCATTTGGAAAATATTTATGATGGCTATGTGTAGTATTTGTGACAACATATTGCCTAGTAATGATATCTCTGCTTAAGGCTGTAATGGTAACATGCACTACGTGTTTAACTTTATCAGAAAATATGTATAGATAGATATCATAAAGAAAAAAGAAAACCTGGAGATATTCCTATTGCAGATGCTTTTTCTATTTCTAATGTGGATTTAAATTCTACTATCAAATGACTCATTAAACTCAGTTATGCAACAGATTATGGAGAAATTGCAATAAATGTGAATAATTCATAATGTTCAAATAATGATCTTTGGTGAACAAAATCAAAAAATTTGTTAAAATCCTTGATTGGTGCAGCAATAAAAGTAACACTGAAATTAAATCTGACATTAGAAATTAAGATTTCAATATTATTAGGACTTTCTTAGTGGCATATATATATGAAATGGAGAATAATAAATTATTAGATTGAAATAAAATTTAATCAAATTAAATTTATTAAATATAAAGAAAATTTTCTAGAATTATAGAATCATTAAAAACACATAGCTGATCTGTTTAATGAGCCCCCAGCCCCCCCCCCCCAAGGTGTTAGTAAATTATGAGTTATACTAAATTTCTGATCCTATTCATGTTTGAATTCATTTTAAGTCTGGGCATTTCAGGGTCACAATTGTTTTATTTAAGTGTTCATTCTGGGCTAGGTGGTCCAAGACCGAAAATTCTAAAACACAGTAAATCACTTTTTATTCCTGTTCCCGTTTATTTATTTAATTTACATTTCCATACTGGATTATTTCCTGAGTGCCTGAAATTTAGTGTCATTACACTGATCTTTAATTTCTAAATGTTTGGACATGATTGTTAAAGATAAAATTTCCTCAAAAATAAAGTATTAACTGATCACTGATATGATTTTATTTCTGATAGAAGTGTTATGCATGCTTTAAATAATCACATATGTAATCTAATATCATTAAATAATGATCTCAAGATACTGCCTGTATATTTAGATTTGTCTAAAGTTTTTGATTCTATTTTACAGGAAAATTTAATTAAATGTTCATATGGTTTTTATGATTTCTTTGGTTTTAAGTCATTAAAAAGATAAAAGGCAGAAAATAACATTTATGGTATTTATGGTAGTATCAGTAATGTAATTATAGTCAATCATAGAGTTGTAGAGGGTTGATTTTAATTAATATTATTTTCATTACAATTGAAATTGCAAGTATATGGTTTATATTGACAATATTGTCTTGTATTACTGCTTCTTTTAGTTGATTTGAAAGAAATAGTAAACAAAGATTTAGTTTTAGTTAGTAAATGGTTGGTATTTAATTGTAACTTTGAGAATAACTCTTTTTCTTATAATATTACTATTTGTAGTAAATATATTTTGCATTTTAATAATGCTTGTGATTCTTCTTGTAAATAATTATTATTATTTGATAATTTGTATGAATTCCAGATTGTCTTAGTTAAATCCCATTACATATCTTTTTAGTGGATCTTGTCCTCTTTTGTTTGAGATACATTTAAAGAGCATTTGCATCAATATAAAGTCATTTTTTAAATTCAATTTAGAAAACATTCTCAATATATTGTACAGGCTTAAACCTGCATTTATATACGTAATATATGCGGGATTCGAACTCAAGACTTTCACATGACCTACTACTCTCAGTGCCATCTCATATTGCTGACCCACCTGATCACACACATGTTGAAAAGATAAATAATCACCAATGTATGTATTTCATGCTAAACCAGCAATCATCAGTTGGTCTAGATTACTAAGTAAATTCTAATTGCTCTATCAAGTTTAGTAGGAGACAAATGTGTTTATTCTGATTTTAAATCGTTTAATATGTTTATACACGAGTAGTCATTAGATTTAAAAATATTACATATATGGCTTTAAAAATAATTTACATTATTAGTTGCATAGTAAATGTTAATATTGCTTTAAATGTGAATTTTTTTTCATTTTAATTTTATATTTGTATAATTATTTTGAGCTATGTATTTTATTTTTGTATTTTGCTATTAAAAATGTTATTATTTTTTATTTATATTTTAAATTCTTATTTGCTATATTATACATTTCTCACACAAAATTATTCTTGTTTGAAGCTTTTGTTCATTTGCTTGATTACTTTATTAAACAGAGGTACTAGATTATTTAATTTTTTTGCTGCTTACTATTCAACAGATATTGACAATATATCTTTTTTTTTTAAAGTATATTCTTTATTAATAACACAAATTTTATATACACTTTTTACAAATAAACCACATGGTTTAACTATCAGTTTATATATTTAAGAAATGTCTAAAACTTTGGTTATTGCACTGTAACTAAACTTTAGTTATTGTATTAATGTACCTATATTTTTTATTGTTTTAATATTTGTATGTATTACACGTGATGAATGTATATATATATTTTGTTTTTGTGTATAAATAATTTTTATATCTACTTACTCCATTTAGAATTTATTGTTTGAATTAATTATTGTAAGTCATTCACTATATTTTTTATATAAGATTAATATATATATATATATTTGGAATTATTTTGAAAGATGTTGATTCTTATGAATAACTCCTCACATAAGTTCTAGCTGTTTTGAATTATTCTATTTTGTTTAATGTGATGTGATGTGATGTACTCTGACTTCTTAAACGAAGTCAAGAATATCTCAGCAATTATGCCCAGATAAACCTGTTATCCACTATCAAAACTACTAGTACTAAATTAAAATTTAAAAAAATTAAAATATTTTTAATAATAAAATAATAACTTTAAATTTAAAAGTCTAACATAATTACTTAAGGTTTTGAACATTATTATCAATTCATTAGTATTTGGAAACGTGAATATCCTCTACACTGAAAATTGAATTATCAATAAATATAAAATTATTAAAATTTAGATCACTTGCCACAAAAAATTGTGCTAGAGATCCCATTGATTTATATGAAGCAATTAAAATATTAATTGGGATGAAGTATGTAACATCAACCATGCTTCAAATGCAATACAAATTTATTATGATGATTTATGTGCCCATGGTCTATGTGCAAGTATAATTTTACTTTTTTATTTTGTCACAAAAAAGACTAAATATTTTTTACATACGTTACATTAGTTTTCAAGTTATAGATAAAATAGGAGTTGAGTTGCTTCAAATTGGAAGTTATGAATAAACATTCTTGCCTAATAGTACAATCTAAGGTAACTGACAAAGATTGTGCCATCAAACTTTCATTACAAAATTATGTTTCATTCTCAAATGACTATGACTGCCTAAAAGATTTTAATTTCATAAAAAAAATTTTGAAAATAGAAGTTACTTTCTACTAAGACTGCAATACTCTCCTCTACCATGAATTTTTGATGCAACAGAAATTAAAAACATTTTTACATGTAGCCTGCTAAATATCTTGCAAAAGTTTATGTGGCATACAGACAGAAAAGTTTGTCTTCTAAATATCCTAAATGATTTTCTAGAAAACTTATCAAATGTGTAAAAAGAAAGTGATATTTTTGCAATCTATTCAAGAAATATGAAGATAAAATGTTTTAAATAACTTTAAAAATTATCAAATTTTGAATTATAAAATTAAAAAAACATCATTTTCATTTATTCATGAATAATGTACAAAATAATATTTGTGATAACCCAAGATATTTTGGGATATCATGAAGGAGCATCTTGATGTCAAAAGTAAAAAAAAAATTGAATTAAGCCAGATGATTTTATAAAACATCTCATCTCACACAAGTCATATTAATCTAATTTGACATAATTACTATTTTGCTAATAATTTTATATTTAAACTAGTCTAAGTTTAGACAAGATTATACATATCCAGATCTTTGAAAAATAAAAAAGTATTACACATAATAATATATTTATATTCATTTATAAAAACTGCATTAAACTTTTAGCTCCAATTCCAACTACTTTAATGTATCTTTAAAAACGGAACATTTGCAGACACAGAAGGTTGATAATGATTAAAAGCAGATTTTCAGCTCCATTGACCTCGGTGTGCAAGATGATATGGACAAATGATTTGTTCTCATGGTGTGCATGTAAATCTAGCTTGATTTTAAGACTACAATGAATCTAATGTATTGGTGGGCATGAGTTTGCACTCCCCCTTTTTTCCTCAAGTGTGCTGATGATGGTCATGAGGGGCTTTGTTCATTTGTGGGGATGGTTGGTGATCATTGTCTAACCTGGAGGGGCTACTACATCCCCTGATGGATTATTTATTAGGTTAGTGTTGATTTGCACTTACTATTATTAGATTCCAAGAGTTAACTTCAAACTTAGAGCATTTGTAAGGTGGTTGGCCTGCTTTGGCCCAATGCCAATTTTTGATGAGTTTTGATGTAATATTTCATGGGCATGGGTCTGCACTCATCATTTCTCCCTCAGGGGTGGCTGAGGGCATTCACTAGGGGTTTGATCTATGGTACGGGCTGTTGACAGTTGTTGTCGCTACCTGAAAACCTGCTGGGAGGGTACTGGTCAAAGTTTTTGTGCTGTTTTCCTTTCTGATGGACTGCTGCGCCTCCTTGATGGATTGGTTTTAGGCAGTGCAGATCTGTGCTCGTTATTCATTATGTTTTCCCATGTTGGCTTTCCAATTTTGTGCAGGTAGACCGAATTTGGTCCCTACACATTTGGACTGTTAAACTAGGAGACAGAGGTATCCAGAATGGTCTTTGCATGGCTCAGCTATAGGTTGAAGGTTTGTTGTCCTGTGGACTAGGGGATTTGGATTTTGTTGCCTGTTGTGGTGGTTGGCGCAATGCTAGACTTGTCCACCTATTCAGCTGTAGCTTGAGTCTTTGCTTTGGGCCCTGGGAATGGGTCATTGGGCTACGGATAACTTCTCGGCAGTTGGACCATGTAGACCCATGTATAAGATACACATTGGGCAAGATTATAGTAACCCTTTTGTGGATATAATTGTTGTCTGGAGTGTGTCCTTTTGTAAACAAGATGGGTTTTTTTTGTACATTGAATGCTTTGTAATCACATCGGGTAATTAGACCTGAAGAACTCTTATGTAATCTTTAACAATAAAGATTGCTTTGAAAGATATTCGGGTTGTTGTTTTTTTTTCTGATTGCTAAAAAAATTGCAAAACATCTCAGTTTATAAATCAGGAAAAAAATTATATCTATTTAATTTTAAATCCATCTCTTTATTAACAATTTATATTAAATATTAACGAAAAGATTATAACAGAATTATACACCAATTAAAAAACATTATTTCTCCTATACATAGTTTTCTCCAGGACAATCTATTGACATAAATTTGTTATACATATATCAAATGTTATAGCCCAAGTATTGAATTCCAAAGTCAATTTCATATTATTTATTTTGATTTATGTAAAGCTTTTAACAGAATGGGTCATAAAATTACGCAAATAAGAGCATACATAATTGGGTTTATCAATTAGTCTAAACTTTTTTTTTTCTTATTAATAAAAAGAATTATGTTGATATCAATGAAGAATTTTCTTTTATGATTGCTTATAAATGCGAATTTCACAAATAAATAATTTAAATATTATTCTTTTTACTATTTATACCTTTCACCTGGCATCTATTATAGATAAATATATATATATATATATAGTACTCTATGCAAATGACACTTTTAGCGCATCGAACATATAAATGATTGTAAAGTATTACAAAATTATATGTATCGATATGATGCCAAGTTGTATATGCAAAAAAAAAAAAACATTAAAAGCTGCAATTAGTATTTTATTCAAAGAAAATTATAATTAGTAATGATCAATATTGCATTAATGATAATATAATTACTATAAGTTTTAACAAAAAAGTTTGGGACTTATTTTCATTAGTAATTTTATATTTAATGATCATATTCAAATAGATGTTGTCTTTTAAAATTATACGCATAATTTTACGATCCAATATTCAATTCAAATTTTTTTAAAAATTAACGCTTAAATATAACAACAGTAAATTTTAAATTTAATATAACAACAGTAAATCTTAAATAAAGAAGGTGAATGATATGTATAAAAAAAACTGGTAACGGACATCATTTTTGTTTAAATTAATATATGTCGCTGCTTCATTAGAATATGCAATCATAAAAATATCACTTAGGATTCCATTTTTTAATTCTAAATATCATGATTTATTTTATTTATCTATCTTAAAATGTTCTATTAATTCAACTTTGCATAGATTAGAATACATTTTCATGGTTTACTGCAGTGATAAAGTGTCAGATCTCCGGAATATAAAATTCTTGGTTTAATTCCATCTGGCAACATTTGAACTTCTTAGGAACTCCTGAGCAATAAATCCATTTGATTATGTTTTTTTATTTATAGACTGCAACTAAAAAGCTTTATAGAGGTTGATAAATCTTTTTTAAACTGTACAAAGTTTTAAAATAAAGACAATATATGGATGCTTTACTGCAATCATGTTAATAACTATAGACCTATTTCTATTTTAAATATTTTTGAGATGTGTGTGTTTATAACAAAACTATTTCTGATGTTAGTAAAATCATTTTTTCACAACATGATTTTATTCCTAGTAGATCTGTAGGAACTAATTTGCTCACAATTTATAATCATATAGCACATGCAATTGACAATCAGCAGAGACTTGATGTTATTCATTTTGATTTATCAGAAGCCTTTGATAAAGATGACTACATCATTCTCCTTCACATATTATACAAAATAGATTTCTCCACTAAACTTATTTATTGGACTCGATCCCTTCTTTGTAGTCATACATCATATGTCAAATTCAACAACAATATTTCATCTAATTTTGAATGTAATGTAAGTGTTCATCAGTGTAGTAATTTAGCACCCATGCTTTTAAATATTTATATTGACTTTAAAAATTGCCTGATATTTTCTTATCTGTGCTATGCTGATGACTAAAATATTTAGAAGAATCACATCAGTATAATAATTGCATTGTTTTAGAAAGACATTGATAACTTAAGTGCTTGATGTGATCAAAATAATATTTCAATGAATTTTACTAAATGTTCCCTTGTTTCACATTATAAAAAATCTGAAGTTTTAATTTTTTATTTTAGTTTATTAATTCTCACAAAATTAATTATCTGGGGGTCTTATTTTCTAGTAATGGATTCTTTCTTCTTTGTTTAGAAATGTTTGTTTGCAAAGCTTTTACAATCATGGGTGTTATTTTTAGGCAGGGTTATCATTTCAGTGATGATAGAAAATCCATTATTATTTTTGTAATTGATTTTTCCCATGATTGAATATTGTTTAATCATTTGGATAATACATGATCTACACCGCACGATGGTGCTGTTTCTATGCTAAAGCACATAAATATGCTGTTTACAATGCCTCTCATAGATCCTACAGCCTGTAAACTGCTCAAACACTAAGATGTTGAAGTGCACTCTTACCCCAACATCTCTAGCATGTAGAACATTATTAGTGACGAGTATACAGCACTCTCTATAGACATTACTCTTGACTATTGTACAGCGTATGATATGAAGGTTTTTGTAGTTGTAATTACGAAAAGTATATTAGAATGAATTTTTTTTTTTTGCTTCAATGTATTGTAATTGATGTGAGTTAGTAAAAATTGTAACGAATTCTCAAACATCCCTACTTTCATTGTCAGGAGTCAGAATTCACTAAATGAGAAGTGTAAATCACGATTCGGCAAAGTTCATGATCAAGTCGTGCACTTTCTGATACTTTTTCAAGATCAAAACAGTTCAATGGCAAATAACCGTTCGGCATTGTAGTTTTGAGATTTACCTGCTACAGAAGCAGATGCAGTGGCCTTCCTTCAACCCAAAAAAAAAATATTTTACCCACCCAGAAAAACTGTCTTTGTGGTGGTTTCATGAAATTAAGGCGTTGTCAAACATCTGAAATGGAATGTCAATCGCATCAATGGCAATGAAGGTGTTCCATTCGCTCATGGGATGGGCTTTGAGGGCTGCCTGTGAATCACTTTTTCACAAGTGGTACGGCTAATTTATTCTTGAAGCTGGGATCAGCTTACAGTGAAGCGTATTAGAGCTGAGTTGGAAAGATGTCAAAACGCTGTAAGGAATATGACGACAGGTCTTAGTCTGTCGAGAAAGCCTTGTTTCTCAATAAACAAAAAAAAAGTTTCTTCAAAAACAATAAAAAAGACTTGTCTATAAAAAAAAAAAGTTTCTTTAAAAAAAAAAAAGACCGGACAAAAAGCCAAAAAAAAAAAACCAATTTTTTTATTTTTAAGAAATATACATCAAACCAGTTACAAAAAAAAAAAAAAAACAATAACAAACAACAACAACAAAATAAAAATCAAACAAATCCAAAAATTAAAAACATAAATCAACAAAATTTAAAAACAGCCCGGTAACATTATATCTATTTGTTTTTCACTAGCAACAGCACCATAGAGTGGCATGGGTAATTAGACGATGTATTACCATCATTTGGAATTTTAACTCTAAACAATGATTTAGTTTATTATAATCAGTATTTAATAAATTCTCCAAATATGTTTTTCTGGAAAATAAAGTTGGTCTTCATCTTCTCAACAGAAATATAGAGATCTTAAATCTTTTAAAAATCATAAACCAGCAAATTATTCCATCTGATAGCATTTCAGCAATTAAAATTAGATTTTATGAGCATGACTCTCAGTCTGCTTCAATCTGTTATATTTAAGCTTGTCATTTCAATATCCGGTGCTTGTCTTATAGATAAAGATGCCGTTCGATGGCACCATTTTCACGCTAAAACTATAAAATATGACCATTGCTGGGCCATTGATTTTAATCATTTTGATGTGTTTTTTGTAATGCGAAAATAAAAACAAAACAAAATCGTCTTTTTTAAATATTATTTTTTATTAACGTATACAAATTAAATGGTAATAATAAATGTAAAATAAAATAAAGAAATTACAATCTGATTCGTGTTTTTTATTTTGCTTTATTAGAAAAATCAATTTTCTATCGGATATTTTTTTACTGGGGTTACGGCTTTTTTTGTTGTTGTTGTTTAAAAACTCATAATCGGAATAAAAAGTAAAATTTCTTAGTCTTCCTTTTACATTTTATTTCTACAGAGAAACAGATATTATTGTGTTACCGCTATTTTTTACTTTTTTAGTCTTCGTTTTACTTTTTTTTTTTTTTTTTACAGACAAACAGATATTACCGCTATTTTTTACTTCAAATAGAATGACAACAAAAAGTAAAAATTGTTAGGGTTAGGTTTAGGGTTAGTTTTAGGGTTAGGTTTAGTTTTAGGGTTACTTTTAGGGTAAGGTTTAAGGTTAGTTTTAGGGTTAGTGTTCTGTTGTTTGTAATACTAAAATAAAAAATATCAAAATCATATTTTTGTAAATATTTTTTTAGTAACATCTATAAAATAAATAACAACAATAAATGTAAACTATATTCAACAAAGTATAATCGTAGTCAGAGAAAAGAAAGATAAAACTTTTTTAAACAACAACAAACACATATATATATAAAATGTCTTCTTTACTTATTAACAATGTTTATAATATATGCTTTTTATGAAATTTACAAAACAACGTGCAGAATTGTACTTTTCTTAATGGATATTTTTGTGTTACCGCTCTTTTTTACTTCAAAAATATACACACGGTAGAATCTTGTTTGTCTCGTGGAATATTAAGAACAGTACGTTACTTGACACGTTACCTAATTCCAACTCACTTTACACATATATCTTGTCAACATTTCCCCATTTAAAACTTCAATACAGTACGGTGTAAAAAGTCTGATAATTATTACTTTAGAAAATCTGAATATTTCAATACTTTAAAATATAAAAAAATCCAATGAAAACAACATTTCCATCCAATTCAAATACACACACCCTCTCACCTAGCCACAACCATTTTAAAAACTGTGCAAATTCGGAAAATTTATTTGCTGCGATGCGACATACATGGTGTACTGTGATGCAACATAGCAGCCTGCAACCTGTAGTACAACAAAAAAGTTGTATTATAGAAAACGCGGGTTCGAATGTGTCGGCCACGAAAACAGCATTTTTATGTGTTTTAGCGTGAAAATGGCGCCATCGAGCAGCGTCTTTAGCTGTGAGATTAGAACCCAATATCCTTACATTTTCTCCTTTATTAAGACACTCTGTTTTTATAATCAGATTTTTATTAATACTAATCATTTTAATTTAGATCATAAGCAATTTTGCAATATTCTTAAATTTGAATGTCACTGAAGGTTAATTCAAATTTATTTTATTTATTTATATTTTTTTTACTTCTTTGTTATTTCCTTTTATTATTATATTATATGCATTCTGTTTATTCATTTTACTACTTTAATGTGCAACTATGATTGGTTACATACTGTTGTTTAGCACTTAAATAAATGAATTTAATTGAATTGGATATGATAAATATTCTGTAAATTATTGTGGCCTTTTTTATGAATTACCTATTTATAAATAAAATGAATTAAAGTATTATTGTTTTGTTTATTATTATTATTATTATTATTATTATTATTATTATTATTATTAGTAGTAGTAGTAGTAGTAGTAGTAGTAGTAGTAGTAGTAGTAGTATCATCATCATCATCATCATCATCATCATTATTATTATTATATTTCAATGATAAGCTTTATTTATCTTAGAAAGTTACAAGAGTTTTACATAGCTTGGATTGCTGTATTTACATGAGCAATTGGCAGTTGTAGGCTTACATATATAAAAGTTGCTTTATTCATTTACACATAAATTTCTCCATGTTGTTGATTAGTTACAAGGGTTTTACATAGCTTGGATTGTTGTGGTATACATGGGCAATCTGTAGTTGTAGGTGCACATATGTAAAAGTTGATTTACACAAGATTACAGAAATTTTTACATGCTAAGGATTAATAACAAAGGTTTTATATAACTTGGATTGCTTTGGTTACATGAGCAATCTGTAATTGTAGATTTACATATGTAAAAGTTGATTCATTGATAACTGGAGCAATTTTTACAAGCAGTGGATTGGTTACAAAAGGTTTACACAGCTTGGATTGCTGTAGTTATATTGGCAATCTGCAGTTGTATGTTTACATATGTAAAAGTTGATTTATTGATTTACACAAGATTACATGAATTTTACACTCTGGATTGCTGTATTTACACATGGAAATTAAGTTTAGTTTTTATATAAGGTTGGGTTGCCTGGATAACATATGTGAGGGACTAGTGATTTTCATGGAGTGTGGAGAATCTACAGACACTGATATTAAATCAATGTATTATTTTTGACTCTTTAGGGTATATATTTTCATCTTGATAAGGTTTTCTCTTGGTTTCATTGGAAATGTGTTCATATGATTAGGAGGCATGATGGATTTGTTTTCATAAGACATTTTGTTAACTATATTATGCCTGTTTTCTGGTGCATTTGAATAGATAAGTATTTCAGAGAGGGGTGGACATACAGCTATGTTAGAATTGATGGCAATTGTTGAATTGGATAGATTGGTCAGACTCTGGATCTAGATGTATTAGGGGTGGAGACTGAGTAAAATTTTTGATGAGATTTAAGTGTGAGATCCATTGGTAGAGAATCCAGATTTCCAGAGGAGGGGGAGTGGTACAGCTGTGTTAGAATTGTTTGCAATTGATGAATTGGAGTTTGTGATAGGATGATCAGACACTGGATCTGGGTCTTGCTGTGTTAGAGGTGAGGCTGATGTAGTTTAAGTGTGAGATTCATAGATAGAAGATTCAGATATAGGGAGACATGGTGAAAGCTGGATAGATAGTTAGGCTTGGTATTGGAAATGTCGTTTTTTTAAATTATCTTAGTAACTTGATTTAAATTGAAAATGTAAATGAAAAATATAACACAAAATAGGAAATTAATTATCAGTTGATTGGAAATTGAAAAAAGTATATAAAGTTAGTTTTTTTTTTATTTTTTAAACTTGTTATTCTAAGGTTTTGAGTACTTTGTTACAAGCATAAAAAACCAGAGCTTGTTAAATGGGTAGAGAGCAAGTGAATTAATTGCTGGGGAACTTGAGATCGAATTTTGATTACTAAACAAATATCAACGTTTACTACAATAAAATTAAAAATAAGAAGCATATGCTTGACTGACTTTTGGACTTTGAAACATTGCGCTGATATAATTAGTCATGTGATGGCTTTTTTTAAAATTATTGTTAAGTAACTAGATTTTAATCGAAAATTTGAATAAGATGTAACACAAAATTATAAGATATCAACTGATTGGAAATTGAAAAAGGTATATGAAGGTAGTTTTTTTTCTTCTGTTAGCCTAAAATTTTGAATACTTTTTAAGTATAAAAAAAAACACAGCTTGTTAACTTGTTTGTGAGCAAGTGAACAGCTTCCTGGGAACTTGAAACTGAATTTTCTTTTTCTTTTTTTCCCCAAAATCAGAAATTACTACAATAAAATTAAAAATAAGATTGTGTTTGACAGAACATTGGACTTTGAAATTTTGAATTGGTAATATGATTTTGTCCCCATATTGATTTCTAAATTATCATTGATTAACTTGATTTTTATTGAAATTTTGAATGAAACATGTAACACAAAATTATTAATTAGTTATCAATTCATGGGAAATTGAAAAAAATATATCAGGTTTTTACCTTGCCAGGCCTAGGTCTAAAGTACTTTTGGAGCATGAAATACAAGAACTTCTTAACATGGTTGCAGATAAATGGACTAGATTCTGCAATTGTTGTTGTTATTATCATCATCAGCACAATAATAAAAATTAATGTGTATCTGTCACAAAAGTATCAAACAAATACATGTAATTGTCAAAACCAGAACAACAGTAATAAAAGTAAAAATCAATTCTTAATACAGATCAAATTTATCTATTAGGACAACCCAAAAACATAGATTAAACATAACTGCAAGGTATCATAAGAAAAGCCACATAAATATTGTTTTACAAGATAATGAAAATCCTAAATAATGAAAAATTCTACACAAAATACTCTTCAAAATATTAAAATTCATAACAAAACCAAAGATCTGGATACGAGTTAATGACTTTAAAAAATTAATGGTCAGAGAAGACAACTTAAAATGAAAGTAAATCTCAACAGCTAAATGCTGAGCAGTAAATAGTAAATATAAAAGAACTATTATTTGCTTCTGAGTTTGAATTCTAAGGTAAGAATTTACCAAACTCAGCAGATGAAATAATCATTGGTACTATGCAAATGCAACATGCAATATAAAACCTGGCATATAAAAGATACAAAGTATGAAGGTAATCAATATCTTAATTAAATATTTCCCATGTAATGAATAAATATTTATAAAATTATCATGAATGTCAGATGATAGAAACTGAAGAAATAAAAAAAAAAAAAAACCAAGATCAATATTTGTGATTTTTTTATTCCGAGAAAAGGATAATGTAACACTATGATGCCATAACCCACAATATCATTTTTTGATATTAGAAAAATTTAAATTATTTTATTTAATAGATATTTAAGATTAATATATATATATATATCATTATTATTAATGTTTTATCTTTGTCTTTTTTTTTCTCGAAAGTAGAATGGTCTATCTCATTTGAAAATGCTGCAGCTGGTCATTATTATGTAAAATATTTTTACAGAAACTATATAGTAATAATGACGTGGAAAACAAAAGGGAATTCTGTGTTATAGCATTAACTGTAACACTATATAGTGGATTCTAAATTAAGAATGAGACATATAGAGAAGTGCCAAAAATGATGAAATAATATATAATTATGTTAAAACAAACAAATCGACATATAAGTAATTATAAGCCAAATTATACCCAAAATGTCTAAAAAATATTCTAGATGTTAGGAAGAATGTAATACTGTCAATGTTATTTGGAATAGAAAAAAAGATGTAAGAATAATTTATCATGATCATTACAAATCATTTACAGACAACTTTGGATTCAAGTCAAATAAATAACTCATTTGGATTTAAAACACAGCAGATTACATCCACAAATAAAAAAAAATTATAATACCAAAAAAATAAAAAAATGAATTATCATTTTAAACACTTGCTTGTTCTGGTATGATTAGAACCTTGTAATATCATAACACAGACCAAGAATATTATCAAATACAGAGGAATATTTAGCAAAAAAAGAAAGAGGAAGAGAAATCACTAGATTCTATGCTGTTAGAGAGATTTATAGTAATATGAATATAAGACATGGGTGATTACATTTCTCCAAAATATTATGCAGAAGTTTTATCAGTTTTTTTTTTTTTTTTGAGATCAGCGTGACTGCCTTACAAGCAGTTGCCTGGGTTGCGGGTTCGCGTCCCGGCCGATGCTATGACACTTGAAAAAAAAAAGTAAAAGTAAAAATAAATGAGAGTAAATATTTTTGCAAATAATACATCAAAGCCATTAAAAAAATGCTGCAAGTTCAGTCTGACAAATGCTACAAAAAAAAAAAGGAATAAAGTTAAAAAACTAAAATTAGTATCCTATGACTTTTCAAATAGTAATAATTAAAAAATGATATTAATATATTAGAAATTAAGCCAATAAACATCACATGACCACCTCTTATGCTTGTGTATAACTGTCGTTAAAACAGGCAAAACTCACTATATATATTGCCACACACAGTAAGCTAGAGTAATCAATGGATGCCAGAAGGCTTGTGCATAAAATCTCCATCTAGTGCCTACTCATATGACTATATAAGCTAATGGGCTTGGATTGAAAACATTAAGGTGTTTTCAGTTTAATACTCATAGTTTTGTAATTAAATGGAGATAAAAGGTGTTTGCTGGAAGGCTGCATTAGATCCTAAGATCTAGATGCAGTGCTCTCAGATCCAAGGCTCCTCGCTGACAAAGGCCATAAGCCAGAAACTAGTCTGGGGATATTGGATGAGAAGGCAATAGATGGGGATTTTATGCACAAGCCATCTGGCATCCATTGATGACTCTAGCTTGCTGTGTGTGGCATAAAACAAATATGTATATGTTTATGAAAATTAAAAAATGATTTTTATAAAATGTGTTTTATTAGTACTTAATTTTGAATCTAAATTTTGAACACTTAATAGAAGAACAATAGAGATGCTAACCATATTATCAAACAGTGAAAGATTTTAAAAAGTTTGAAAAAAAAAATATTTGAATGAGAAAATAAATATATATCAATGATATTACTGGGATTTAGAATGAAATAAAACTAGGTTTAATATATTGTAAGCAAAATGATTAAATAGATAGCTTAAACTGAATCCAAATGATAAAAAATCATAAAGTTAGAACATTCAATATTTAATCAAAAATATATTCCAAAAGTAAATGCTTATTTTGTGCAATCAGTTTTTAAGCTATGGTTTTTGGGGGTTTTTTGGTCACACCCTAAAACATCTCTATATTGCTAATCTCCAAAGTATCTCTCTCATAAGTATATTACATAAAATATCTAAATATATTTTTTACATAAACAATGAAATTAAATGTATATACATAAATGTTTTAAAAAAGCAAGATAAATACACATGGAAGTGTAAGATATATATAATTAATGATAATCAAGTAAAACTTATCAACAAAGATATACTTAGTTTCTTGTAACAAATATTCTTTTACATTTTCTACCTAAGAATTAATAGCTATAAAAGGTTTTACTTTCAGAAGAAAAAAAAATAATTGCATTCCCTATTTGAAATTAATTATATAAATAATAAGACTTGGATAAACTATAAATTTAATTAATAACTTTCTTATTAATCTGACACAACTAGTATAATACTACTAGTACCAAACTCTGGTTTGGATTACAAAGCAATTAAACTCAGTCAATTCAACAGGATCAAATTTCATGGAGTAATTTGTTATAAGTTAGTTTCAATTTTATCAGAGTTTCTAATTACAAGACGGAATAATAAATCTAAAGTTTTTATTGTATTTGCCTGAACTAATAACTGAGAAAAGCTTAACCAGATTTCAAATTTTAACTATATAACTGTGTATAAATGTATGAGTGAAAAAAAAATTCAGTAGAGATAATAGTTCACTTACTCTAAAAAAAAAAAAACATGTTATGTTACTATATGATAATATTTTTAAATAATAGTAAAATACATTCAATGAGTTTTTATTACACACTTTTCCATTTTAGATAGGTAGAAGTGATATATGATTTTAAAGATGCAGTTATCCTTCAGTACTCATTGGGTATATATGATTATACTGCTATAGTAATGCGATCACAGTTAGCCTTTATCATAATTATATTAATAATTTTCTTGAGCTTACAGCTTAGCAATGTGTACATTGGAAGATTAATGTCATTTCTATAAAAAGAGATGAAGTTGTATCAAGCAGAAAAAAAATGGAAGCTTATAATAGAATTGCTGGTCTGCCATGCACGATTTTTTATAAACATTCTCAAGTCTATTACTGCATATAGAAAAAAAACAAATTCAGAAGTTGGCTATACAGATAAAATTAATTCAAAGATATAATTTTAAAAAGAAGAAAAAAACGTAATATTTGTAAATGCATGTTAAGTTGTCTAACAGAATGCAGATCGAATAACATAGAACAAGAGTAGGTTCCTTAGTATTTTCTAACCGATGACGTACTACCATGAAGCCATAGCAGTCAGATCTTCTGATTTTTAAGATAACGTCTCCAAGTGATTTGCAAACAAATGCAATCGCTAAAATTTGTCTGCAGATCACGTGGACCCGGCACATTAAAGATCCCAAGATTAGACTGACATGGCTTCAGGGTAATATGTCATTGGTTGGAAAATACTAAAGATGACCGTCAGGTAGATAACAAGTACCACCATGTTTGATGGTCCTGACAAAAAAATGTACATGCATACATCAAAATAATTTACAAATTAAAAGTAATTAAGTGCAAGTTTGATAATTTAGAAATTGAAAGTAATTAAGTGTAAATTTTATAATTGCAGAAATATGTACAAATTTTTTTTTGTAAATTTAAAATAAATAGACAAATAAAGAACACTTTTCCCAATTTAATGCGAATCTGGCATTATTAATGGCAACCTGGACAATAACTTAAAACGTACTCTATATTACGAATTTTTATAACAAAAAAAAAAATCAAAAAAATATACTTGCATGAAAAATTATCTTATCTTTACAACATTTCTGATGGGATTTAACTCAATTATTCATATATAAAACAAACAATTTGAAAATGTGTCTCATTTTTTGACTGAAAATTAGAAAAGTCAGTGCGTAGTGCTGGAATTGGCGGGGGCTCCGATGTTTTTGATGGGCCGAAGGCATGGCCAATACATACTCTAGTCTAAAAAAACCTATATTATGATTTACAAAACCACCGACAACACCAGATATTGTATTACTCTCATAGCTGTAATTTTTATAATTGCAGATGAATTTACAAAAAAAAAATTTCTTTATAATTCAGAAATTAAAAATAAAAGTAATTAATTGTACTTTTTATAATTGCAGAAGAATTTACAAAATAATATACATCAAAATGACATTATTTATTAGAAACAAAAATGAAAATTACTTATAAATAGTATTCATTGTGGTGGACTGGTAGCAAAATCACAAAAGACAGACAAATGACAAAATTTCCCAAAGCTCTCTCCGATTTTTAAATCTCGCGGGTCAAAAAAATCCAAAAATTGTCTCTCCCATGGATTAATCATGTCAGTGTCTTGGTTGCCATGACAACATTGCCATGTTATCATCGATGATGTCTACCGGAAGGAAAATCAGTAAATGTAAAACATCATCGGTTGAATAATACTAAGGTACACAAGAGTACTATACCTCAATAAGCTATAAGCAGCCATTTCTTGCCATCCTTATACCATATTTATATTACATTTAATATTACAGTATAAACTTTATTAATCCTTTACATCATACATATTATGTGTCTTTTCCAAAATCAAATTAGAATAACTAGACAATAATTGATAATTTCTTAGTTATTCATTTCTTGCTATCGACTCAACTTAATTTAAGCATTTCAAATTTAAAAACTTCATCTTAAAATAATCAAATCCTTTAAAAGATTTTTCAAATTAAAAAAAAAGAAAAAAATGTGATTGAAGTTTATAATTAACATTCAACTAATGGAATGTTTTTTTTTTCAACATACTGTTGCATAAGAAAGCCATTAAATTCATTTGCTAGATTTAATATGATTTACATCATAAATGTAACTCACTTTTATGCTTATGTACATCATAACAATGACAGATTTTTCACAAGAATATTAATAGCTGATCAATATTAATATATGAATCAATATATAAATTACATCACTACAAAATCATTCAACAATTACATTCTTTGTGATAACATGAACCTATTAGTCTAAATAATCACTTTTAATATTAAATTATTTTCCCTAAAGCTTCAAAGACTTTGCAAAATTTTCATAAAATATAGGATTGAACAATGGTGTTCACAAACATCGACATGGTGATTTATCAAAAATATTTATTTCTCCTTCATTGAATATGTGATGTTATTTTGCATAAACTACACTAATTACTTATTGTTTTCAATGGTTCAAAAGTCTTTTAAAAATTCAAACTTTATTAAAATGGACAACAATTCCTTATGAATAATTATTTACAGATCTTGATTGCACTATAGCATTTAGCATAAACCTTTATTATTAAAGTAGATATTCATTTTCTTAAGCACTTTCAAAACTCAAACTGAAATTGAACTACAGATAGTCATCATCTATAGAAAAATTTGGTTACATTGACATATAAAATTCACCTCAAGTTAAAAAATCTTATCCTAGATTTTGAGGGCTTAAATATCTTATATTCAAATGTGTAAAACAGTTTTTTTTTCATATAAAATCATATATTAACCATCATAAAACTATTTCCTACAAAAAGAAATATCTATTTAACATTCCTCAGTAATATTTAGTCATATTTGCTCTTTTGATAGACACATGAGTCTTTTAACTTCTTCAAATAAGTCTATTATCATTAAAATTTATATTTTGTTCCACTTTGTTTAATATTTGCAATTGCATCCATGAAAAGAAATTATTATCATAGTCAATAACCCAATAACCTACATATGTATTTGTATTAAAAAAATAATGATGCAGGAAATATTTATATTTTTCATTGTTACAGTATTTTCTCTAAGTGACTGAATAGAAATAATGTTTAAAAAAAAATTACAAAAACTAAAAAAAAACTTAAAATATGTTAATTTAAAAGATCTTTAAATTTACTTTTTCTTTAGCTCTTATATATTCTCAAATGTTATTATATTTGGACCA
This sequence comes from Epiperipatus broadwayi, assembly GCA_028023455.1. NCBI lineage: Eukaryota > Metazoa > Onychophora > Udeonychophora > Euonychophora > Peripatidae > Epiperipatus > Epiperipatus broadwayi. The sequence goes on along the minus strand of JAQFVV010012404.1, from coordinate 14,541,990 downwards.
TCTATTTGTAGACGGTACAATATCATCTTTCCCCACAAACAAGAATAAAATATGAATTTGAAATTTTATTCTTAATAAGGTTAAAAGTATAACTTTTTTTTTTGTATCAGCATACTGATATATTTTTGTAGACACATTCACAAGTGATATGTGGCTTTAAAGTCCACTTTTAGGGTCTAACATGGCAGGAATGAGTTGCACATTCACCTGTGTCCTTTACACTCAATGTAAAACTAACAATAGGAAGCCCAAGTCTAAGCACATACAAGCAATGCTCATTCTTTTGAGACTTATTGGCTCATGGCACTTGGTCCACCCTCCCATTTCTTGGGAACCTGCTCTTATAAGACTCATGGTATTTAAGAACAGTCTTATGTCACCTACTGCATATATAAGGACTCGGGGCTATGCTTTTGTCTCCTCTCCAGTATTCGCCTACCCAATCAACGCTGTGAATTAAAATATACATCAGTCACAATTTGTATTTTTCTTTCTGTAAGTCATATTAAAAAAAATATTTTTATATTTGTATAATCAGGGTTTAAAGTTATATCTCAGGTAGTAGTTTACCTCATGTTGGGAAGCCATTGTAATGTTTTTCATGTTTTGTTAGTTTCTGGTAGGCCTTCTTTTACACACTATAAAGTGAAAGTTAATCAAGCTAGAGAGAAATAAATATCTTGTTCTTATTTCCAAAAACATAGCTATATTTCCTGATTAACTGGCCTACTAATTATTGCGACCGGAATTGCTGACAAAGTTTTAATTTATAAGAAGGTGCCATAGTCAATAGACTCCTAACTTCTTTGTATCCCATAATTTTGACGCAACTAACTAAAAAGATTGGAGTTATAATTTCCTGTATCTTTATTTATTTATTTTTTAGAGAATATTATTCCTGGAGCTTAGTCAATAATCATTAAATAAAATGGCAAAGGTAATTTCTTTAATTAAATATTAATTAATTAACATTCACAGCATCTAATATTCAAATTAAGAATGTACAAAGAAGATGCTAAATTAATAATAAATATTTTATTAAAATCTATTTAAAATATTTATGCAAGAATTAGTTTTAAAAAAATTTGAAAAGAAAAACACACTAATCCAAATATTATTAATCAGATGAAAGTTCTTGTTCCATTTAAATTCTTCTAGCTAGTTCCTTTATACATTGAAATTCAGTCACTATTGGTATGATCATTCATGGTTAACATTAATTGGCCAATAATTAAAGTCACAAATTGGGAGTAAATAATCTTAACTTACTGATAAGTTTGTGTAGATTCATGGGATCCTAAGTTCATTGAAATTTAATTGATCTCTCCTGCTGGCATCTTTGCTTTTCTGATTCATTTCATAGTTAGAGCAAGAAGCACGGTTGTGATGGCCTCTCCATTATGAAAAACGGTGTTCACAAGGCTTCATTCCCATTCTTGCATGACAACTTCGTTCACCAAGTGAGTAGTGTCCTGTGCAGATACATTTCACTGTAACAGGTCATTCTCACAGAAACCTCCAACTCTAAAAACACATAACCAGATGATAAATGAAAAGACACAGATCGAAGTTGTCCTCTTCTTTTTATACCTCAATCCAGTTTTGAAACTTCTGTGCATGTTATTATTATTATGATGCTTAGGTTTATAATCTTATACATTTATTTATAACTTTCTGTTACAAAGTTCTTTTTTAACATAGTCGTTCTACCATCTTTAATTAGAGTTAGAAAGATTTTACTAGGTGTAATCTTTTACTTTGGAATTCCTTTTGTTTAACTGGATTAGTAATCTGCATGTCCTTTTTTTTTATTCTTTCCAATTTTTAACTTTAATTAAATTACAAATAAATAATTTGAAACAACAAAAATCAACTTTCATTGTACTTTAAAAAAAAAAATACAAAAACTAAAAAAAAAAAATTAAAATACATTAATTTAAAAGATCTTTAAATTTACTTTTTTTTAGTTCTTAATATTCTCAAATGTTAATATATTTGGACCATCTATTTGTAGATGGTACAATATATATATATAGGCAGTAGATAAATATATTCACATGTTTCCAACATTATGTAATATTTATTATTTATACTACTTATCTGAATTATATTTCCAAGCCCTGGAGGCTTATATAACTTATAATAAAGACCAGATAGGCTTGTAAACTAATTCTATACCTTCTTTTCACACATTTAACTGGTGTAAACTAGGTACACTCTAATAGTTAGTCCTCTTATTGCTATGCTAATCCTTTGAAGTAATCATTCACCTGGAGATTATTCATTATTATATTCTTTGTTTAGTTAGTATTATATAATTAGCAACTAAATGTTAGGCATACATTGCACTATTCCAACTCACTACAGAAAACTCTGAATTCTTCATTCATTGTTTTTTAAATACTCAGGAGATCATCTTATCCATTGACTTCTTTTCTTTCTTGTGGCATCTTTGATGGTACATCTGCTGATAACTGGACAATCTGTGTCATTTTACATAGGATTTAATATCTGAATCCAATACCAGGCCATCATACACAACTGGAATTTTTTGCTCTCATTATTCTAGGATGATTTGTGCAATAAATGCAATACCTCAAAAAATCCTTGAAATGGCATTTAGTATTTTATAAGCAGGTAAAATGGATCTTTTATTTGTTGACAATTTATTATGTAAATTTTATATCAATTTGTAAAGATTTTCTGACTATTTTCTAGGCCAGCCATTTTTTTTATCTATTTTTGTAGTATTTGGTAACCAGGATCAGCTTTTGTCCATGTTGCTACAATTCAACAGCTTTGGATTGGACCTATCCATAAGACATTATGTCTTTTCCTGCTTTTGCAATTGTGTCTAGTTTTTGTGAGAGGCCAACTCCATGCTGTGCTGACTTGATTTGTTTCACAAACTAAGTTAAAGTTTATATAAATATATATTTTAATAAATAATCAATCAAACAAGATTGAAATAAACAATTATTAATAACTATCTTTAAATATTTATCAAACTAGCTTTCATCTCCATTGAGACCTTCTCAAGATCAAGACCTTCTCAATGTAGATGAAAGCCAGTTTGATAAATATTTAAATATAGTTATTAATAGTTGTTTATTTCAATCTTGTTTGATTGATTATTTATTTATGTATTTGTGACAACATTATGGACAAATAAATTATATTGGATATTTGACCATTATAGTGATATATTTTAATATTACCTGGAAAACATTTGTTGCTACTAAGTTTTTTGCTCACTAGATGGAAGTGAACAAAAATTGGACTGAAGATAGATAGATTTAACTAGATTTGGAAAGATCAGAAATAATATTGATAACGATTAGAAAGTGTTTTGTTAAGTCAACTTAAATATAAAAAAAAAAAAACTGTATCTGTGTCTGTTCCTGTAAGCAGGCTTAAAACTAAGTTATATATAAGAATAATTGTTTTTTAGTATGTTTGCTATTAAAGAATTTTTTAATTTAAGAAGGAGAGTGATTTATTTGAGAAAGAAAGTGTTTTTGAGGATTAAGGTTACAAACACATGTTTATTGATTGCAATTGATAGAAAGAAAAATTTTCTCCTTTTGTATAAAGGGGTTTGAAGAGTAGTAGAGAAAACATAAAGTTAAATAGAGAATAGAGAACTTAAAAAATAAGAAATATGAATTGCATTTGTATCCCACAATGTATATATAATGGTCAGAAAGAAATCAGCTGCGCTGTGGTAGAGTCTACCAAATGTGATGTGGTTTATCATTTGAAATACTTAAATAAGACTAGAAAAAATGTGACAGGTGTATGGTTATGTAAACCATGCATAAATGTAATAAAATAAGCAAAAAAAAAAGGTTTTTAAGTGTAGATAGTTTGAAGAAAATGTCAGGAAAAGTGGAGCAAAATATAGATGAGGAAGATAGAATAGAGTATGTTTTTAGTGGAGTGACAAAAGATATAGATGACAAAATAAGTAGTGCAGTGGAGATGATTAACCAAAGAATAAGTAAAATAGAGGAAAAGATAGAGGATGTAGAAGCAGAATTAAAATTGTTAGAAATGAAGTGTGAGCAAATAAAGGAATTATTGAATAAAAATGGTAAGGGAGAAGTAGATAAGAAAGCCCTGAAGGTGGAAGAGAATGTTACGGATGAAATAGGGAAAGTAAACCATGAGACAGTATTGATAAAAGATTCACTAATTTAGAGGATGTGGAGATGTTATTGCAAGGGGAAATAGAAACAAGGAAGTAAACATATGTTTGCCTGGAACTAGGATTAGTAATGTTACAGATATGGTAAAGAAACAGGAGAGGAGAGAAGTGTATGTTATGGTAGAGACAATTTGTCAGAGCCATCAGAGAGAGTAATGGATGAGTACATAGAATTGATTAGTAATTTGAATAAGATTAAAGGAAGAGCAGGAATAGTTGGATTATTACCAAGATTTTACAATAGATATAAGTTAGATAGGGCATATTGTATAAATGAGAGATTGAAAAAATTGTATGAGAGAAATGATATTATGTTTGTGGATGTGTGGGATTTTTTTATAAGAGGGAGTTATATAGTAAAGATGGATTGCACTTAACAAAACAAGGAAGTGAAGTTTAAAAAAGTTTGATTTATAAAAAATATAATTTGGGAAACTTATAAAAGGGGAGGATTAAATTGTAGTATTATCAAAAAAGAAGAATGGAGAAAATGTAAGAAATAAACAAAGAGTAGCTGATTTGGATATTAATGTAAATGTGGAGAGGGAAGGGGTCTGTAAAATTAATAGTAAGCAAGTTACTTACAAATATATTGAAAAACAAAGTGTCAAAAGAATTTAAAAAAGAGTAGTTAGGAAAGAATAAATTGTTAAAATTGGATATTTTAATATACAAGGTGGTAGAAGATCAGAAAAATGGCTGGAATTAAATAAATCAGTTAAAAATGCAGAGCTTGAGATACTAGCAGTAGTGGAAACACATCTACAAGAAGAATCTATACCAGAAGACATAGTATGGCAGGATATACATAGAGAATAAAATTTAAAAAAAGACGGGTAGTATAGGAGTTATGACAAAAAAATATTTGAATACTGTTAAATATCAAGAACATTTGTGGTTTGAGATAAGGTTAGAAAGACAAGAATGGATAGTCAAACTATAATGAAGTTAAACAATAGTATACATGAATGCCTAGTTAAGGATATACAGAGTTTCAAAAAAAAGGGGAAGAAAATAATAATTATAGGGAATATTAATGGGTATATTGAAGTAATTGATGATGTAGATAACAAGAATGGACAGTTTTTGAAGAATTTTTGTCAGAGTGTATTTGAGCATTGGAAATTTACCAAATATTTGAGGGACAATACACATGGTCTAGAAATAATATATTTCACACGCTATATTATATCTGATTAGAGAAAGAGGGAATGAATAAATGTGGAAAATTTAAAGGTTTGATTATGAAGAGAGAATATGTAATAGTGATCATAATTTCTTTACAATAGAAATGGTTAGTAATGTGATGGAAAATAGTAATAAAAATAGAAAGGATAATGAAAGATGTGGATGGAGAATGAATGATAAAAATAAGTTAGAATAATATAAAATAAAAGTTGAAGCAATCATAGAAGAGTTGACTGGGGATGAATATAAAGAATGGTGTGAAGTAGAAAAAATAGGAAATATGGTTTTAAGTGATAATATTCAGAAGAATAAAAGTAATAGAAAAGTGAGAGTTAGTAAAAGTGTAAAAAAGAGGGGGAAAGCATAGAGAAGATATAAGCATGCTATTAAAAACAAAGAAAGTGAAAAAGATATTAATGTTAAATGAGAAAAGTATTTAAAAAAAGACATTGGCTAAAATAGATAATTATAAGAGAGAATGAAATTAAATAGTAAATTGTTGGAGGATATTAATAAAAGAGGAAGAGATGGGAATAAAAAAATTTGGAAATACATGAAAAGGAATTTATGAGAGAGGAAAATAGTATTACTAGATGATAAGAGAATAAAGTATAGCTTTAGAGAAGAATTAGAGACAAATCTTAAATAATTATATAATGGATATAGAAAAGATGCTAGATGTGAAAGTCAGAGTGATAATAAACATGAAAGCATATAGTAATGGAAATATTAGGTTTACAGAAAGGGAATTAAATGAGGCAGGAAAGAAATTGAAAAATGGAAAAGCAAGAAGTTTAGATGGATGGTCAGCAAAGATGGTAAAGAATTTAAGAAATAGGACAAAATTAAACCTATTATCATGTTTTAATAAGATTGCACAGAAGAGAGTATTTCCAGATAGTTGGAATAATATAAGGGTAAGACTACTATTTAAAGGAGATGGTAAGTATCATATAAAGTTAGCAGTTATAGACCAATAGCAGTAATGTCAGCATTATATAAAGTTTTTGCATATATAGTGACTGGATGGCAAAATAAATGGAAGAAAATAATAGGGGGATAAATGCAAAGGTTTTTTCAATTGGATAGGCATATAGGAGATAGTTACTTAACTTACAGATATGAGTAGAAATAGAGATAGCCAGTTGTATATGTTTTTATAGATATAGAGAAGGCTTATGACAGAGTAAATACATATACATTATGGGTATGTTTAATAAATTTGGGAATGGATTTAGCTTTAGTGAATCTTATTAAGAGATTGTATAAAAATAGTTACTATACATATCAATTAGAAAATATAGAATTAGTTAAAGTTAAAAATGGGGTGGGACTAAGGTAAGGATGCCCTATGTCACCTATTTTGTTTTTGTTATATTTGAGAAAAATGGAGAGAGTAATGGAAAGACTAGGAAAAGAGATAGAGATATCATTAATAAGTGGCAAGAGAGTATATACATTATCAGGTCTTTTATTTGAGGATGATGTCTTCTTGTGCACAGAAAGTAGGGAATATATGGAAGTTATGGTGAAGACATGCACAAGAGTGGGTAAAGTGATGGGGTTTAATTTAGTGAAGAAAAAGTAATGATGATTAATACTGGGGAAAGAGAAGAAAGATTTTTTATTGGGGGATGTAAAGTTAAATATGGTGAATATGTATAGCTATTTGAGAATCATTTTAAATAATCAGAGAAATTGTTTGGATGAATGGGAGAAAAGAATTGATAAATGAAGCAAAGAAAAGAAAGGGATTGATAAAGAAATTAATAGTGTTTTCATATAATAAGTATGATGTAGCTAGAATTGTATGGAAGTGGCAGTAGCAGGGTTAACATATGGAAACAATGCATTATGTGTTAGTAAAAAGGTGCTAAATTACTTAGAAAAAGTACAAAGGGAAGTAGGAAGACATGCATTAGATGCAGATGGGTGGATGGCAAAGGAGGTAATTCAAGGAGAGATGGGATGGTTATGTTTTCATATGAGAGATACAAAAAGCAAAATGAAAAGGTTCAATAGATTGCAATTTATGGATAATAAGAGAATAGCCAAAATAGTATTTAATTGGGTTATGAGTAAAGGACAAGCAACAAGATGGTGAGAAAGGTAATAAAGTATGCAGAAGATTTGGATAAAGAATTTATGTCAGTATACTTATACAAAATGTGGGATGATTGTTTTAGAAGAATTGTTAGGTGTTATAGTAGCAAGGAATAGGGTATAAGAATAGATGCATTAATAAAAAATAGGGAGTTGGAGAGATGGAGAACTAGTATGGAGAATAAAAAGAGTTTCAATATATATAGAAGTAAACAGAATATTGGGTGCGAGTTAACTTATGATAATAGCAAGAAAAGTAGTTTACTAGTTAAGCCTCGATTAGGATCTTTAGCAACAAGGAAATATACACAAATCGAAAATATGGCGATTTAATCTGCAAGTTACGTAGGGAAGGCATAGAAATTATTAGGCATCTAGTTAATTGAATGTAAATGCCTACAAGCAGAAAGGGCACAAATAATGAAGTTGTGGAAGAATAAATATAAACAAAGTGATTATACAGAAAGTGGATTCTTGTTTTATATGCTGGGTTTGGGAAAAGATAATGGGAATTTAGATGTAAAGGCTATGAGTTGACAAAGATTATGTTGTGGAAATGGGATAAAGCAGGATCAAGAAGAATATAGGAAAAACTTAGGGTGGGGAATGGAAAGGCAAAATAAAGTAGCTAACAGGTTTCTCTGGACATAGTGGCTGAAAGATTTGTGACTCTGAAAAAGGAGAAGCCTCAGTGCATTGCATCCCTGGTTTAAATTCTATTTCATAATTGTATTGTATGTTATAATCAGTATAAAAATCCACATGCATAGCGATTAGTATACAAGTAAAGTAATTAGCAATTTTTATAGACCGATTAGAACTATAAAAGCATTCATTCATATTAAATGATTTTAATCAATTTATAATTAACACAAAAAAAGTTGTGATTATTTTCTTGTACTCTTAATCAAAATATAATCGTTTAACAAATTAGAATTGACAATAATTGATTTCTAATAATTCTAACAACGCAAATGTAAAAAGAATATTAGACTATTTCAATTCTAAACTTAGCAACCCAAAGTGGAATATTAACTTCGATTACTACTAAAAAAAAATTGCTAAATCAGATAAGCCTTTATTAGATGATTTTCCAAAGAAGTGCAAAAGATAAACAATGCATTTCTGGTATTTTTTTTTTTTAATATTTTATAAAATTATTCAGGGGAAATAATTTTTTCCAATTCATCCACGAATGTTCTCAGGTGTAAAATCTATTACAATTTTAGATAAGAGATATGAATGTCTATTAAATTATCTAAATTGAACTTTTAATAGAATGAAAAATGAGATCAATAACTAACGGATTATTTTGTCAAACGGAACTCAACACAATGACGTTATAAAAGAAAAATAGAAAAAATGCATAAAATGATATATATCGTACATTTTATAGCAATTCAAAGAAACCTAGCATTCCAACAGCATCCACAGTCTTTGAATTACAATGAAAAAAACAATTAATTTCCAATAAATCAAATCAATACATATAACCTACTAGATAATAAGAATAAAATAAATCAAAAAAAGATTATTTACAATTAGTATAATAAAAAAAAAAATTAAGTTAGATCCCAAGCACATGTATACTTATATACATAAAAAAATTTCCCGTGGATTTACTAATTAATAAGCTTATTGATCCAGCTATCTTTCTAAAACCATTAGTCTTCAGAGAAATAATCTTTGATTTGTTTTTTTATCTGTTACACATAGAGTTTTAAATTCTTTAAAAGTATATGCTGCTTCATTTTAACAAGTTAGAGAAACTTTTGAGCAAGAACAAACTTCTATCATGACATCAGAATAGACAAAAGGGTTAGATTTCACATTATCTTTATCTTTGGTTACTAAATATGAGGGAGATCGTAAAATAATTTCATATCTCAGATATTACATTTTGGAAGCTTGAATAATATTAAAATTCACCCATGAATATATGCATACAAAAAGATAATATATCCTAAACTGATGTATCATAAAGATAGATCACTATATATAAAATTATTTTACAATATCATTCATATATATATATGACAATTATGTTAATGTATGAAGAATTGTGACAGCAAGATATTGCAGGTTCAATTGATTAATGATTTCACAGCCTCATATGCCTCCAAAATATAGTCTCTTGAAAGTGAAATTATTTCCTGCTAGTTAGCAACTCACATATGATGATAATGTAAAACTCAATCTTTTTACCTATATTAAAACTCCCTAGAAAACAAATCTCTATTAATTAAATTATTATTAATAATTATTTAATAATAATTTAATTAATAGAGATTTGTTTTCTAGGGAGTTTGCTGAAGTGAAACAATATACCAATTAAAGAAATTAAAGATTCACCCTAAAATGTCATTGATAAAATAAACTCAAAGACTGATAAAAAAAAGAATATTAAAAGACTATTATGCTGAAGACAAATCTATAGTTTTAGAAATATATCTAGGCCAGTAAGCTTACTAATTAATTAGCTTACTAATTATTAATTCGAAGACTTTTTTTTCTTGTATATAAATATACTTTGGCTAAACTTAATTTTCTTTTTTGTTATTATCTTAGTAAAATGTTTTTTGAATTTATTTTATTTTTATATACACCTGGGTCTCATTTTACGCGATAGATAGGTTCCTCAGAAAACATGCGCAAACGAAATCACGCAAAAATAGATGTAACTTACATTGAAAAAGGGGGGATGTGGTCTGTGATTTTTCAAAATTCGCGTAAAAGCAAAGCACCAACGTAAAATAACTTTAAAATTTGCGCAAAAAAAAAATAAGGAAATAAAATATGACTAATAAAAAATTTCAAATTTAGAAAAAAATGATACAAGACAAACTTTTTTTAACTATATTTAATTTTATTCAAAATAATATATTTTTATGCATAATTTACAGTACAGTAATTTAAATTTTTTTATACACATTTTAATTATTATCGCTATTTGCCCCAAAAGACGTTCATTTGCAAACTAGTAAAAAATCAGATTCTCATGTGATGTGATGTATTTGGCTCCTCCTTAAACGAAGTCAAGAATATCTCAGCAATTATTCTCACAAGAGGAAATACAACTAGCGCCAAGTTCATTCTCATGTTGTGTTAATGGTTTTCTGTTGACGACGATGATGATTTTATTAATTGTTTATGAACTTAGACTTATGATAATAAAAAGACATTTATTCACCACTGCTGGGGAAAATTTAATTAAAACTAACAACTAAAAATTAAATTCTTATTTTTGTCTTTAATTTTCAATTCCGTTTAAAAATCAAATTTCATTTTACATCACATTAATTTCAAGTCACCTGTAAGTAATTTTTAAATTGTTAATTACAATTAAAAATCAGATTTTAATTTTTAATTGTGCCCACTGCTATTACTGACCTTTTAAAAATAAACTTGTGGACACTAAATGATTAATAATTGATTACGTTCTTTTTTAAAAAGCAAAAACAGAATGTGATTTAAAATGCAAAATTAACACGCACAATGTTTGAACAAATTTACATTATAATCTTGTAAAATTTAATGTGTGTATACATAAAATGTGGAAATCATGATTTTAATTTCATTATTGCATAAAATCTTACTATTATAAAGCACTGAAAATATTGAAATTACTAAGATGAAAGTCGAATTCCAATAATGTGCTATTACTTTCAATATAACGTAAGTGCACAAAATTTATTATTTAAAGTAATAGCGCATTATCGGACTTCGACTTCCAGTGAAAGACGAATCGCGTAACTTCAAAATCGTGTTAAATAAGTCCGCATAAAAAGAGACCCAAGTGTATTGATTTTATTTATTGAAACTTGTATAGTTTTTTTTAATTGTGGACTCACAAGTTCACCACTCTCTAGCAAGGTAAGGAAAAGTTTCTATCCACTTTTAATACCTTGTGGAGGGTTGTACAATTATTGCACAATAATATGCATTGTAAATTTTTGATTTTATCAGTGCATCATTGACTTTTATCTCAATCCTATCACAACCATCCATCAGCCCAGAAGTCAGACCAATCTCCCATACTATAGATACATTAAGAACATACACTTTTTCAAGTAAGCCATATAGCACATTATAATTTAAGGTAATACATCATTCAATCATCCACACTGCTCAATGGTGCTGTTTCTATGCAAAAGCTGTTCAAACACTTATATGTTGATGAAGTTAACACTTCCCCAACATCGCTAGCATGTGAACATTATCAGTAACGTGTTGTCACATTTTATATAGATGTTAGTAATGAATAGTTAACAGTGTATCATATGAGAGTGGGTGTATTTGTAATCAGAAAAAGTGTAACAGTACACAGTTAACATTTTTCCTTTTAAATGGAGTATAATTTTAATGAGTAACTACAAATTATGAGTATTTCAGAAATGTCCCTAATTTCCTTGTTAGGTGGCACAATTTAATAAATGAGGAGTGTCAGTCATGAATCAGGAAAGTTCACGCAAAAGTCACACAATTTGTGAGAACATTGTGAGATAAACAAAGTGAAATGGCGGAACAACATTTGGCGGGGTTCAAGTTCTTTGATTTACCTACTACAGAAGCAGACGCAGTAGCTTTCCTTCAGAAGAATAATATTTTTCCCACATAAAAGAACTGCGTTTGTGGTGGTGTTATGAAATTACGATGATGTAAAATTTCAGAAATAGAATGCGAATCACGTCAATGTTGTCGAAATGTGTAAATCAAAAAAAAAGTACCAAATATTCTATGTATTTGTTTATGAATAAAAGTTAATATTTTTGAACCCCCAGTAAATAAAACAAAAATAAATGTTTTTAAAAAAATATTTAAAAAATTTTGAAGGTTTTAAAAAGAAAAAAAGGCAGAATGTTTTTTTTTTTAAAAAAGAGGTGGTATGTTTTAAAAAATAAAATAAGATCAAAGGTTTTAAAAGCAAAAGTTATATTTGTTTTTAAAAAATTTTAATAAACCCATTATCAAAAAAAAAAATCCCTAAAAAATATATATATAAAACACATCAAAAAAAAAAAACAAATAAAAAAAAAAAAAACCTTAAAGAAATATATTTTTAAAAAGCCCGGTAACGTTATATTTATTTGTTTTTTAATAGCAACCGCGCCATCGAGTGGTGTGGATGATAGGACGATGTATTACCTAATTTAATTTCAAATACACATTATTTTCAGATAATTAAATTTAACTTCATATATATATTTAAATAGATTTTAAACATCTATTCCATCACACACTTCTGAAACGTATAATCCAAGGCATATGAAAAAACAAATGACTACAAGATGAACATTCTGCGCTGAACTAGTACTCATCAGTTGGCCCAGATATGAAGTTAAGTTTAAGTAGCTAAAAATAATGTTTATATGAGTTAAATTATATAACATGTTAATAAAGATAAGAAATTATAGCCCCTTACAAAATTATTTGTCCCCCTCTTTAATTGAAAAGAGCACACTGAGTAATTTTTTTATTAATTAAAAAACAAAAATTTAATGTCTGCATTATTCTTACTTAAGTGTAATCTCGTTTCCATTACATACTTAGATAATTCGTTTATGATCCTGGTAATGTTTAATCTCTACATTGAGAATTTATTGGAATGTTAATTAGGATAATAATTTATTGTTGATAATCTGTAATGGAAGTGATTGGCAAGGAAACTATCTAATATATTCCAATTATAAATGAAATTATTAAGTGATCCAATTCATAATCCAATCATCATTTCTGTTGTTTGTAAATTGATGATGATCAAGAAATATAATTCATGCTTCTTTTAAAATTCTTCCATATGATCTTCAACAAAATAGGAATACATCATACCAATCATTAATTGAGAAAAGTAAAGTGAGAAAACAAACGCTTAAATTAATTTGTATTAAAGAAAAATTTGCTTGCAACTATCCCAATACCTAAACCTGAATGTAACTGTAATTGAAAAACTGACATAATTAAATTTATATATTTTCATAATTTTTTCCTCTAAATCTTTTATTATCTTTTAAACTTTTCTTTCAATTACACAAATATTTATATTTATTACTATAATATAAATGCTGCACCAACTTTTAGGCAATTTTTTTTATATAAATCGCAAGTAACATGGAGGGACAAATGTCTATCTCTCATAATTTCTTTATAAGATATTTATATTTACACTTTAATTGCAAGATCTTAACAATTTATAAATTAATAAATTTAAAATACTAATTTAGATTATATAAATTTTAAAATTATGTAAGAATAAGGCAAGAAGATGACAAAGTATCAATAACAATGACAAATTTAATCATATGGACAGTGTATCCTATATTCTAGCTATCTACATTCATTTTCAAGCATTTAACTTAAAATACACACTATGTTTTTGTTAAAATTAAGCTTAAATAAAAGCAAAATGATGTCAAACAATATCATTAATAGTCATTTATAGTAATTTACAGTTATTGTCTTTTTAGCATATTTTATAAATATTCCATCGTCATATTTTTTCTCATTTATTATTATTAAAAACATCATTATATTTTTAATAAACTATATCTATGTGTGTGTGATAAAAAATATGTGTGTAATGTGTGTATGTTTGTATGTGTGCAAGGATTTATTTCACAATACTAAAAAAAAGTAAAGCATTTTAAATTAAAAAAGTTCATCATTAGAAACTATCTTCAAACAGTATGAATGTCTAATAAATTAAACACATCTCCATCTTTCTTTATTATTATTACAATGCTTATTTTATTAAACTTCATTAATTCAACAGTTTTAACTAACCATCAGTTTTCTTCAGAGCTAAAAGATATATTATTAGCTCTGAAGAAAATTGTTGGTCAATCAAAACTGTCAGATTGCTGCAGTTTAATAAAGTAAGCATTGTAACAGTAATAAAGAAAAATAGAATTGTTTAATTGTTTAACATTTTAGCAATGCATATAGAAGGATATAAGATGAAAGGATGAATACAAACACTTCATAAAGCCTAATAAAAAAAAATCAAAATGTGAAAAGGGAATAATTATTGGGGAGTAAGTGTATGAAAATTTCATTTAAAATTTTGACTGGCTATTTTTATGTGTTATGGTTAAATTTTAAATAATACTACCACAAGCGCAAGACAATGGTATGATGAGTGAATAATAGGTTCTCATACATATGACAATCCATTTCACTCGGTGGCACTATTGCTAGTCAAAAACAAATAGATATAATGTTACCAGGCTGATTTACATTTTAATTTTTTTTTAAATAACGCTTTCACCGGTTTATTTTCTTTTTGGGGATTTACATTTTTTTTTAGATATAAAACATTGAATTTCTTTCAAAATACATTTACTTTTTCTTTTAAAAATATTATTTTCTAAATTACAATTTTTAATTACATTATATATTTCAAAGCATAGTGCTGGAATGTGCAGGAGGGGTGCCTGCTGTTTTTGTCGATTCAAAGGATCGGCCAATAAATCCACTACTCTGATCGAACCAACCTTAGGATTTCTAAAATTACATTATATATTGCAGTGTGTAGCACTGGAATGTGCAGGGGGGGGTGACTGCTGTTTATGCCAATTCTTCGGATCAGCCAATAAATCCACTACTCCGATCAAACCAACCTTAGGATTTCTAAAATGATGTGCAACCTCAGACATTTGATTTCTCTCATAGTTGTTCTTTATAAAACAATATTATTTAATAGAATGGAATAATTATGTTTTTAAATTACATTATATATTTCAGCATGTAGCGCTCCACCACAGTCATTTTAGTAGTCTCGTAGCTGTTCTCGCACAAACGTGACTTTTCCCAGGAATTCTCTAAAATGGTGCTGGGACCTACTCTTTTGAAATTAAATTCACCTTCAAATATGTGTAGGGAAGCATGGTAATGGGCTTACAATTATTACTATGTAACAATATATCAGATAGAATGTAAGATCATTACTT
Organism: Epiperipatus broadwayi; assembly: GCA_028023455.1. Lineage (NCBI taxonomy): Eukaryota > Metazoa > Onychophora > Udeonychophora > Euonychophora > Peripatidae > Epiperipatus > Epiperipatus broadwayi. Next base: position 14,526,546 of record JAQFVV010012404.1, on the reverse strand, counting down.
TGAATGCACATTAAAAGTTATGGCGAGTTGAATTCCATACACTCTCACATCGTACAGTAATGATATGTGAAGTGTGTGCTATTTGTATAATGTTGCAAAACACCTTAGCAGGCCATGTGCAATGCAATCTAGGCCTGCAATGGCTAATATGAACACAACTATTCTAAAGACCGTAAGTTGGTCACGTAAATGGCATATTTCTGTGCTTTTGCATGGAAACAGCGTCATCAAGAAAGATGGGTTGTCATATGTATGAGTACCAAATAATATAACATCAGAAATAGAAGTATATCAGAGTTCAAGCAATTAATAAAATCTGAATTGAATAGTTTCTAGATACAGCCTTCACTAGGGGTAAAAATATTAGTTATAATTATTTTATAAAAAATCTATCTGGTCACAAAATGCAAAGTGTTCAATGTCAATCAATTCCATGTGAAATAATCAATTTAAATATTAGAAAATGAGCATCTATTGAACTTCAACTAAATAGCATTCTCTTCCTATATTCTATTTTGCCTGAGATCTAAAAAATGTTGGAAATAGATTTGTCATAAAGAGAAAATGAAAAAAAAATTAATCATAAAGAAATATTTATAAAAAACAATAACATTCTCTTATAAAAAATGAAAATTGTATTATTGTGATGTAAATCTCACATAAAAGGATAGAACAAAAAAAACTAATACATTTAAATGAGTATATTTATGCCATCAAGAAAAAGAAAGTCATTTTAATATTTTATTGTATTAACACAAAAAAAATTTCCATGAACAAACTTTATTTCTGCATTTTAATTTTCATTGTTTATTTTGTTTTTCTTTTTATCCTATGACTTATAAAAAAAAATCAAAGGATATTGCATTACTTGACCAGGAAACAACTGCCACAAAATAGTTACTACTTCTAAATAAATGTAGAAGATGCCATACTAATTAAACAACATATTATTTTTCATCTACTTTTGCTGATAATAAAAACAAAAATTGTAAATATCAAAAAAAAATAAATAAATATACATAATACTTTTAAATAGGTAGAAAATATTTGGCTTTCTGTTTATAAAACAAATGGCTTTTTTGCATGAAACACATTTGTTAACTTATTACTACTTGGAGAATTGAGGTTATAGTTCTTTTACCACAAGAAATTAGGACTCTCATATTAAAAAGACTAACCAGGATTAGTTGTATTAAAAAATGCTTGATTTCTAAAAAATATATTTTTTAAATATACTTTTATTACTTAAGAGACAAATGCATATATTCTCTATCATTTATATGATTAATATAATATGAGTGAGCATTATTTGACCCTAAATAATTTCATTCTTTCATATTTTATCTTACTTGTTTTGAGGTAATTTATTATTGAAGTTCAGAAGAAGATATTTTCTCCTGTATTTATTTAAAGGTAAAGAAAATAATATTTAATAGTAAGTATTTAAATCTGCAGTTATTTTCATCATTCAATATGCTATATCATTTAGTTTTTGGGAGGTTGTATAAATCAAGCTTTTTTCTTTTAATAATTTCTTTTTATTATCATTAAACATTCTGTTTGTTGATTTGTTTGCAAACACTTTTATTTAAGTTAGAATAAAATTGATAATTAATACATGTATATTCAATTAATGTGTTGAAATTTTGTACATTTCTTATAAATCATTGGCAATGTAATATGACAGTAAAATATTTTAGGTAGTGTCTCTAGTTTCTTAAATCCCAAAAAGTTGGCAGATGAAATTCCAAATATTTCAATACCAAATTTCAAAAAAGTTCTTATCATTTCAATAAGTTTTCAGTAATTCATGCAAGAGGATGATATATATATATTTAAATCATCTTAATAATCTTTTATAATTGAAATAAAAATAAATCTTGATTATAAAAGTTTACTTTTTTAAAAAATATATATATATATTTTATTTTGACTGTAAAAGTTGATTTTTAAAAAATGTTTTTCAAATAACAAATTACATTGTAAATGATTTTTAATCTGCCACGATTTTACTTTCAAATATTAAGCAGAGTGCTATATTATCAGTGAGGCATGTGAAAAAGTAGTAAATATATATTTTAAAAAAGGTTGCATTAAAAAGTATTTTAGTCATCATTTAAAATTCAAACAAAAATAAATCTTTGAATGAAAAATTTCATTTTTTAAAATAGTAACATTTTTTTTCTCTTGATTCTAAAAATTGATTTTTGTAAAAAACATTTTTGAAATATATGACTGTATTTTGTAAATAATCTTATTTAATACATATGATTTTTTCTATTATTAAGATGACTTATGATAATTGCAAAAAGTATAAAAATGCTAAAAATTTGAAAATAATATATATATACATATTTTATAATCAAAGCTTTTAATTACTTTGCATTAAAAAAATTTCTTCAACCACAAGTGGGTTTTTTATATTTATTTTAAAATAAAAGCATGGGGCAGGAGGAGCAAAAATTAATTAAGTCAAAATTAAGTCAATCCCTAATTTTTATAACAAGAGATGACTTTAATTAATTTCTAGACCCCTCCCCCCCCCCACACACACACTTTTCTTTAACATTAAATATAAAAAACCTCAATTGTAAGTGAAAAAGAAATATTTTTTAAGGGTAAAATAAATAAAAGTGTTGATTATAAAATATGTTTTATATCTATTATGTTTTATATATTTGATTTTATATTTTTTATGGTTATACTTTTAATAAAAAAAATTGCTCATCATTTCTTTTACTAAATTAATTTTTATATTAATTTCTCTGTTGAAATTAGGTTGGATTAACTAAATAACAGAGTGCAATGATCAAGTGATACCATTTGATCATCAGCAGTAATTATCAATTGTTTGCCATTCTTTTAACAATTTATTCTAGAATCTCAATTTTAGAGTTACATCATAAATTTTAATAGCTCCATAAATGGTTAAATAAAATATTTTACTCTGGGCTATTACTTTTAATTATTTATTAAGATTCATAATTTCCATTTTGTTCTTTTAATATTTATAAATATAATTCTGATGATTTCTATGATTTTGAAATTATGCAAAAAAAAACAGCAACCTATATATTAATTTATTAAATGGGATTAAGTTTAATTTCTTGCATAAATTTAATTCATCATATATATACAATCATACTAATGTATTAAATGTGCATTACGATTTTTGGTAATTATAATTTAAACAGTACAATTACTATTAGCACTGTAAAATTGTATAGAAATTGCACTAAATTCAACAAACAAAATATTTTAAACATTAAAGTATTTTTAAATAAAACATATGATTCCATACTGGCTAAAGTCTAATCAATAATTGCAATTAAATTTTTGCTCTCTATTATTAATTCTTAATAAATTATATACCCCACACATAAATATATATGTACACACATTCAGGCTATTATCCAACAATTTTGCACAGACTTGTATATACATAACAATTACTAAAACACAAAATAATAAAATAGAAAGTCAGCTCATGTATGCATATACTAGTATGAGAAATTAGCTCCCTAATCTTCCAGTCTAATCAACTGAAGAGAAAAACTTTTGAAACTATGGATTTTTGTGTCCATATTTCACATTAACCTTTCAACAATTTACTGAAAGAGAAGTTCATTAATCTTAACATTTGGAAAAAAACCTATCCCACAGGAAATATTTGATTATTTATTAAAAATAAAAATTACTTAGAATTTAATATCAAAAAACAACAATTCTAAAGCATACAAATTATTTAATATTCTAAAATAACTTATATATATATAATAAAATTACTCCAAATCCTAGTTTAGCTTTATGTTTGTAATGCTTACATATATATTTTTTAAAAAGAAAAATGATGGTCCAAATTTTAAAAAAAAAAATTAACTGCGAATATTAAATTTTATTTTTATCTATATTGAAGAACAACTCCTCTATTACTTGAAAAAAAATAAAACTAAGAAAAAGAAGACTTAGTAAAATTTCTTCAGTTAATTAAAAAGCTCAAAGTGAATGAAATAATAATGTAAACATCGTAATGCTTAGAAATGGTTTATATCACAACATTCTCTTAAAAGTTAATTAATGTGGAAAATAAGCTGAGAGACCTACATCAAGGTAACAGATGAAGATCAATATAAATAAAGAGGAAGACATTAGAAAAGATTTAAAAATTCTTAAAAATAAAAATCAATATAATATTTTATATATATAAAAATTCAGATGGTTGTATTTCTGTCAAAAGTTTATTCAATTTTTTTTAAAAAAATAAACAAATTTTAAAATAAATAAAACATTAAAAAAAAGACAACTCTTTATGGGACTAGAGAAATTATCATTTATATACTGATAATTAATATAAATTAGAAATAAAACAAATTAATAAGAAATATAATCGATTTTTTCAGACGCTTATTCCTATGGTTACAGCCTTAGTAAATATTACTTAATATAATAATGTGCGTTTACTAAAATTTATAATTACAACTTTAAATTATCGTAATAGATTTCTTACTATAAGATCTTTCCATTGACTCGTTGTAAATCGTAAGATTTCGCGAGTATTAATGTATAATAAGAATTGTGGACTTAATTAGTGAAGTATTGAATAGCTTCACACTCTTAGATCTAATCACTTCAGCTTCACCTATTCATATATAAAAGTAGGTTGAAGTAAAGAAGGGTTTCCCTCTCTTTTGTGTTTCCCTCTTTTCTTTCAAGCGTAAGCTTGTGGCTAAGACCTGTAGAGGTCCCTACCTCCGAATTTTTCAGACGCTTATTTCTATGGTTACAGGTTTAGTAAATATTACTTCATATGATTATTATAACACTAGGAGGTCACCAAAGTGATAATCAACTGACCATACTATATATGTATTTTATTTTTCTCAGATGGGTACCAATCCAGAAACCTTCATCTTCACCATTGTTACTATATATAGAACCATATAAGTCATATAGTTCATAATAGAGCCAGTTGGAAAAAAAATGATGTTCAATAAAACCAATGAGAGCTAAATTCAGTAAAAAATGTAGTAATCAAGCTTTTATTAGGCTATAATCCTAGAACAGGAGTCTCCAAAGTGATCAATATAGATCCCAAGGGGTCGATTTGCACTCTGAATCAATGGAAAAGGTAAATTAAAAATCACTGCTATAATATATAACTAAATTGTAACGATTTAATTTTAAGATTAATTTGATATTACACACGCACATATATATAATTATTATACATAAAAAAGAAGACAAATTAATTATATTTTATGTCTGTTGTAAAAATATAAATTATCAAAATGAAATCAGTTGCAGTAGTGTTAACAATTTGAAACCTCTCACTTTGAAGTAGTTTATTTAAGGTTATAATTTATAATGGTATTTTTATTTTTAGTGTCAATCAATTCTACTAACTTAATAAGTTTTTATTATAATGCATCTCATTAGAAATAAATATATGTAATCTAAAAAATTGTTGATTGATTCAACTATCAAAAAAATTTGGGAACCGCTACCCCAGAAGAATCACAATATAACAAAATAAAAATAAATAGAAAGAATAATGTAAAAGTGCATATAAAAAGCTTAATAATAAAAATCAAGTATTTAGGCAAGATTATGTAGATATAAGAGATAGAAGAACTGCAAAGGAAAAATAATTATAATACACAGTAGAATAAAACAGTTTAGCTGATTGTATATTATCAATATGATGTATTGAATGGATAAGAAAATATAATCAGTATTTGCTCGAAATATGTTTAAATAATTGAGGAAGAATTGATAATTAAAATAAAAAAATTGTAAAATGTTATTGCAATAACAGTAATAATAATTAGTAAAAAATATAAAACTTCAGATCAATAATTTAATTTTTCATACAGATGATAATACTGAGAATTTCGAATAGTCCGATTTTTATACATTGGATTTAAAAAAAACATATACACACGCACACAATTTGATTTAAAAGGTGGGGGGGGGTCAAATTTTAAGTTGTAAAAATTAATGATAAAAAAATATTTAAATAAAGAAGAGACTCTAATAATTATTTTTTTGAGTTTTGAAATGCATTTAAATACGTGAATTGTACTGTTTTGATAGGGATAGAGCAGTGCCTGCCAAACTTTTTTACTTTACAGACCATTGAGCGAGGGGAATTTATTTTACGGCACACTAAATAAAAATCCCAACAATATTAAATATATTTTATTAGTAAGAATAAAAATAAATAAATTCTTATTATGGTAACAATAAAAAAAACATTGTTTTATGAATATAATATATATATATAGGTAATATATTACAATAATAATAATGTTATTAGTGAGAAGGATTGCCTTTTGAGAAAAAATTTGACAAAATGCAGCTCTAAAATCAGAACAAACACATAACTTCTGTATAATTGTTCCCCTATTTTTTTATTTCATTTCCATAAGTGCTGAGAAAGGTTAATTCGCAAAGATACGATGATCCAAAGGGCAACAGAGATTTAACAGCTGTAGTAGTTAATCAAGGATATTGGCTCCAAAGCAAAATCCAAAATTCTGACAATTCTAGCACAGAAAATGAGGCTTTATACACAAGATCATTTTTCAAGTCTATTAAATTTTCTTCTTCTGTTAATGTTAATGGCAGGTCTGTACCCTCATATTTTGTGAAAGGATTGATGACCCCTGGGTCATTTGATAATCAATTGATGAAAAATACTTAGAAAATGATACAGAGGTTTTCTATTGCCATCTGCACTTCTGACAACATTTTAAATCTGTTTGGAAAAACCTCTATGCCTGGGAAGCAATCACGCTGCAAGTCTTTAACTCTCCTGGTCCACGGTTTTAACTTGTCAGTGAAAGACTTTACTTTGAACTGTAATTGTAATGATATTTTCATTCATTCCTTCAGACTCAAATTTAAAACATTCAACTTCTCAAAAAGATTATTGAGAAATGTTACTTCCAGCCACCAATTATAATCCTTAAGAAATTCAAATCTAGAATTTTCAGCATCAAAGAAATATTATTTCATATCACAAAGAGATAAATTGTGTGAGCACTTTTCCTTTCAAGAGCCATCACACTTCTGTATGAAGCAGTAAACACTTAACATCAGAATCCATAGATTCATATAGGAATGCAAAAAGTGTGCAACAGAGGAAATATATGTAATTCACCACCTTAACAATGTTGTCCATCATTTTCAGGATACCATCAGGTAGAGATTTTGACAGCAAAACTTCATGGTGAATCATGCAATGTGCAATTTTAACTTGTGAATTTTTTTGTAATACACAGGCCATGAAGCCTTTTTTTTTATCCTGCATGGATGGAGTGACATAACTGCAAACACTAATACAAGTTTGCCACTGTATCCCTCTCAATCTGACATTTTGGTTTGCCAGGTTAAAGACATCTGTTATTCTTTCTTTCAATTTGTAGCAAAAGCAAAACTATCTTATGATTTTACCATGTCTGATGATTTTCAGAAATTAAATTAATTGAGCTTTGTTGCTGATGTAAGGCCCACAAATTTTTTAGTTCTTTTTTTGCTTCAGTGAAATGTTCATGGAGCTTATCAATGTCTCATGAAATGTCTTGAATTTTATAGAAATTGTGTGGGCTGACAAAGGAATTAGCTTAATTTGTTTGATGACTTCATCACTAATCATTGTGCCAGTGGTGATCTCCAAGACTGGTAAAATATTTTTGACATCAGAATTTGGTTTTTTCTTCTTTACCAAAAGCTGAGCAATCTTGTGACTAGTGATTTGAGCTTTCTTGGGAATCAAGTGAAATTTCTTCAGCCTTTTTGATTGAATTTTTAAATTATTTTTTAGCATTTCAAAGTATTCTTTTAGTTTGTCCTTATGTTATAGATGATTTGTTATTAAATGACATTCAAATTTGCTGGGAACTATCGCTTCATTTGAGAGTGTTATTAAACAAATCATACAAAAAGGAACAGAATTGTCTTTTTCCAATAATATAAAATCATATTGGATTTAATTTTCATTGGATTTTCATTTTGATGAAGTGGAATTTTTATTCTGATGTTTGTCTTGTTTGCTATGACTCTCACATTTTTCTGAGTTTTAATAAAAATTTGTCCATGTTTAAAATATTTTCTCTTCACTAAAAATCAATTAAACATAAAATAATTTATGTAAATTATAAAGAAATCATAAACTAAAAACTACTAGGACTACCAAACAATTTACTTACAGACAATCATGGTTTAACATTATTAATGCAGAAATATAGTATATTGCAGCAAAACTGCTGTTCATCATGTAATGTAATTAATTTATATTTACAGTATTTTATATAATATTTACAATTAAAATTATTTTAAACTAACCATTTCCTAACTAATCACTATCACTAATATTTATATAACAAATCATTCAATTTATTTTAACTACAGTTCACATTTTACCAAGATTACTGCTCTACTCTGTCCACTGCTGTTATATATACTCGACATGCTTGAACTTTGTGAATACTCTTGGATCTTTTGTTTCCCAAAACAATCACAAGGTGATTCACAGTCAAACAGTCTGTGGTATCTTCACACATTATTTATCTATATTTTTAAATCTTACATGGTACACAATTTGTCAGACACTTAGAGGGATAAAAATTATTATAAAATAAGTATTTGAAAAAGATAATAATGATATGAGAAATTTTTCTCCAACTCTGATAGATATCTTAATAATCCAAAGAAAGTTAAAGAATGAGATTAATCTTTCCTATTTATTTTAGATTATTTTTTTGGATATCATGATATTTAATCCTATAAATATTTCCAGTAAAATCTAAGAATGTTCTGAAATTCCCTGAAATAAAGTAACTTTGGTAGATAACTATCAATCTATAAGGTTCTGAAGTTAATTTATTAGTCTTTTTTTGTGAGAAATTTACTAACTTGTCATTTGATGAAAATATTTATAATTTGAAAATTATAATAACATTATAATTAATAATCAATCACAAATAAGGCATTTCTAACTCCAGAAAAAGAAGAAAAAGTTAATAATAAGAAGTAATTTTTCGATATTGTGACTCTTAGTCATAAATATTTCCAATAAAAACCAAGAACATTAAATTAACTGAAATAAATATATCAATTAAGTATGTTCTGAAATTAATATGAAAATTGGTTTTCTTTTCTGAAATATTTACTAACTTGTTTATTTGGTGAAAATACATATAATTTGCAAAATATAATAGTATTATCCTTTATAATCATTCATAACTAAATAAGGCATTTATAACTCCAGAAAAAAGAAAAAAAAGTTAATTTGTAATCCTTAATACAAATCAATTTGGGAATTACAAATATGTCTGCCTATATCACATGCTAGTCCTAAAGTATTGTAACGGACCGTAAAATGTACTGGGCGTCTACAGGGTAAGATATTTAATTAATTGCTGCCCCAAATGTTTGGGTTGCCAAAATATGTAACGGACTATAAAACCTTTTAGGATAGTACACCCAGAGCCTTCTCTACTTATAGGTCCTATTACTACTCGGAGTTCTAACTCAGTGCAGATACTAGCCTTTAACTCTGCTCAAGGATGGAATTAAATAGGATGGCAATAATGTGACCTCTATATAGATCCTTAATGGCTATTGCTAATAATAAATTAAAATCTGTATGTAGGTATAATAGCTATACTGGTGAGTGAAGTATGAATGATGCTTGACAATATAGAGACCAGAGAAACAAAGGTTTTAACTTTAAACAATAAATATTTATTAACAGATCATGCTTATAGTTATAATATTTATAAATCAACCGAATATATACATGATTATTATAAAACATTAATTTATCCTTACAACAATATGACTAGCTGTAATTCAAATATTAAAATATGGGCTGAAATAAGAATTATAAAATTTAGTGCATAATTTACAATAACGTATTAATTATTTTGAATATAAAATTATATTATTAATGTATGATTATCATTCTGTTTACGTCCTTTAAATATACCTCAAAGTTATGTCCATGAATTGCTAATTTGTGTTTTGTATAGTTAAGAAAATATTATATATATTTAATTATTAATTAGTTTGATTTTATCGTATTAATTATTTAATAAATGTAAATATTTAAAATCTTACCTTTTTGTTTCAGTCATTGTCCAGTTTTAAACCTTCCATTATGATAATATTTTATTTACAAAACATTTATAATATATTGATGTATAGTTTGAGTTGTGCATCTCTCTCACCCTATAAAAATCTAAACAAATGGGTTCTTTTGTTTTTTTTTTTTTTAAAAAAAAAATGTTTGCGACACTTGGATAAAAGAGTGAGAAAAATTCACAACCCAACTCTCAGTATACATTAAAAAAAAAAAAATTTGAAACATAAAATATAATGAAATTTTGGAATTCCTTAAAACAATATCACATTAAATTTTTAAGAGCAGCTTCGGGATTCTTAGCAGATAATGTCTTTCTTTCCTTCATGTATATTAAATCATGTTGACGTTTTAAGCATTACACTTCCCATGACGAAATTGAATTCCTCGGCGTTTGATTTTAAAGCCATGCATTTCCATTTATAACAAGATTTTTCCACGTTGATTTAAACAATATATATATATATACCAATAAATACGATCCTCCATCACACGTCAACGACACCAAGAGGATAGAAAAATCCCCTGACACTCAATTAGCAAAAGTGCATTTTTAGATTTTATTTACACAATATAAATTATTAAATATGAATCCTTTTTTTTAAAGCTTACGTTATATAATAAGACGAACGCTATCTCTATGCAGTTTTATTTATATATGTATGAAACGTATGATAAAGATTTTACTTTTAAAGTAATGTTAATAAAGTTCTATTTCATCATTAGTTGATTTTATTTTATCCCAGAAACATTTGATTGCAATTATATTTTTTTAACAATGTTAAATAACTATGATGCTCTTAGCATTTATTTGAACGAACGAAAGTTCATCGATTAAATAGTTTTTTTTTTTCTTTTTAAAACATTTTACAATTATCAATAATAAAATTCCAAATATTAAATAGTTTAATATTAATAAAGAATGGAAATCCTAATAACTAATATATTAATTAAAATATTCTTTACAACTTTACTTTCGTGCATTTCAGTTGAACAAGCAAAACCAACAACAACTTAAAACAAAAAAAAAAATCTGTTGCCTAGATATTTTTTTTTTTCACGTTCCTAAAATCAACAAAGGTTTACTCTTTTTTTTTCCTCTTTTAAACAAAAGAAACGTGGTTACTAGAATTTAATGTTAAATATTCTTTTTTTTATTTTGTCACGTCATGATTTAAAATCTACATTCATGTATATATATATGTGTATATGTATATATTTTATTTTACATTTAATAAAAAAAAATGTGTTCATTCCTTCATGAATGTATGGTTATGTTTGTGGTATATATATGTGTATATGTCTCCAAATTGTTATTTTTTTTTTTTAATAAGGATTGGACATCACCTTACATTTCCCCTACCCTTAGAAGGTTAAAATTTAGACCATTGTCAAAATTTTAGCACCTAAACAAAGGTTTGGATGATTATTGTGTTGGATAATTTTATTCTTTTTAAATAGGGAGAGTTCTAATGCTGTAGTACTTATTTTCATTTACCCATCAATATACATTTGTTTTTTTTTTGTTTTTTTTTATATTACTCATTTTTGGTTAGACTCCTATCCTTATCTCTTTCATCTTAACATTGAATTACTGTCATCATTAACATTGTTTCTATTATCCTTTCTAAAATTGCTAACTATATGACGGTTGAATAGTCTGAATTTGACTGGTTAAGTGTCTCTGTTCCAGAAGGCACATATTTGAGTTTGTCAGCCTATATCCTGCTCCCTAGGAGTCTTATTGGATTTTTATAAGGTCTGAACAAAATATGGGATTCCCACATTCTATGGGTCCATTCCCACATCTCAGCCAATTCTAAGATACCTCAATAAAATGTTTCAACATTAATTTGAGTGCATCCTCATCACATCTACCTACTCTAGCTATTTACTCACGAACAATGATGTCTTTCTCATTACAATACACTTGCATATACCCATTTACATTTTTTTTTATAAACTTCACTTTCATCTATTTTAATCATGGTCATCTGTTTACAAATAACTAAGCTTCTGTACATGGCAATTCTTGACAACCACTGTATGGCTTTAATATCCGAGCATTATAAGTTCCTTTTATCTCTCCATCAATATTTAACCAAAATGCATTTGGGCCAGCTTGTTTCACAATAGCATATGGTCCAGCATATTGTTGACAAAATTTATGATAAACATTATCCATTGGTTTACTTGGGCTATGTGTTTTCACAAAAACCTTGTCTCCAATCTTAAAGTGATGTCTGCTTTTCTTTCCCTTCTTATTTCTAAAATTGGATTTATTAATTAACTGTTGTCGAGCCATTTGAATTTTAGTTTCTATGTCATAATGATGACATTCAATTGGAGGTTTGTATTTCACAAATAATGAAGGAATAGGTTGGTTAAAATGTAGTTGGATGGGTGCGAATCCAGTAGATTCATTTGCACCCCAATTTATGTAATTCACTACCCGTTCTGTCTGCTTCACCCACCCCCTATGCTCATCCTTTAGGTAAGTCCGGAACAAACGGCCAAGCTCCCGCATTATGCGTTCGCAAGGGTTTGATTGTGGATTCCTAATGGAAGTGAGCACGTGTTTGATTTGTAGTTTCTCCACCCATCTTTTCCATTCCTTAGATAGGAAAGGTGTTCCATGGTCTGACAAAATAGTTTTAGGTTTTCCTATCTTGGGGAATTGAAGAGTGTCTAATACCCTGATTGTGTGTCTGGTATTAGCCTGAGGTATAGGGTAAGCAGAGACATATTTCGAAAAGAGATCATAGGCGACCAAGAGATATCTTTGCTTATTGAATGGAGGTAGTGGTCCATAATAATCGATCGCCAAGATCTCATTTGGTCTTTCAGGAATTATAGATTTTAATGCCTCGCTATAATTTTGGTTTACTGGTTTAGCTTTTAGGCATACTAGACAATCCTGAAGTGTTTTCCAAGATATCTTTATACATGCCTGGCCAGTAAAACCAAGTTTTCATAGTATGTTCTGTTTTACGGGCACCGTAATGTCCATACAAACAGTGAATATACTTTATGAGTGGGGTACGTAAAATTGTAGGTATCATTACTTTCCACTCTACAGTATTTGACTCAATTTTATAAAACAAAATCTGATTTTCTACCTTATAAAGTGTCAGATTCTTGGGCACATTCAAAACTTCTCCTTTTAGGGCTCTTATGACTAAATTTAAATTCGGATCTTCAAATTGTAATCTGGGCAACCTTTCTAACTCATCCTCTACATTACTATCAATTATTAAGTTGACATTTGTAATGTAGGCATCCTCTACAGATAGATGGTTTTGATCTGACCGATATGAATTCCGACTAAGTATATCCGCTACTATGTTCTCGGATCCTTTGCAATACCTTACAGTGTAATTAAATTCCTGCAACAGCAGACTCCACCTAACTAGGCGACTGTTGGTCAAATAGCTGTGGTTCAGGAATTCAAGGCTCTTATGGTCTGTGACCACTATCACCTCAGATCTGAGAAGCATCTGTCGGAACTTCTGGAAGGCCCACACTATAGCTAGTGCCTCCTTCTCAGTTACCGTATAATTCAACTCCGGACCTTTCAGGAGTCGACTGATAAAGTACAGGACGCCAGGTTGACCATCCTCCTGGATTTGGGATAATGTTACCCCTAACCCGAAACCACTACTGTCAGTTTGAACGACAAATGGTTTATCAAAATCAGGGAAAGCCAAAATTGTTTGCTGTAAAAACCCTGTTTTGATATTTTCAAATGCCCTCTCCTGTTCTTCGGTCCAATTCCATTTTTCTTCTTTCCTGATTAATTTCAATAAAGGTTCCATGTGGCCAGCAAATGTTTTGTAGAAACGGTGGTAAAAATTACACAAACCTAAGAATGACCGAATCTGCTTTTTATTAGTAGGCCTAGGAAAGTTTTGAATGGCAGAGATTTTATCTGGATGAGGTCTTATCCCATTACAACCTATGATATGACCTAAAAAGACTACCTGATCAGATGCCAGGGTACTTTTCTTGAAATTGATTTTTATTCCTTTGTGAAAGCACTCCTGGAAAAATGTAGTGAGTTGTTGAAGATGTTCTTCAATGCTGGATGATGCAATAATCACATCATCCACATAAATGGTTATGATTCGCTTAATCTCAGGAGAAAGGGTCTTATCTATACATCTAATTAGACCAGCACCACTATTGATCAACCCAAATGGCATCCTATTGAATTGATAGGTAAAACCTTCGTACCGAAAAGCAGTATACTGGCGATCATCAGGATGAAGCTCGATCTGCCAATAGCTGGAAGTCAGATCGAAGGTAGAAAATACCTTCTTGTTTCCAAATCTCACGAACAACTCATGAATGGGCGGTGGAATATTTCTGTCTGGAACAGTAATTTTGTTTAGCTGCCGAGCATCCAAACAAAATCTCATCGACCCATCTTTCTTCTTCACAGTTACAACTGGATTGCAGTAAGGTGAAGAGCATTTGGAAATGATCCCCCACTCCAGCATTTTATTGATCTGTTTGGATATTTCCTGCCGATATTGGTACGGGATAGGATACGATCTGGATTGAAATGGTTGGTCATCCTTCAATTTAATTCTCTGTTGGAATCCAGGTATAACTCCTGGAATCTCCGAAAAAACTGGGTTAAACTGATTAATGATAGATCGTAACTCTCCTGCACTTTTGCTATCTAATAGATTGGACTCTGCAAGTTTAGTGTCTATAAGTGCTTCAGGAATATTTGATACAACACAATCAACCTCAGGTAGGCCATATCTTGGAAGCAATGTCATCTCCAAGACCTCATCATCAATCCTAACTATTTTATTGGAGAAATCAACAATACAAGAGTGTAAGTGTAGGAAGTCTGCCCCTAGTATGACATCATGGATCAAACCATTTAATATCAAAAACACATGATAGAGGACTGTCTGACGAAACTTTATTTCAATCCAAACTTGTTTCTGTGCAAGCTTTGCCTTCTTATTGTTAGCCATGGTAACCTGCACAGATTTCAGGGGCAAGATTTTAACCTGAGGGTTCTTGTTCAGAACCTTCTGATACAGCTGGTCTGAAATGACAGAAATCTGGCTACCAGTGTCTAACAAAGCTTTAATCGGCAAATCCTCAAACAAAGCCTCTATCATGGGACAGCTCTGCAAGGCAAAGTTGGGTGCCTTGTCTTCCCATGAACATGTCATATTGGTGATTTCTCCATCTACTATTGGTACCTTGTTCCTCATTGTATTTTTGGTTCCTTGAGGCGAGGAACTAATCCTCAAGCACCTTTCTAGTTTAGTTTCTGCTTAGTTTTGGATGCATGATTACTGCATCCTGGTTTTGGTGAACCGTTTGGGGTACTTGGGAAATTTCTCAATGATTCTCCATTATTAAATCTATTCCTCTTGGGTGACCATATATTTGGTGCATTTATTTGATTGGCTTTCCCTTTCCAGTGTCTGGGATCATTGTTGTTTTTTCTCTTACAATAAAATAAGGCATTAACATTTGCCTCATCTTTCCTCCTGTCTGGTGCCCTGATGGATAAATTAGTATTATTCATATCCATACTATTTAACAATTCGGCAACCTGCTCAATATTCTTAGCATTTGCACACATCAGCGATTGCTCTATACGTAAAGGTAAATTCCTTTTAACTATTCGGATGATTTCCGTTTCCCTAAAACAATATGTGTTCAATGAACGTAGCTTGGTAACTTGTCGCCTAAAAAACTTTGTAAGTCGGAAGAGCGGGTGTAGATCTATATTTTTCCTGGAAAAGTTGATACAGAATGCCTTCCTGTTTATCTCTGTTCCAAAAATTCCTAATCAATAGAGTCTGGTAATCATCAAACGTGGATGGGGTCTGGAATAATGACTCCCACCACATTAAAGCATCACCTTGGAGGTGACTATACGCAATTATAATTTTTTCACTTTCTGACAAACTTCTATTCACCATGAAATAAAGCTTTAAGCTTCTCAAATGTTCAATTGGAGCTTCATTATTGAAACCTTTAAAAACCTTCAGTTTCACAAATTGGTTAATAGCGTTTATCTGCGTGCTGGTTACATGAGTCTTATTCATTTCTTGTGTACTTATTTGTGGATTCATGAGGAGATGATCAACATCAGCTTGATATTCATCTGGTTGTGCTTCATCTATATGAAATTCATGGAGGCCATTCACTTCAGGCATCATATGAGATTGAAAAGTGGATTCTTCATATGGGTCATTTGCTTCTTGTAAATCATTAAAAGCTACTTTCAATTGTGCCACATCATCGTTCCAACCTTCCCGGTCATTTTTGATCTTCTTTTCCCTTTCTAATTGTGGTTTCATATGAATTGGTATTTTTGAGTTAATTTGGGACTTATCCCTCAATGTCTGTTGCTTCATGGCTTCATCTAAACTATCGATTCGACTCTGTGTTTCAGTAGTTCTCTCCGTAAGTTTTTCTAACATTGTTTTGCCCAACAGAGCATCTGTTTCCATAGAAGATATCTTATGTCCAAGCTGTTGTAAATGATGATTCACAGCTTGCATCATTTGCTCTTGAGCCCCATTTTCTGCACTTTGTTTAATCTGGAGTTGGCTTAATTCCATCTGTATGGCTTCCAAATCTCCTTGAACTTCTTTCTTGTGATTTTCTTGACCCTGCCTCATTTCTTCTTTAGTAGATTTCTGGGCTTGGTGTACCTCCTTAATATTGTTATCAATTTTGATGGTAATGTTTTCTTTAAACCCAGTAAATTGTTCTTGACACTGCAAGCTCACTACATCTATATTTATTTTCATCTCCTCTACATTTCGCTTTAATTCCGTACTACTGTTATGCACTTCATTCATCTCTGAAGATAACTGCTCCATGGCTGTAGAAACTTTCATTTCAATGCCACTAATTCTTTTCTTAACCTCCTCATCCAATTTGTCAATATCAGCCTTAGTTACCATGTTGCTTATTTCAGCCTTGATTGTATCTATCCGACCATTCATGCTATCCATCCGACCATTCATGTCAGCCTTGACTATATCTATCTGACCACTTATGCTATCCATCCGACCATTCATCTGACCACTCATGCTATCCATCCGACCATTCATCTGACCACTCATGCTATCCATCCGACCATTCATGTCAGCCTTGACTATATCTATCTGACCACTTATGCTATCCATCCGACCATTCATCTCAGCCTTGGTTGCCATATTGTTCATTCGATCCAATAATGTTTGGAGCATCTGCATCATGGCTCCACTATTTTCTGTAACCTGGGTTAGTCCAATTCCAGGTGATTGATCAGACTGTTCATTAGAGTCTCCTTGAATTTGAGATATCATTTGTTTTTCCTCTTGCATTGAGAAAGAATACTCAGCTCCAACCATTGATCCCCCGGACATATTCATGTCTACTGATCCTACTTGTTCCTTATTAGGATCATGCTCAGCTTCATTGCCACTAACATCCTGTGGCTTAACATTTGACTCTTTATTCATATCTGATAAATACCTACCACTTCTGAGAAACATACAAAATAAACTAACACTTTTCCTTAAAATATCTACTCTATGGAAAAATTATTTCTTTTTATATAATATTCTATAATATGTCATAGGATCTTCTACCAACTTGTGTCATCACACGTGATTTTGGTTACCTTAAGTATTTACATATCATTGGTATTAATGCTGGCTTTATATATTTTTCCCTTATCTGCTTCACTTGCCTACTCTTATTAGATTCTTGATCATCTATTTAGCTTTGGTCTCTATTTATCAATTCATACTCTCACTCAGAGTTATTTGAACTTATTGTTTATTGACTAAATTAACCATAGCATTAAGTTGCCACACCATTTAATCCATAGGGTTATGTAATTTATAGTTTATTAACTGACCAACTAAAATATGATAAATCAGGTTATACGGAAATTATGGACAATTTCTCATAAATTCAATTTATGTCACACTAAAAATATACAATAACATGTGATAGGCCCAACTCTTTAAAGCTCAACACATTGTGTATCACAATATAATAGACAAAACTTTTCACATGCAGTGAATCTAAGTATTCAAGCTTACCACATTGCATGCCAAAATGTAACAGACTACCAACTAGAATGAATTTCACTGTTGATGGTGTCAAAAATGTAACAGTATGTAGTTTGTATAAAATTATGTACAAAACATTGTTTCAGTGTGCTTATGAAAATATTTATGGAATGTTAAAATATGTGACTAAATTAGTTGATTATAAAAGGTAAATATTTTCAGGCCCAAAACGTTGCGCGCCAAAAAATATGTAACGGACCGTAAAATGTACTGGGCGTCTACAGGGTAAGATATTTAATTAATTGCTGCCCCAAATGTTTGGGTTGCCAAAATATGTAACGGACTATAAAACCTTTA